>OY757910.1:58468701-58793701 GCA_963585895.1 Sepioteuthis lessoniana | reverse complement strand
TCATTCAATCTTCTTCTGTCCACACCCAAACCAGCCACAACATCCTCCTACCACAAATAAATTGCAATTTTTTCATTATGTCAACTATATTTTCAACCATTTTGTTTATCACCACTTCTTCACCATTTTAATGTCATTGCTGAACACAACTCAATCAGAAGAATAATCATGGAAGACCTATTCTCCTAAGTAATGCTATGAAGGTGTCATCACTCTCAGTATTGTCATAAAGGGCACCAGATGGTACCCTGATGATTTCTTTGGTGGCAAAATATTCTTATTTTATATTTATGCACATCTGTCAATATATTACTTATCTTCTAAGTGTGTGTGTGTGTGTGTGTGTGTGTGTGTGTGTGTGTGTGCAAGTAGAAAAAGAAGTATTTAGATATTTACAAAATGTTTATTCAATTTAATTTCAATGCTGAAATTTACTTCAAATTTTCACAGATTATGTATTAAAATAAATGGAGAATTAAAAGTTACTGATAAAAAATATGCATTTCTGAACAATAAGAGACAGAATAAAATACAAACAAAATAAGGGTAAAAAAGCATTAATTTCATATTTTAATACTGAGTTGTGTAGTTCAAGTTTGAGTCCTTTTTTGTATCCCTTAACACTCTCTTTGCAACATTTCTTTAGACTCATCATCCACTTTTCCATGAAAATGACCTTCAAATCATCAATGTATCTGGGATGAATCCAATCTTTCAGGATTTCCCATAAATATTAAATTGGATTTATGTCAAGAGATTGATTAGGTTATGGAAGCACTTCAACATCTTAACCAACCATTCACAAGTTCTTTTTACTGTGTGCTTCAGGTTATCATTTTGTTAAAAGATCCAACCCTCCATAAGTCCAAACAAAATACTCCAATATATCAAAACATTCTTAGTTCCTTCAATCATATGAAGTAACCCCATGTCATTAGAAGAGAAAGACCCCTAAATCATAATACTTCTACCTTTGAATTTTTCTATGATCATTGGTGTATCTATCTTTTCTCCATTGATGATGAACTGAGTCATAGCCCAAAAGTTCAATCTTGATTTCATCAGATGAAGAACATTCTTTGATAAATAAGAAGGCTTCTGTGAATGCTTATGTTAGGACTTCATCCAAGAATTTCTGTGACTTTTTGTCACCAAGGGTGGTTTCTGTGGATTATGGGATCTTAAACCATTCCAGTGCAGTTAATTACTAACAGTTCTTTCAGTAACCAATGTTGCAACTTCTCTTCAATCTCCTTTTGAGTTACCATTGGATTCAGTTTAACTTCTTTGAGAATTTTTTGTTTTGCTCATGGAAAAAATTTCTGTGGGGCACTACTTTGAGGAAGGTTTTTGTTGGACCTGACTTCATCCACTTCAGAATAATCAATCTAATGGTACAGACAGAGATATTTACTATCTTGACAATGGCCCAGCAGCTCAGACCTTATATTTGTCAATATTTTTGAGATGAAGCATTGTTATTATAATTCTTTACACTTTGTGAACTGCTATACTTGTATTGGTTGCTATACCAACAATATTTTGGCCTGTCTCCAGTTTTCTTGAGGTGCTTTTATCGTACATGGTAACCTTCTCGGAATGCCAAACTAGGCTGTTTATGTTGCTTCAACGAATATGAGAATTTTGTTAATGCACACCTCGAGGCAGCATCAAAGTGTATTCCAACAAAACCTAGAACGAAATATAGAGCCCCAAGGGAAATGGAAGAGGTTAGAGAAAAACGTGCACTAGTGAAAACTGCCTCCGAAAGCTACCGGAAGAACCCAACAATTGCAAATGCCCGAATACTAAAGAAGGCACAAAAGCAATTAGCAAGCATATATCTAAAAGAACAAACGAAATTCATACAAAATAAGATAGATAAGATTAGAGACTTGGTGGAGGATAGGCAATCTAGGATAGCCTGGCAAACAATAAACGAAGTGAGTGGAAGGAAAAGCACAGCCAAAGCAAAACTGAAAGCGGCAAACCAACAAGAAAGAATTAAACTGTGGAAACAACATTTTGAAAATCTACTAGCTAACCCTCTGAACATTACGCAGGAACCGATCATCAGAACTATCAGTAAACAATTAGACATTAAACTAGGGCCGTTCACTGAAGAAGAACTCGACTCGGTTCTTAGAAAAATTAAAAATAGAAAAGCTGCAGGGCTTGACGAGATTTCCCCAGAAGTGTGGAAGATGAGATAATTCAACGACATACTGCTCCGACACTGCAACACAGTTTATAACCAAAATCCGGTAGACAGATGGACGAAGGGATGCATCCTCCCCTTCCCTAAAAAGGTGTACCTTGGATTAGCCAAGAACTATAGAGGTATAACACTCACATCCATTGCAGCCAAAATCTACAATGCCCTACTACGAAACCGCATAGTACCCCAAATCGACAAAATCCTGAGGAAAAACCAAAATGGCTTCAGAAGAAACAGGTTCACGACCTCACAAATATTGACTATTCGTAGAATCCTAGAAGGCGTGAGGGCAAAAAACTTACAGGCGACATTACTATTTGTCGATTTTACCAAGGCCTTCGATTCCATTCACAGAGGGAAGATGGAACAAATACTACTAGCATACGGCATACCAGAAGAAACCGTAGCAGCAATAATGATTCTCTACAGGAACACCAAAGTGAAAGTGCGTTCACCGGATGGAGACACAGATTACTTTGACATTGTAGCAAGAGTACTACAAGGGGACACGCTTGCCCCATACCTCTTTATCATCTGTCTAGACTACGTACTTAGGACATCGATTGATAACATTAGGGAAAACGGCTTTGAGCTGACAAAGAAAAGAAGCAGAAGGTACCCCGCAAAAACAATTACCGACGCCAACTATGCCGATGACATAGCACTACTGGCCAATATACCCAACCAAGCCGAAACACTACTTCATAGTTTGGAAAGAGCCACCGCAGGCATTGGCCTCCATGTCGATGCATAGAAAACTGAATTTATGTGCTTTAATCAGAAAGGCAACATCTCCACACTAGACGGAACCTCCCTGAAACTGGTTCACAAATTCACCTACCTAGGAAGCAGCGTCTCATCAACCGAAAAAGACATCGACACACGGCTAACGAAGGCATGGACAGCTATCGATAGGCTTTCGATCATATGGAAATCAAACCTGACCGATAAAATGAAACGCAGTTTCTTCCAGGCGGCGGTCGTGTCGATACTGCTGTATGGATGCACGACTTGGACGCTGACTAAAAGGTTGGAGAAGAAGCTCGACGGCAATTATACAAGAATGTTGCGAGCAATATTGAACAGGTCCTGGCAGCAACACCCCACACGGCGCCAACTGTACAGCCACCTACCACCTATCACGAAAACTATACAAGCTAGACGAACCAGACATGCCGGACACTGCTGGAGAAGCAAAGACGAGATCATAAGTAATGTGCTCCTGTGGACCCCCGCATATGGCCAATCAAAAACAGGACGACCAGCTCGAACATTCATACAGCAGCTATGTGATGATACGGGATGTAACCCCGAAGACCTGCCGAAGGCGATGAATGGTAGGGAGACGTGGAAAGAGAGGGTCAGGGATATCCGTGCTAGCCGCACGTCACGATGATGATGAATAATGTCATACTTTCATTTTTACTTTTATTTTAAACATGAATGCCTCATTGCGAGATGGTGAAGTTGTGAATGATGACTCTGATGGCATTGCACCTAATATGTTGATATCACTTTCAGTTGATGAGTAATTGCTGCTGGGATATGTGAACTGGTCTATTAATTTCAGAGGCTTCAGTGGAAATGGCTACTTCTTGTTTATAGCACGTAAACTCTATTGTATTTGCATTCATGTAGAGGCTAATGCTTCCTGCTGCTTCCTCTGGGCTCTATTGCAGAGATTTGGCTTGGGCAGGTGTATTTGTGATGAGTGCCAGATCATCTGCATAGTCTGTCATAATTTCTGCCTTTTTTAATGTGAAACCATTTTTTAATTAGATCTACTGGCATACTATACTGTGATACTATCATTTGGTCTGGTTACTGGTACTAAACAATAGGCTAAGTATGTTTGCACAGTACCAATTATAATGCTATGGTTTAGGGTCAATCACCATTTGTAGTACTATTTCTTGGACTGGCACCAAATGTGATACTATGTTCTGGGGATAGTTACTATTAGTAACGCTATCAATTGTGTATTGTACTAAATGTAACAATATCTTGGCACAGCACCACTGTAACAATATTGCAGTCACAACAACCAACACTGATACCAGTGCCAAATGTAATACTGCTGTGTACGGCAACATTTGTGGTACCAAATGTAATCATACTAACTGGTCTTATCCTGTTAATGGACTTTTACTTATCCTGGTAACTGCACCAAATGGATTTCCTGGTAGTTTGTTTGTCAGTCCTCTCTGTGCCTATGCTATGTTTGAAAGATCCACAGATAGATAATGACACAATCCATCTGGAGCTTCTTCTAACATTCAGGGGGATTTGTTGGAACAAAGTTGCCTGGGTGATGGCAACTCAAAGACAAGAACTCTCAATCAACAATCAACAGTCATTTATCGAAATGTATTGTTGTGACTGTAATATGCCCAATATTCTTATTGAAAATTGTTGCTTCATTATTCAGATATATTGTTTGATGTTCAGACTGCATACAGTAACACAAGAGAGATAAAATCTGTAAGGGTCTATGAACAGAGATACCTGTGACAAGACATGAATCCATTTTGTTTGAATTTGGTCTTGTGTTGCTCACTGGTGTACTCACTGAAACTTTCCAATTTGACTTACATTTCAGCTAACTTAACAGCTAACTGAAAAACTCATGGCCTAAGCAAACTAGATAATAAAATAATTAATTCAATCAACTATCTCGGTAACTGGGTTATACATAGTATGTGATCAAGCCAAATTATAAACATATATGGCACTAATATATCACTTTTTTGGTGGGGACCATATGATAGTATTATTTGCTTCATCTTTCCTCTGTGTATATATTTTCCTGTGACTTACATACATGGATACACCAATGTTGGCTAATTAACAAAGAGTTATATTTATCAGCTTTGTGTAGACACTGAGTGCCATCCAGAAAACCTGCTAAGAGTGACATGATAGGAATGGATGGTGAGAGAGAGTCAAAGGAATCCATGCTTTCAGCATGACTTGATGATATATATATATATATATAAGATGTGATGGATGAACTGTCATCTAAATTATATGAATATGAAAATAACTTAAACATCTCACTCTATCAGATATATTTACCAAAATTACATGAAAATATTTTAGACTTCCGTAGATTAATTTTATTCAAAGATATTGCTATTGCAACTGAATGATAATTTTGTAGTCTGCAATTTTTTAAGCATCTAAATTCACAAAATAACATAAAATTGGAGAGGAGGTGGTACTAATCAAAGTCAATTTGTATCTCCTTTGGGTTTTATTAAATGTATAATTATAGTTTATTTGAAAAAGAAATGCAGCTCACTTTAAATTTAGATTCTGTCTAAAATCTCAAATAAGTCTTTTTTTTTTCACTGAAAAATTGTCAACATCTTGGCCAAGAGCATATATATTTTTTTGCTATTCTTTATTTGCTGCTTGGTTATATTCCTTTAGCAATTCTCAATTGTTAATTTTTTTTTCATCAATCAATAGCTTCAGATGAAAAGACTGCAAAATTTAAAAAGAAAAAGTCATTTCTGGTGGACCAAGAACCTCTGCCAGATATTGGATCTAGTAAGCAAATGGTATCTTTTGAAAATAAATTTCAGGAATCTCTGGAAAGTAAATTACAAGAACCACTTGAAAGTAAGTTGTTTCAGCAACTAAAATGTCCTTCTTACACCTCTTGCATTATTTTCCATTTATATCTTGTTACAATGGTCAAAGGAATCCAGAGAATATTTTTTTCCATATAACTTATATCTTCATACTTGTCATTGACCCTGGACTTGAAGGAAAAACTTATTTCCTCTTTCTAATGCTATGAAAAGATTAAGCACTAACATAAAGGGACCAAACTATTAGTTCATGAGATATTTTCATTTGATTCCTACGTATATATACAGTGTTGCCCATAAATAAGTACACGCCAAACAATTTTCTATAAAGATTTATTTTCTTTGAAAACAATTATCATCATCATCATCATCATCATCATCATGTCGTGCCGCTGGCATGGTTATCCCTGACCCTCTCTTGCCACTTTTCCCTATTGTTCATCGCCTCTGGCAGGTCTTCTGGACTACATCCCATATCCTCACATAGCTGCAGTATGTATGTTCTAGCTGGTTGTCCTGCTTTTGCATATGTGGGGGTCCATAGGAGTACATTACTTATGAGCTCATCTCTGCTTCTCCAGCAGTATCCTGTGTGTCTGGTTTGTCTAACTTGGATAGTTTTTGTGATGGAAGGTAATACAGTTGGTGCTTTGTGGGGTGTTGCCGACAGGACTTATTCAATATTGCTCACAACATTCTTGTGTAATTGCCATCTAGCTTCTTCTCCAGCTGTTTTGCTAGTGTCCGAGTAGTGCATCCATACAGCAGTATCGACATGACCGCTGCCTGAAAGAAACTGTGTTTCATTTTATCGGTCAGGTTTGATTTCCATATGATCGATAGCCTATCGATAGCTATCCATGCCTTTGTTAGTCGCGTGTTGATGTCTTTTTTAGCTGATGAGACACTGCTTCCTTGGTAGGAGAATTTGTCAACCAGTTTCAGAGAGGTTCCCTCAAGTGTGGGAATGTTGCCTGCTTGATTAAAGCACATATATTCAGTTTTGTGTGCATTGACATGGAGGCCAATGCCTGCGGTGGCTCATTCCAAACTATGCAGTAGTATTTTGACTTGGTTGGGTGTATTTGCCAGTATCACTATGTTATCGGCATAGTCGGTGTGGGTAATTGTTTTTGCTGGGTACCTTCAGCTTCTTTTCTTTGTCAGCTCGAAGCCATTTAGAGTTTAATTATTTCTTGTAGAACACTATACAATCGAAACAGATATTATTAAGTATTATTTATGACAAAACTCTATACCCTTTCACTCGAACAGTGTGCAGTTTTTCAATTCTGTCTTGTTAAGAGATCATCATCATCATCATATCGCGCTGGTAGCACGGATATCCCTGACCCTCTCTCGCCACTCCTCCCTATCGTTCATCGCCCTAGGTAGGTTTTCAGGACAACATCCCGTATCCTCACATAGCTGCTGAATGTACATTCGTGCTGGTCGTCCTGCTTTTGCGTGGCCATGTGTGGGGATCCATAAGAGTACATCTCTTATGAGTTCATCTCTGCTTCTCCAGCAGTGTCCTGCATGTCTGGTTCGTCTAACTTGAATTGTTTTCGTGATAGGGGGCAGGTGGCCGTACAGTTGGTGTCTTGTGGGGTGTTGCTGCCAGGACTTGTTCAGGATTGCACACAGCATTCTTGTGTAATTGCCATCTAGCTTCTTCTCCAGCCGTTTTGTTAGTGTCCATGTAGTGCATCCATATAGCAGTATCGATGTGACCGCTGCCTGGAAGAAACTGCGTTTCATTTTATCGGTTAGGTCTGATTTCCATATAATCGATAGCCTATTGATAGCTGTCCATGCTTTCATTAACCTCGTTTCGATGTCCTTTTCGGTTGATTCAACGCTGCTTCCTAGGTACGTGAATTTGTCTACTAGTTTAAGAGGGGTTCCTTCTAGAGTGGAGATGTCCCCTGTTTGGTTATAGCACATATATTCCGTTTTGTGTGCATTAACATAGAGGCCTATGCTTGCTGCTGCTCATTCCAAACTATGCAGAAGTGTTTCGGCTTGGTCAGGTGTATTTGCCAGTATCGCTATGTCATCGGCGTAGTCGGCGTCGGTAATTGTTGTTGCGGGGTATCTTCTGCTTCTTTTCTTCGTCAGTTCGAAGCCATTCTCTTTGATTTTGTCAATCGATGTTCTAAGTACGTAGTCTAGACAAATGATAAAGAGGTACGGGGCCAGCGTGTCCCCTTGTAGTACTCCTGCTACAATGTCAAAGTATTCTGTGTCTCCATCCGTGTCTCCATTCTGTGTCTCCATCCGTGTCTCCATTCTGTGTCTCCATTCTGTGTCTCCATTAGTGTTTCTATAGAGAATCGTTATTGCCGCTACGGTTTCTTTAGGTATGCCATACGCAAGTAGGATTTGTTCCATCTTTCCTCTGTGAATGGAATCGAAAGCCTTGGTAAAGTCGACAAATATTAATGTTGCTTGTAGGTTCTTTGCCCGTACACCTTCAAGGATTCTGCGGATGGTTAATATTTGTGAGGTCGTGGATCTATTTCTTCGGAAGCCATTTTGGTTTTTTCTAAGTATATTGTCGATTTTGGGTTCTATTCGGTTTCGTAGTAGGGCATTGTAGATTTTGGCAGCTATGGATGTAAGTGTTATGCCTCGGTAGTTTTTGGCTAATCCGAGGTCCCCCTTTTTAGGGAAGGGGAGTATGCATCCCTTCATCCATCTATCTATCGGATTTTGATTGTATACTGCGTTGCAGTGGTGGAGCAGTATGTTGTCGAATTGTCTGGTCTTCCATACTTCCAGGGGAATTTCGTCCAGCCCTGCAGCTTTCCTATTTTTAATTTTTCTGAGAACCGAGTCGAGTTCTTCTTGTGTGAACGGTCCTAGTTTAATGTCTAATTGTTTGCTAATTATTCTGGTGATTGGTTCATGCGTTATTTTTGGTGGGTTTCCAAGTAAGTTTTCGAAGTGCTGTTTCCACAGTTTTATTCTTTCTTGTTGGTTTGCTGCTTTCAGCTTTGCTTTGGCTGTGTTCTTTCTTCTGCTCACTTCGTTTATTGTTTGCCAGGCTATTCTAGATTGTCTATCTTCCACCGAGTCTCTAATCTTATCTATCTGATTTTGAATTTATTCTGTCTGTTCCTTTATATATATGCCTGCAAATTGATATTGTGCCGTTTTTAGTTTTAAGGCATTTGTGTTGGTTGGGTTTTTTCGATAGTTTTTGGAGGCTGTTTTCACTAGTGCACGTTTTTCTCTCACCGCTAAAGTTTCCCATGGGACTCTATATTTAGTTTTAATTTTTGTTGGAATGTATTTTGCTGCTGCCTCGAGGTGTGCATTGACGAAATTTTCATATTCGTCGTTTGGTGTACTTTTTTCCGTCTTTTCTTGTAGTGTTTCGAATCTGTTTCTTAACTCTAATACGTATTTATCTCTTATATCTCTGTTGTTCAATAGGGCCCAGTCATAGTGTTTGGTGGTCGCTGTTCGTTTGGCGTTTTTTCGTAGGCTTAACCGTATTTTCGCCGTGACTATTCGGTGATCGGTGGACACACCCTCAAAAGAGGAGTATGCCTCGCAATTCATTGCACTATTTTTCCATTTCTTGTTTATAAGGACGTAGTCTATCTGAGCTTTAGTATTGTTTGCGTACGTGTATGTCCATAGTTTGCCCTCTCTTTTTTGGTAGTTTGTATTGAGGCATGCTAATCTATTTTCTATCATGAAATCTGTTAGATGTTGCCCATTCCTATTTGACGTGTTGTGGAGGATGTATTTGTTGTTTCCGTTTTTCCCGATTTGGGCATTCATGTCTCCGCCAATGACTAACATGTTGTGTTTCGGGATGCTACGCACTAATGAGGATAACTCATCGTAGAAGGTGACTAGTTCAGTTTCTTCACTAACATTGGTGGGGCTGTAGCATGAGATGATTGTTGCTCTGGGGTTTCCGTTAAATGTAGCTGCCATCATTCTAGGTTGTATTTTCTCAACGCTATTAAGCGTTTTTAATGATCTAGGTCCTATAAGTAATCCTACCCCTCCTACTGCGGCGTTGACAGAGTTTTTCCATGTGGATACAGTGGCGAGCGACCAGCCATTGCCAGTTTCGTGATATTTGATATCTTCGGTGTGCGTGTATCTGTGTTCTTGTATGCATATTATGTCTATCTTATGTTCTTCGGCCGATGCGATTAGCTCTATTCTATTTAAGGTTCTTACGTTAAATGTGGCTATTTGTAGTGTTTGCTTGCATTTTAGTAGTTTTGATTGTTTGAGCTCTGTAGCTGATTTTTCGAACACTGAGGCCAGGGCTCCAACCTCAGCAGGACGCGCCCCTTTTTTACCCGCGCGAAGAGCGATGCGGTTTGTGTATGTGGTTTGAGTGTGGGTCATGGTTATCTTTCGATGGCTGTTTTATTCTCTTCTTTAGAAGCCACTCTTATAGAGGAGCAGCAGTAGTTCCCCAATCGAACTAACGATCCTGAGCGTAAAGTCGTCAAACTCACGTCCAGGACCCGTTTAGATATTGAGTTTGGTCCTCCATGGGTTTATTCAAATACCTTTACGTACATCATGCTGCTTCCCATGTGTACAAAAGAAAAAAAAAAGAAGGGGGGGTGGGTAATTTTGGTTTAAGTTTTCTTAAGTTTTAACTTAGTTAAAGTCCAAGATTAAGGTACTTTCGTATGACTTTCACTGGTACTGACTTTTGCTTTTTTTTTTTTTGCTGTATTGGGACTTTTCCTAGGCTTTTTTTTTTTTTTTTTACTACAGTTGGGAACCTAGCAGGCTTCAGGAATTATAGAGCTTAAAAAAGAAATTTTTTTTTTTTTTTTTCCCTTTCTCTTGGTAGCATTAGGTGTTTTAGGCTTTTTCTTTTTCTTCTAAGCTACTGTTAGGGCTTTCTTTACGAATTTTTGAATTATATTATAGAAGAGATTCAAAAACATTCTGCCTTGTTCGCTGACCTTTGGAAAGACTAACATCAATTTGGCTTTATAGTAGAGTAAGCGTGTCTTTACATTTAAAACGCATAGTTTAAGCATTATTTCACAAACAAAATACAGCATAACATTTTGTAAAATCCAGCATTTTAAATTGATAGGACTTAAAGACATACTGACCAATATTGATATATTTCTTCCAGTTGGCTCCTGAGTTCAAATGCTTCTTCTTCGTTTTGACTTTTATTTACTACTGAATTTTAGGTAGTTTTGGAGGCGGTCTACTGGGGGGGGGAATATTCATTTCATTTTTTTTTTTTTTTTTTCCTTTCTCTTGGGCGGGGGGGGCTGTGGTAGCATTAGGTGTTTTAGGCTTTTTCTTTTTCTTCTAAGCTACTGTTAGGGCTTTCTTTACGAATTTATAAATTATATTATAGAAGAGATTCAAAAACATTCTGCCTTGTTCGCTGACATTTGGAAAGACTAACATCAATTTGGCTTTATAGTAGAGTAAGCGTGTCTTTACATTTAAAACGCATAGTTTAAGCATTATTTCACAAACGACTAACTTTACAGCATTAAAACTGAAACCAAAATATATGTAAGTTCAAAAATAAGGTTTTTTTTTTTGTTTTAAAGGCATATCAACCTTTGTCAGTTATCCTATGCCAAAGCCATCCTTGGAGAAGAACTGTAGTGATACTATTTAACCCATAGCTGGTGGGGTAAGGGGGTTCATACCTTTCCCAAGAGTATTAGTTAAAAAATGAATGTAATAGCATGACTGGAATTTATACTTTCTAAAATGTTACAGTCCAGGCGAGGTTTTATTTTATTTTTGGTTACATAGTTTATGATTATGAAATAATGTATTGTAAAGTATTTAATCTATCGACAAATGAGAGATTCAACATATAGGAAACTTTTTGCATAGTGAATTTTCCGTTTAGGAAACAAAATAGTCATAGGGAGCTATGTCTGGTGGGTATGAAGGGTGCTGGATTTGCACAAAACTGCTTATGAAAAAGCATCAAGACAGCTGATCAAAAAGTATTGAAAACTGACTTGTCCATACAAAGTCTTGACCTCAAAACAGTTGTCTAGATGTTTAGACATCATTACATTATTATATAAGTTTCTCAGCTGTGCACATATCTTCATTCAAATCTAAAATTAGAAAAAACAAAGTTAAAGTTTCAGTTTTGATAAAACTTTGTATATTGTTAATGAACAAATTTTCTTTAAAAAGATTCCCCCACCCCACCCCAATATGACTTGGTACCTTACACTTCTAAAATAAACAAATAGCTTAGCTTCAGTGGTCCACACTCCTCATTTAATTGGGGCAGGGTTAGGATCATTTCCTAATGTCTAGTACACTTCTTAATATTAGCTATTTTTGGTACAACCCATCTAGGAAAGTCTCCTCTTTAAAAGAATAATCATGTGTTGAATCATGCATATATCAGAAAGACAAGGCAAATAATGCTTGATTCCTGTTTCTTTGTTTATTTGTGTAAAATTGTATATTTACATATTTTGGGTTCCTCTCATCTATATTATTGTACAAAATTGAATAAACTAAATTTAAATAATTTGTTTTCTTTTTTGCATATAAATAGTCATTTACTTGGGTGAGTAGACCTCAATGTATAATGAATGACATGCTGGGTTGTAACATTATAGTAAGCAAGTCTGAATTCCTATTGTACTATTGCATTCACTTTTGAAAAAGTATAAACACCCTTATCCTCCAGCTATGGGTTAAATAGTACCACTACTATTTTACCAGGATAGCTTTGGCATTCAATAATCCACAGTGGTTGATATACCTTAAAAACAAAGTAACCAAACCTAACATTGACTAAGCTTAAGATAGGCCTTAAGTATATGGTACTCAGTGATAATTGAACCCATTAACAATCATCTGTTAGCCTAGCTTGCAAACCATTTAACCATTTGAGGTGTTCTTATCATTTTTTTAAAGTTAGCTTAGTGTGGCAGAAAGCCCGAAGTATAGGTCACCCAGTAAGAATTGAACTCACTAACAATGGTCAACTAGTTTAGCTTGCTAACCATTACATTATCTATGCAAGGTGTTCTTATTATTTACAAAGCTTTGGTAAGTTTGGCACAAAGTCAGAAAAATGAAACATATAGTGAGAACTGTACTCACTAACAATGGATTTTGTGAGAACTGAACTCACTAACAATGGTTTTCTTGCTAAACTTTTCATTTCAGGATGAATTCTTGTGAGTAAATTATTCTATTAAGTTTTTGTAATTTTACCTGTAGTAATTTTCCTACAGTCAAATTTCTAAAGCTATACTATTGATGATGATAGTCAAATTTCTAATTGCTCAGTTGGCTGGGGCTGTAGAATACACTGACTGCACCTCTGTAGAGGGGTAAGACCCCACCCCACCAATGAGTGTCCAGGATATGACACTAAACGATCTGATGGTGAGGTCCCAGTAATGCTGGGGCTTTGGGGAATACGGAGCACCCCTTCATTGCCATTGCTCCAAGGTCCACTCTGGTGTGGCATGGTAGCACCTGATAGGGCCCTATCTATGGGTTAAATATAACTAACAGGATACTTATGCTAAACTGAATTGTTTGATTAAACTGAATAGCTTGAAATAGAAATGTTTTTGACAATCAAACCATTCTTACATTTAAACTGCGTGTTTATGCTAAACTGAAACCGTACTTATATTTAAACTGCGTGCTTATGCTAAACTGAATTATTTGAAATAGAACTGTTTTTTGACATTGAAACTGTATTTACACTCAACTGAATTGTTTAACATAGAACTGTTTTGACATTTAACTGTGTGTAAACAAAATCTGTACTTATACTAAAATAAATTAGCTCTGCTTGACTAAACTGAATTGCTAGAAATAGAAATGTTTTTAATTATTAAATTGTTCTTACATTTAAACTGCATGCTTATGCTAAACTGAATTGTTTGAAATTGAACTGTTTTTGACATTGAAACTGTACTTACACTAAACTGAATTGTTATATATAACTGTTTGAATAAACTGAATAGTTTGAAATAGAAATGTTTTTGACAATTAAATTGTGTCCTCATGCTAAACTGAATTGTTTTAAATAGAACTGATTTTTTACATAAAAATGGATTTGGCATTAAATAACCTACAAAGGTTGATATGCCATGAAAACCAACCAACCAACCAACCAACCAAATCAAATTTCTAAGGCTATATCATTGATGACTGTAGCTGATATTATGGCACTGTACCATGTGCAAATATGTTCTTCTTCATCATTATCTTTGTATATATTTACCCAACCCTCCTTAACGGGCAGAATGCAACTAACCGTTAATTTTTTAAGTGGAGTTTAACAGGTTTGAATTCAGAATTTTCCTTTCTCTAGACTCGTTGCCATACCAAGGTCAAAGAAGCTGGTCTGCCCAACTATTTATCCCAAGCTGGAGATATTATAATTGGATTCATACTCTTCCCAAGGGTATTAGCACTATGGGAAATGCAAACTGCCCCATCTAGGTTTTGAACTTATGTTATTGTTTTCATTTTCCTATGATGGTAATCATTACATGTTGAGCACCTCCGGATTATCTTTATATCTCATTAATTATTTGGTGGATAGGAATACCATGCTTAGTAATGATCCACTGTGGCATCTCACAAGACAATTTGAGGGTTGCCTGGCAGTGCCTATCTCCTCCCTAAGTAAAATGTGATATACTGGGTTACATGGTATGAGTTGTTAGGAACAATCCCTGAAATGACTTGTACAGCTGGCATGAATTCAAAGTTTTCTAACTTCTAGATCAGTTTCCTACCAAGGCAAGAGATCTCAATCTGCCTGCTATTTACCTATAATAGGGAGGAGCAGAGATGGATTCATGACTTTCCCAAGGCCATTAACACTAACTGAAATGCAAACAACCCATGCAAATATAGTCAAATTTTATATTTTGTTCCATTTACTGGTAAAAGAAGAGGCCAGCTAAGGCTACCATTATTAACTAAAATGCCAGTTAAGGTTGATGAGTCCTGTTGCCTTTGTTATATTAAGAGAAAGAAGAAAACAAATGAGTCAATGAGAATGTTGATAAGTTTCAAAAGGGAAGCTTTAATGGCAGCTTGAGACAAAACTTTCCTTGTGCAGTGAGTTATAATAGAAGAAAGACAGTTGTAAATAGTTGAGCAGGAATTTAGCATTCAGCCAGAAGTTTCAAAGTCCAGTTGATTTAGGAGAAAGAAATAATCGATAAGGAATGGTGTCCTTAAAGGAAACAGTGGCCCAATGTTGAATGCGCTTTCTCATGTTGAAATGTCCATCTGTCTGCTGCTGGAATCGGCCCGAGTAAGAGAGGATGAAAGAATGTTACATCACCTTTTATATTGCCTGGTAAAGTCATCCAGCCAGAATGGCATAAATCATTCTCATTGGACGAAATATACAAATCAAACTTCAATGGCCAAATAATTCCAGCGCCAGACAATAAGTTTGAAAATATAAATCACCATGTGATTTAATGGTGGTCTGATGCGCAATTGAAAATTAGTTCTTTCTGCCACACTGGTTTGTACTTTGCACCTGGTTGGGAATTTTTATACTAGATCCAACTTTTTTGTTATTGTATAGTTTATAATACTTGCATTGATTAATATAAAATTTTAAAGCGGTTTAAAAGTTTTAGAGTAACACTTTTTGAAAGAATTATTTACTTGAAAATGTGGCATTTGGATTTACTGAAAATTGGAAAAAGCAAAAAAGAAAACTAATTAAGCATTTTAAAACTAAAGATTCATCACAGTGAAGTTTCATCCCTGCTGTAGTATTCTTTAAAGATAAATGAAGTGATGAATAAATTGAGTAATGCTATTTTTTGTATATTTACAAATAATATGCATATATTTATATATGTTCAGCATTTGAAACAAAAATACCCTCAAAAAGTCTAACAGCTCTTAAAAGTGTGGATGAAGTTCCACAAGCAGAGAAACCAGAGAAGCTAGAGAAACCAGGGAAGTCAGAGAAACCAGGGAAGCTGTCAAAGAAGTCACAATCATTTGGGAAAAAGAAAGGGAAAAAAAAAGAATCAGATCATGCAGAATTTGCAGCAGTTTTCAAGGGTTTGTAAAATAACTTTTTATTACTATATTCCATATACAGTTTATAACTGGCTCACTGGTCTAGTGGGTAGAGTGTTTGCCAATGGTCTGGGAGACCGGGGTTCAATTCCAGGTTGAGTCATACCAACAACTCAAAAAATGATTCTTGATGCCACCTTGCTTAATACTCAGAATTATAAGGTACGTATCAAGGAAAAAGTAGAACAATCCAGGGAAAGGAGTCGTGCCCTCCCCTACACCTCGTTGTTGTAGCTATTGAAAAGGGAGCCTTCGGGTCCCCCTCGACTACAGTTGCCAACTTTTATATATAATTTATCAGACCCTTTGTTTATCTAAAAATATAGTGGTACATAAAAAAAAAAACTATTGAAATTTAAACAGTTAAACATGTTTGTGCTATTACCATACCTTATAGAAATAAATTGTAATTAAAGAGGAAGAGAAAATTTGTTTTTGGGAAGAATAATATATCAACAACTTCTTTGGACAATGAAATCATTACAACCCATACCAAATATAATTTTTACATGAAGTTGTCCCCAGATATTTTAACTGTAATTCCGAATTCAACTTATTTCCACTCTGTCAGGGGGGCCTAAAATATATGGATTGTATCTTTTGCAGAGTATGATCCTCCCCACAAAAAGCTGTCCTGGGTATGACACTAAACTGCATCTGATGGTAGTTAGTCTTCAATTTTGGAGATCTGGAGCATGGGAGCACCCCTTCATTGCCATTACTCTCAGGCCCACTCCAATATGGAGTGGTAGCACCTAGTAGAATACCATCTATGAGTCAAATAGATGTCTTTAAAAATTATTTGTATTTGATAGGACCATATGTAAAAAAATAATGTTTTAAGGAATACCTATACTAAAAATGTAAATATGAACATGCAATGAACACAATTCCCAAACTTCTGGGCATAAAATAACCTTAGATCAATTGACATGCAATTAAAATCAATCAATCAATCAACTTAATATGGCTTTCACTACTCAATAGAAACAAGGGATAATGAAGTTCTATGTGAAAATGTGAGAAAAATTCCATGTAAAAATTCTGTTTGATATCATTTTTGTATTTTTGATTCATGCTTCAAAGAAAGAAACTTGAACAATTAATTTTCGTTACAGAGGTGCATATTATACCTGAAGATGGTTAGAAAATGTATTGGTTCTTTTGTTGTGTGAACAACAAAAAACGTAACTGGTTTGTAATTTCCTACTTTTGCACATTTTGTTGGGTTTTTCAAGACCATTGACCATCTGATCAGGAACTCTTCCCTCAGCAGAAAATCTGTTCAGGTGAACTGCAAAATATTCATGCATAGAATTCTGTCATTTCAATCAAAAGCCTTTGATAGGACAAGTGCAAATGTCTTATTAGGCAAACCAGCAACTTAACCTTTAACATCATCTTGCCCAGTCACCTGGGGCTGTAGATTACACCAACTGCTTCTCTGCAGAGAGGTAAGACCCCCCCCCAACGAGTGTCCTGGATATGACACTAAGCAATCTGATGGTGTGGTTCCAGCAATGCTGGAGCTTTGGGGAATGTGGAGTACCCCTTCATTGCCATCGCTCCCAGGTTCACTCTGGCCCAGAGTGGTAGCACCTGATAAGAGTCCTATGTATGGGTTAAATAGAACTAAACGATGGTTGGAGTTTACTGCTTTTATACATTTGAACTGTGTATTATGCTGAACTAAATTGTTTAAAATAGAACTGTTTTGACATTAAAACTACGTACTTATGCTAAACTGAATTGCTCGAAATTGAACCGTTTTGACATCTAAACTGTGTACCTTTGCTAAACTGAATTATCTGGAATAAAACTGTTTTGACTTTAACACTGTGTATTGCCCAGTCGGCTGGAGCTGTAGAATACACCGACTGCACCTCTGAGAGGGGTAAGATCCCCCCAATGAGTGTCCTGGATATGACAATAAACAATCTGATGGTGAGGTTCCAGTAATGCTGGGGCTTTGGGGAATACGGAACACCTCTTTATTGCCATTGCTCCAAGGTCCACTCTGGCCTGGTGTAGTAGCACCTGATAGGGTCCTATCTATGGGTTAAATAGAAATAATGGCATACGTATGCTAAACTGAAACCGTATTTACATTTAAACTGCATGCTTATGTTAAACTCAATTATTTGAAATAGAACTGTTTTTTGACATTGAAACTGTATTTACACTCAACTGAATTGTTTAACATAGAACTGTTTTGACATTTAACTGTGTGTAAACAAAATCTGTACTTATACTAAACTGAATTAGCTCTGCTTGTCTAAACTGAATTGCTAGAAATAGAAATGTTTTTCACAATCAAACTGTACTTACATTTAAACTGCATGCTTATGCTAAACTGAATTGTTTGAAATTGAACTGTTTTTGACATTGAAACTGTACTTACACTAAACTGAATTGTTATATATAACTGTTTGAATAAACTGAATAGTTTGAAATAGAAATGTTTTTGACAATTAAATTGTGTCCTCATGCTAAACTGAATTGTTTTAAATAGAACTGATTTTTTACATAAAAATGGATTTGGCATTGAATAACCTACAAAGGTTGATATACCATAAAAAACCAACCAACCAACCAACCAACCAACCAACCAACCAACCAACCAGCCAAATCAAATTTCTAAGGCTATGTCATTGATGACAGTGGTTGATATTATAACACTGTAATGCATTCTCCTATACCTCAGTGTAGTAGCTATTGAAAAGGGAGCCTTTGGGATGCTCCCGACTATGGTCACCAACGTTTTTTAATTATATCTTAGACTAATAAGACTTATTACAAAACAGATTTTCAAATAATTTTAAAATTTGAAATTAAAAAGCTTCTTAGCAATCTGCATTCAATCACTGTTTCTATGAATAATCTGTTATCATTTTAAAAATAATTTTTTGTATCTGATAAAGCTGTATAGGCACAGCATATTAAATGAATAAATTGTCAATTTCAATAACATGTTTTTGTTTTTCACTCATAATTCTAGGTTAATGCTTGATTATTTGCTAATATACTGTACAAAAAATTCAAGTTGTTATTGTATACATGATGATATTTGATGGTAGAGGTATTCCAGCAGACATAATGAATTAAAAAATCAAGTACACTTGAGTCGGTAAAGTTCTGGCAGCTACAGGGGCTTCGGTACGACTACTTCTTTTGCTTATACTTCAGGCACAAATTATGTGTCTAGTTAATGATTTCTGTAAAAATGACTAAGCCTCTCAAATTAAGTATTTTTCTTCTTATTTCATGGTAAAAATGTGGACTGAATGATATGCTTTAAAATTTCAGATAAAGAAGAAAAAGACAGATTTCTTGAAATAGGACTTGATAAAATAATAACAATGGCAAAAGAACACAAGGTAATGAAATCTGATGATTGTAATGCCTGATATCACATAAAAAATTAAATGTTGATGTATATATATATATATATATATATATTAGAATTGCTTTAAGCAGAGCATACGTCATGTTTGAAAATTAGGACATTTTTGGTTATGTCTCGTCAGAGAATTCTGTGATAATCAAGCAATAATGAGGAATAAATCAAAGTAGTTGATGAGTAAGGAAAAAAAAGAAAAAACCCTAAAAGAGGAAAAAAGAAAAAAAAATTTACCAGGAGGGATTGGTAAAGGTTTTTTTTTTTGTTTATTATTGGACTAAGTCTTGCAACTAAACCTGACTTAGTCCAAGAAAAAGCAAAAAGCACCCTTTATAAATTCCTCCAGGTAACCTTTTTCTTTTTACTCTTTTTTAGGTTTTTTCTTTTTTTCCTTAGTCATCACTTACCTTGATTTATTCCTTGTTATTGCTTGCTTGTCACAGAGTTCTCTGATAAGATATAACAAAAAAAGGCCTTTTTTTAGAACTTACAATGTATAATCTACTTAAAGCTATTCTAGAATTTTTAATGTACCATAGGATATTTATACATACATTCATACATACATACACACATACACACACACACGCACACACACACATATATATATAAGTTAGGATAGTGTAGAATGCTATTGATTCTCTAATCAACAGTATTTGGTAACTGTCAGTTTCTTGCTTATGCAAGTGTTTCCTACATAGGTGGAATCTCTATATATACTGCAGTGTGGGGAATGATGGGAAAGGTAATTTAGTTTGTTGGGCATTCTGAGAAGGAGTACAATTTTGAACTGGGTAGTTATGTAGTTATATTGTATTTATTTTTGGATTTATTAATTTATGTGTCATTTGTCCTTTTCTATAGTTTTCATCTATTTATTCATTATTATTGTTGTGTTTGTCATTATCATTATTATTATTACTATTATTGTTATTTTGACTATTTGTTTTATTAATTTGTTTTTATGTATTTATTTTATTTTCATTTATCTATTTATTTATTCATTTATTTTATTATCTATTCATTTATTCAATTTTTAATTGATTAATCTATTTAATTTCTAAAATTTATTTGTTCTTGCTTTTGTCATTGTTTTTGTTGCTATCATTATTATTATCATTCCTTGCGAGTTTTTCACACTAGCATTATCAGATGATCTTTTGCTGGAGTCTGAGTGACAGCAAGTCCCTTCAGGTTTCAACGTTTCTCCTCAGTATTCTGGTTGACCTCAACAATGTTGCATACTTGTATGCAGATGCATATTCAACACAATAAGGATGAGTGGACACAGTTCTTTAGAAAAATATACCTCTCACTTTATTGAAAGGGTTGTGTGTGAGAGGGAGTTGGAGACCGAACAAAGACTGCAACATATTAAGCCCCCAACTCTTCTGGCTATCACAGCCTTTCTTTCCCGTTCTCCTGGGCAGCTCAACTGGGGACCAGGGGGCCCAGCCTCTGCTGGGACATGGTTCTCATTCCAGCATCTTCTCTCCAACTGATCTGAACTTCCTGTCGCCGGGGTTATATAATAATTTGACACCCACCTACTTCCTGTGAGCATCACTATTCGCACTCAATTCAACCTCTCGACAGTCAAGGTCACCCCCTGATATCTTCGACCAGATGCACCTGTTATTTACACAGATGCATTTCTTCTTTTGACAGCTTGGCTGGGGTCAATATGCAAGAAACAATGCTGTAGTTTGGATGATCTCTGCTTGTCCTTTGATTTCCAACTCCTCTAGTCCTTTTACTAAGCCTTTGGGGATTGTTCCAAGTGTACCAATTACAATTGATATCACAGTCATCTTCATGTTCAATTGCTTTTTTATTCTATGGCAAGATCAATGTATTTGTCTCTTTTTTTGTTTTCTTTGAATTTCACTCTGGTTGGCTGGGACGGCAAAGTCTACTATTTGGTAGGTTCTTTTATATAAATCCAAGACTAAATCTTATTTTTATATTCTAATATGAGAACATATTATTATTACTCCTCTGAGAGTTTTTCACACCAGTGTTAGCTGATGGTCTTCCACTGGAGTTTAAGTGACAGCAAGTGTCCTGCACTATTCACAGTAATTGGGCCAATCTTAATAATGCTGACATTTGGATGGTCTCCACTCATCCTCTTATTTCCAAGTCCTCAAGTCTCATAATCAATCATTTGGTGACTATACCAACTGCATCAATTACAATTGGTATCATCATCACTTTCATGTTCCATAGATTTTTCAGTTCCCTGGAAAAGTCTTGGTACTTATCTTGCTTTTCACTTTCTTTCAATTTTACCCATTGATCAGCTGGAATGACAAAGCCCACAATTTGGCAGATTCTCTTTTTTATTGATTATCACTAGGTCTGGTCATCTGGTTGAGATTATATGATCTGCTTGTATCTCAAAATCCCTGAGAATTTTGTGCATCTCATTCTCCAGAATTGATTCTGGGTTGTGCATATACCATTTGTTTGTACGGTCAAATTTAAATTTCTTGCACAATTCTCAGTAGATCACCTTGGCACCCAGTTGTGTCTTGTCTAATACTCTTTTTGTGCTAATTTGTTGCATTCGCTTATTATGTGATTGATTGTTTCATCTCTATCACCATATAACCTACGTTTACTATTTTGCTGTATCTTATCTATTATTGCTTTGATATGATTGGTTCTTATGGTGTTGTTTTGTACAGCTATTAGAAGAGATTCTTTTTCTCTCTTAAGGTTTCCCTTTCTTAGCCATCTCCAAGTTTTCTCAAGTGAGATTTTGTTTATTTGTTGCTTGAAGTGTTCATATAGGTGTTTTCCTTTCCCTTTTTGTTTTCTGTTTTTTTTTTTTTGTTCAGTTGATGATTGTGTTATCTGTATTTTTTTTTTTGATGGCTGTTATCAGTTTTCCTCTGCACTTGTGCATGTAGCCTTCAAGTCATTGTATTAATGCATCAAGACTATCTTGAATGCTGGTGTGTCCTCTTTTGCCTTCTTTTCTTGACACATACACTCTGTCTGTGTCATCTCTGGGATGTAAGGCCTTATGTATCATCATTAGTTTTCTTGTTCTCGGGTCCATTTGTTTAAGTTCTTCCCTCGTCCATTAAAAAATGGTCCCAAGTATCTTACAAGGTATTTATCTCTTTCATGAGATTCTTGCAGTACAATTTGGTTTTGAGTAGCTTTCTTGTTTTCCTGAGATATTCTTTTTTTAATTTTTTCCTTCATTTCAATTTTTTTGATGTTGTCCAATATTACGGAATATTTATAAGTTTCTTTTTCTCTAAATGTTCTGACTTTGACTTGATTTGGTAGTTCTATTCCCTCAATTGTGCATTATTTCTCACTTCTCATAATTAGCATAGCACATTTTTTTATGTCAAATTCCATTCCTTTGTCCTGACTGTATATTCTTACTGCCTGTCTGAGGGTTACCAATTCTTTTTCATTTTTGACAAACTGTTTGGTGTCATCCTTGTACATTAGATGATTGATTTTTTCTTACAGTTTAGTAAGTTTATATCCATGCACACATTTCCTGAGCATGTAGTTGAGTGGCATCATCACCACCACAATCAGCAATAGTGACAGTGCATCACCCTGGAATATTCCTCAGCTAAACTTTTACCACCTGGCATCAACTTCATTCTCCAGTTCTCCCTGGTTCTCTCAAACTTTATGATTTTGTTGGATATCTTGTGCATTTTAAGACGGAGTATTATCCTGCTTTGGGGGACCATATCATAATTTTTTGTTGTCAATCCGTGCCATTGCCAGATTTTTTCATCTCATTTTACTCTCATTGAGGATATGTTGATTAAAATATAGGAGCTCTCCTGTCACTCTGGATCCTTAAAGAACAGTCCATGACTTATTAATGAAGAGTAAATCTCCTCCCTAATTTGTGCCATTTGTATTTTTTGCATCATCAGTAGGCATGTTATGGGTCTATAGTTATTTAATACTTTTTTAGGGGTCTTCCTGGATCAGGGTGGTTTTTCCTTTAGTCATCCATTTGGGTATGTTTGTTTCTTGTAAGCATCTGTTTATTTTGGTTGTTAGTCTGTCATGGATGGAAGTGAACTTTTTGAACCAGAATCCATGTATGCCATTGAGGCCCGAAGTTTTCCAGTTTGGCATTTTTTTGAGTGTTGCTCTGAGTGAATCAATGTGTATATTCACCTTAGGGCTTTCTTCAACCTTTTGCACCTCTTTTTCCATTTTGTTTATTCATTTGGCTTTTTACTATAATCCCTCTATTCCTATACATTGCTTCAAAATTGTTTTGCCTTCCTCACATCTGATTGCTGGACTGTCTTCACACATTCTCCCTCTATTAGCTGTAAGAATTTTCTTTCCTTGTTTTGGAATGTCTTGTTTTGTCTGTATTCTTTAGTTCTGTTTGCTATCTTTTTAGTCTTACATCTTTCACCAGTACCTTTTGATTTATCTCTTTGAGTTGTATCTTTTGTTGTAGTTGTGTTGCTTTTTCCTCTTTGTCCTAACATCTCATATATTTCTTCTGTCTCATTATCTTTTCTTGTTGTCATAGATTTCTTCTTCTTCTTCTTCTTCTTCTTCTTCTTCTTCTTCTTCTTCTTCTTCTTATCATTATTATTATTATTATTATTAGTTGTAGTAGTAGTAGTAGTAGTAGTTTACTTTGTTTTATTCTATTCTTATTTACTTAATTATTTTTGTCTATTAAATTATTCATTTCATTATTTATTTATTTCATTTTCATTTTATTGATTCATTTATTTTATTTTATTTTATTGTATTTTATTTCTTATATTTATAAAATCTATCTTTAGGGCCACAGCATATTTCATTAAAAACCACAGACAATGTTCTTTTTAAACTGTTTTCGACAGATTTTTTTTACAAAAATTTCAAGAAAATTCTTTGCAAAATTTCTTAAATCTTGATTCATCTTATATAAATCCTAGACTGAATGTTATCTTTATATTCTAATATGATAATATACAACCTAAGAACCATTCTACAAGATGTATTTAATAACTAAATATTCTATACAGTTGTTCATAGTTTATACAGACCCCAACATTTACAATGTCATGAACATATGACTTTGTAAATGTAAAAATTTATTGAGAAAAAATGCAACAGAAAACGTATAAATATTCTAAATGTCACTATCATTTGGATTGAAAGAATCTCAGAGATTAAGAATAAATATTTTGCTGAATCATAAAGGAAAAATAATATCCTGATTATACACTTGAAAAAGATCAATAATAGTGAAAAGTGTTTGGGGAGAAAATTTTGGTTAATTTTTATATGAAATTGAACCAAAGAAATCTTATTAGATGATAAGAAAGATCAAGTTTCACAGCTTTATCATGATAGTTTTGCTGCTTGTCATCTTAATGTTGTATACTCATAATACGTATACGAATAAATGTGGAACATAATCAAACATAATGATGAACTTCAATGAACGAACAAACACACTTCTTTGTAAAACTATATCTCTCACACTTTATTCTCGAAAGGGTGATGTTGTTGTGTGTGAGAGATGAGTTGGAGATGGGGACAGACTGTTATTTTGACCCAAGTTCTTCTGACCATAGCAGCACTTCTTTCTCATCTTGGCTGGGTTGCTCAATCTTGGGTTATTGAGGACCCAAAGCCCTCAGTCTGCAAGCTGATTCTCTTGCTGGCATCCTATATCCAACTGACTCAAACCGCCCTGGGCGCCTGGTTATATTATTGTCTCACGCCCACCTGCTTCTGCTGTTCTTCTGCTTATTTACACAGGTGCATCTCTTGATTGACGGCTCAGTCGAGGGTCAATATATAACATTAAATCAAAGCTTTAATGTGAATAACAATGTCTCCTCTTGATGATAAATCTGAATTCTCTTCACAAGGCTCCTGTAAATTTGTTAATTCTTTTGTGAACCCATTGCACCAAATATCTGCTTCCAGCTCATTACATGTTTGACATACACAGCAATAAGTTTGTATTGAATTTCTGTGTGATTCTTTTCTCTATTTTGTGGTGGTAATTGTTGTATTTGTGATATTATATTCAAGTATACTCAATACCGAGGCTATTTTAACTATTGAAAGATGTACGAGGTGCATACGATAAGTTTCCAGACTTTTTTGTATGGGAACTTTTATTGATAATACACACATGAAACTCTAGTCCCCTTCCAAGTAATCTCCTCCGGGTGCAATGCACTTGTTGTACTGTTCCAACAATTTCTGGAAGGCCCCATTGAAGTCCTCTTGTGTGAGCATGTCAATGACCTTCGTCACAGCCTCTTTCATCTCCTCAATTGTCTCATAACGACAGCCTCTGAGCTTAGGGAATAACCAAAAGTCACAGGAAGCAAGATCTGGACTATTGGGACGGTGAGGAACTGTCTTGATGCCCATATTGGTCAAATAGTCTGTGACAAGGATGGAGTTGTGGATTGGTGTATTGTCCTGGTGGAAATACCACTGCCCTGATTTGAAGAGTGCTGGCCTCTTCCGATGGAATCTCTTCCTGAACTCACTTAAAACCTCAACATAGTAACCCGAACCGTAACCCTAACCCTTTGGCCAATCAACTCTAGTATATTGACTTCCTTACTTCTTCCAGACCTCTCATCATCCCGCACAGACTCCCTGCTTTCCTTGAATCTCTTATGCCACTCAAAAACTGATGCTCAATTCATGCAAGATGGCCGAAAAGCAGTCTGAAGAATTCCATACGTTTCTGAGGCATTTTTTCCAAGTTTAAAACAGAATTTTATTGCATATCGTTCTTCTAAAGTGTCAGATTGCATTTTTGAAATTCACCAGCTGTGACAATCAGGCTTTAGTAGGGTGTATTCCAATTCTTGCTGTAGCTGTTCATTCAAATTAACAGCTACCTGAAATCATAAAAATTGGTCAGTCATCTCATAAGTTGTATAGCAATAACATACTGAATTTTCAAGAGTCTACAACAGTTTTAGATGCCCATACGAAAAAAGTCTGGAAACTTATCGTATGCCCTTCGTATTACATGCATCCTGTTCCTTTGTATTTTCAGCTTCCATGTTGTTTTATTCTTTTTGATTTATACCTAATGTACCATACTTTTACACATCTCTCATATATCCACTGGATATCATATAAGTACAAATAAACATTTTTAATAACATATCAGTATAAAGAAAAGCTTTCATATAATTAATATAATGAAAACTTTTCCAGTCAAATGACCATAAAGAATAGGCTTTAATGACAGAGAAAAAAGCAAGGGAGTCTTCATTGTGTAATGGCTAAAGTGCTGGTCTGCAACTTCATAGTAAGCGAGTTCAAACTCCAGTCATGCTATTATGTTCACTTTCAGACTAATACCATTGGGAAAGTTATGAACCTCCTTATCCACCCAACAATGGTTCAATAGTACCACCAATATTTTTCTACAAGGATGGCTTTGACACTAAATAAACCATAAAGGTTGATATGCCATTGAACTAAGAAAACACACCAAACCTTTAAAATAAAGAAAAGTTTTCATATAACATCATCCTAAAGAATTGGCTTTAATAATATAAAGGTAAAGAACAGCTTTCATGTAATAAATATGAAGAAGGCTTTTCATATCATATAAAGAAAAGATTTTATTACAAATAAAGCCTCCTATGTTTGCTATATTTATCTGTGAATACTTTGGAAAAGTTTTCATGGAATACAAATAATGAACAGCTTTGATATCAAACAGTGAATTATTTGGAACTCTTGAGCTGTTGTTGGTTAAACAGCTTTAATAAAAAAAAAATTGTGTTTGTAAATTTACTATTTAATCCTCAGTTATTGTGAATTTATTGATGAATTATAATTGCTTGAACTTTTCTACTTTTTAGTTACAGAAAAAGAAAGAATATGATTTAAGCAAGAAACAATTTAGAGTAAGTTTCAGCTTTATTTTATTAAATTGCGGGCTCATTTATTAAATGTAAAATTCAGATCAGGTTGAAACTCATTGATATTAATGGCTGTTATTTGTGTACATGATCTTACCACTTTGCTGCTGTAGTTATAGTACTGATGAGTGGGGCTAGAGTGAAAAATAGCACAAGAGACAGGAGAGCAGTATAAAATAAACAAAGGAAAAACTTTATAATCAGATAATGTACATAGATTAGTTGTCATTGCATAATGTGATTTGGTTGTTACGTCTTTCATTGAGGTTGTTGGTGAACATTTGGGATCTATTTAAAGTTGTTTCTGCTGCCTGCTTAGGTCATTATTTGATCACTTTGGATTTGCCACTACCAGGATCCATTTCTTCATGATTGCTGGGTCAAATCAACCTTCCTATATACTGATAGACTGGCTGAAATTAGGTCAGAAATTGACATGCTTGAAAGCCATCTGATGATTGCCGATTGGTCTGAAATATATTTTATAATCTTTTATATTTTTCTCACACTTGTCATGAAAGTGGATGCATGAAAGTGATAATGGTCTTAGTTTGTCTTTACCGTATGACCAATGGCTGTTGAGGTGAACACTTCCAGTTGGGATATGAAAATGAGTTCCTACAGGTTATAATAACCTCAAATTAGTGAAAGTAAGCACCACAGAAATCATTCATGAATTAATATTTCTATTTCAAATCACAGGCATTAGGGAATGACCTCTTCTCTTTTCCACATAATAAAGAAGTTTACTCAGCATGACGGACTCTCAGATTCTTATACATTATATGGGCTCATATAAAATCATTTTGTAATGCAATATGCTTATTATATGGATTGCAATACTAAAGATCTGGTATTACTTTCTGGTCTTCAATGGGATCACAACATTGTTTTTTGCCCAGGCCATGTAAATGATTGCCTTTTGATCAGAGTTTTGGTCCTGGCTATGTACATGATTGCCTATTGATCACACTTTTGGTTCAGGCCATGTACATGATTGCCAAGTGATCACAATTTTGATAATAAACACAAGGACAAATTGACTTGGAGCCTAGGGTTTATTTTGTTATCTCCTAGTTCTTGAGGGGAATGAGTAGCTCCCTCAATTTTGTGGAGGGTGATATTAAAAAACAATACAGACACTACAGACAAAAGAAATTTAATGATGATGTGACAACATAAAACCGACAATTCTATATACTAAAAACTAAGCAAAATCAATACATAGGTAGAAAAAATGTTCGGATATAATTTGTTTGGTATTCCTGTGTGTGTGTGTGACTGATACAAATATCATGTGAATGTAAGTGTGTTTTGTTTGAACATATCTGTGTGTACTTGTTGAAAGACTAAAAAGTACATAGCTACAAGGTATTCATCTGCCTGCAAGCTAAAAGTGTGTATCTGTATGTTTGAGGTGATTTGGACATCCATGCAAGGTTCAGAATATTGTAGTGTGGCAAATATACCCATTTCTTTAAGGTAATAAATGTGTTTTTGCAGACTGCACGTTCTCCCATTTTTTGGTTGAGTGTCTGAAGTGTTGAGTTGTTTGGATCTATGAGTTGCTTGTTGGTAAGAACTGAGAGTAAAAGAGAAAGAACTGTCAAAAGTGTAAAATATATAGGGTATATATGTCATGTTACTGGCTCCAAAATCAAGATTTCTTTTTACACTGGACAAAATCAAAATGCGTGGATATTGTTAAAAGCAACAGCACATGTATAATCAAATTCTCAAAACTATTTTATTTACTGACACCCCACTACTTTTGTTTTGGGAATATGTGAGTCATGGATCCAATTTTTCTAGAATTTTTTTACTGCACGTGGTCCTCGCCGGTCATTTAAAAGATATAGGAGTGTAAATCAGATAAGTGCTGATGAACTCTTCTGATTTATTGTTAATTCTTCTTCCCTTGTAAGTCTGAGTTCCTCCTGAATTTTCCCTCAACAGCTATGGGTCTGCTTCTGCTCTGTATCTGCTGCAGCTGGTAATGTCTCGAGTCACATCGGCTTATGTCAGTTACTCCTTTTGCCACTCTCTGACCAGACCTTTTAATCTATCCTATTTATCCAAATCTTAAAAGGTTTTGACCCATACAGGGGTGTGTTTCATATTCTCAACTCTTGTCCAAGTGTCAGATTTATTATCCAACCTTCAGCTTTTTATCCAACAAAAAATTGGTTGAGTCTCAGGCCACTGTATTTCTTATTTACTGTTTTTTTTTATGCTAAACCCCTGTTTACAGTCTGCAAAAAGTAATTTATTTTCCTTTTTTTCACAGGTTGTGTGGTTTAGTAATAGTCAATTCAACACCTAAAAAAGATTCCTTGATTTTCCAAACTTGGAGTTTGAGAAGGAGAATTTTGAGAATTTGTTGTTCTCTTTTTTCTTTTTGGCTTGTTTAATCTGAGTTATTTAAATTCAACTCAAGTGGTCAAACCCGAGATGACATACACCTGCCTGAAATTGAAGTTTCAGTATTGTCAACATTTATACCCCCCTCTTTTCGCCCCGTCCTCGATCACAGCGCTGATTATACCTATTATGGTAACTCTTTGCCACAACCTTGTCCGCCTCCCTCCAATCTCTCTGCTACAGCATGGGAAAAAACAGATCAAAAGTTCCTTCCAGGGAAAGTGACCATGCACAGCCCTGACCCACATTGTGATTCTTTAAAAGTAAGGCCGATGGCCCTGTCTGAAAGGAAGAGAGGGTTACTGGCAGCTGAAGACTGGACTCCAAAGGGGTACATATATTGCAGAACAAAAACAAAAAAAAATAATAACTCCGATTTCTGCAGTAGATAAGAAAAGGGTTTATAAAACTTCAAAGTTACTGGTGGCGACAAAAAAAAATCTGCGGGTGTGACATATAATAGTCTAAGGCGGCGGCCCGACGAGGGTTAAGTTTTCTTAACGACAATGTATCTCAGCGGCGGACTGGTGATATATGAGCTGGTAGCGCAAAGCACAATTCCAATCTGTTGGTCCCTGCCTGATTTTCGTCGGCTACGTCTACTTCGTCTGGTACCAACTGCTTCGCTCTCCTGCCACCAACTGCTGAGTTCGGAAATCAGCCTGTTTATATAATGATTGCCAATATTCTGGGGTAGATTCTGACTGAGGCAGGGGTGATCTCCCTAACGTCATTTTCAACTCATTAGACATCCTTCATATCTTTGTTTTAATTTTCGTCATCAGAAAGGGTCCAACCCTCTTTTCACTACTTCCACAGAGTTGTTCCTCTCACTACCCTCATAGTGAGGACTACAGGAGGATAGCTTTCCTCCTACCAACATAGTTTCTATCATTTTACGGCTCATGACGTCAGAAAGGGTCCAACCCCTTTTTGCCCAAATATACTGGACTGTCACCTTTGATGGAACTGGTTTCAATTCCACGTAGGCGAAAAGACTGGCCTATCCTCAGGCTAATTAATAATCCCCTTTCAACACTGATAAGTAATTCTGGATAATTTTCTCAACCCTTAGCTGAGGTATTTCCCCAAATGCCAGGTGGCCTTCTTTATCTTGACAAAGACTTCTTTGTTTGCTCTGAGTCCCACCTTTTAACTGGAGTGCAAGTCACACCGTATCTGAATCTCTGTGCTGTCAAATCCTTTAAAAATTAACTTTTTCCAGGCTCGAAAATTATCTTAGTATCGTTAATCTTTTCACCTTTTTAATCACAATATTTTTCTTTCTCGATTTCTGCCTGAGTTCTGTAAACAACTTAATCTTCCGTACCTGTCAACTTCTTTGTTTCAATTTTGGCTATTGTCAACAAAAATTCGGTCACAGCATTTTCGATTCTTTTTCCCAGAATTTCAACTCCACACTTCTTGGCAATTATATTTGGCTGCTCAACTTTTTGGTTAACCCCTCACGTACCGCCACAGACGAATATTGTCACACATTGGCATCTGATTTTGAATGCAAAGGAACTCCTCTGTAATTACCAACAAGGAAGGCATGAATTATGAAAGAGAAACTTCATTTGGCAGCATTTCTATTACATTGTTGACACAGCTTTGATATTTGCAACATGCTAAGAAGCTGGTTAAATTTGTAAAGAGGCAATCATCATTTTGAAAGAGAGAATAATGTCTTGAGAAAAATGGTGATGTTGGACATTAGTACTTCATACAGTCTGTCATTGTTATAGTTATTTTGAACATGAATATTTAAGTCTTTTTCATTTTCATTTTGTATTTCTTGTGAAAGATGGAAGAATATGATAACTATAATTTTCACTTTGGAGTATGCACAGAAGAAACTGGGGAGTAAAAATGAGAGAATCAGCAGATATGAGGTGAACTGTATCATTCATTACATGAGAAGCAAATATAAACCAGAAACCAGTGTCCTTTATTGGATTATCATGTGGTTCATTGTGAGGTTATTTCATTAATGAAGTCAGAAAAACAGAATTTCTGTCAAGGTTCATAAAAAATTGTTCCAAAGAACTCTCAAATACACTATTTTGTATAAGAAATTAAGAGGATTTTTTTAGCATCACATATGTTTTATTAAAATGACATTTACTGATATTGAAAATAAATATGTTTTCTTTTAAACAGGATCCAATTGAAGTGAGAGATAGTCTCCATGCAAGAAGAGAGCAATTACATATGCTAATTGTAAGTTGAAATTCATCAAGTGCATTTCATAATTGTGCTGTTCTCTATACATCAGCACTGATCATTCTTTCTGTTATTATCTATCTTGCTGTTAAGATTGATGTAAAGAAAACTGCTTATATTTATCAATTCATATGATCTAATGTTGCTTTTTTATTATCTGACATTTTCTTATAAGTACTGATGTAAAATTATGATTTTTCTCCTATGAAAGTGATAATGCAATTGTTTTAAAAAATCTAATAATTACTTTTTGTAGATGGAAATGAGGAATGAAAAAGGTGTAGAACTGGATACTATAGTAAGTAAAATTGTCATTATTTCATAAATCCTTATATATATATATATATATATATATATATATATATATATAAATTGGTTATTTTTCCAATGAATACATGGTCTAGAGAGTAGAGAGTTTACCAATCGCCCAAGAAACCAGGGTTAAGTCCCAGGTCGAGTCATACCAAAGACTCAAAAAATGGTACTTGATGACGCCTTGCTTAACACTCAGCATTATAAGGTATGGATTAAGGGTAAAATGGAGCAATCCAGAAGAAGGAGTAGTGCCCTCTCCTACACCTTGGTGTAGTAACTATTGAAAAGAGAGCCTTTGGGTCGTCCTCCATGATTTTGGTGCGTGGTGTCAATATAACAAGCATTTACATCATATAATTCATGTTCAGCACAATTATAAATAAACATATTCCATAATTGAATTGATTAAATAGCTGTTATGGACAAATTGATAATGCTGATTATACATATATATATATGTATATAAGAATGGGTCATTAAGTCAGTTATTTGTAAAAAATTGAGCTGAAATTTTCCCTTAATAATGTATGATCTATGTGATGAATGGAGAAGTATTGGATTAAATGCATCAATAAAGAAGGGAACTATGTTGTAAAATAGATGCTTATTTTGCCAAATTGAAATCTATTTTTCCTTCCAATTTTTTCATTATTTTTTTCATTATCAAGCTGCTGGTTGCTGACTTTTTGATATGAATATACATTAATACATTAATATACGTATTTGTGTGTGTGTATGTGTGTGTGTGTGTGTGTGTGTGTGTGTGTGCATGTATGTGTATAAAACACATGGATATACTACATTAGGACTTCTTTTGTAATATATCAATTTAAAGAAAATGTCCAATGAACTTTTTTCTTGATGATTACCTAATGTCAAAACTAGTTGAATGTAATTAAAGTGTAACTAATCATAAACAAATTTTATTTGCCTTTTCCTTTTCACTACTGCCCATGAAATACATATATTGTTGAATGGTTGTAAGGAAGAGATACACAGTGAAATAGAGTTAACTATTTATTAACTGAAGTAGTACAGTCCAACAAATATTATAAGTCTTGCGCTGTTGGTCCGATGTTGGTCTTACTACTAACTGAGATCTTTTAGTACTGACCGTGCTTAAGAAATACGTCTTTCATTCCTCTGAGATACTGGAAGTTACGTGGTACAAGCCACTATACAACACATATATATATGTATATATGTGTGTGTGTCTTTGGGAACATCTGAAAATTTCTAAAAAATCATATTTTAGTTTTTGAGGTTTAACTGAAGGAATACATTTTGAATATTGTAGAGTCAAAATGAACTTTTTGAAGAGCTTGAAACATTTGAAGATGAAGAAATAAATGAAACTTTGGTAAGTATATTTATAAAGTTTGTTACATTGTATACCAATTCATGGTATATGTTATATGTAGCCCTTACTCCATGATTAACCAGTGCCCATCACTTCACTTCACTTATTTCTTTAGTTGTCTTATCTGATGCTTCATGTTGCCATCTTTGTTCTTGTTCATTGTCTTCTGTCATTATCTGGTTCTAAGTTCTTCTCTGCTGGGATGAGGAATAACAATGCAACCACATTTTCATTTGCCTGTTATTTATCATTTTGATCACACTTTCCTTTGATCATCCATTGCAATCTACAAGAAATCAGTGAGCAAGATGGAAAATTTAACCTTTCAAGTTGATTGTTCTTCACTAACTTATTTCTAACTTCTAGAATCATCTAATCAGTGATTTTTTTTTCAATCAAAGCCATGTTCTCTGAATGACAACAAGTTCATCACACATGAATTAAACCTGACGACCTTATGATTTTTTAACACCATTTTAAACCATTCCACACTACCTGCTAAATAACAGATTCTGCCAATTTAACACTTATGGCCGCTCTATCTTGTTAACAGTTTTATTATTTGAGAGTGGTAGGTTATCAAAAACTGAGTTATCCACAGTTCCAAATAACTACTTTATATTACCAATGTCTTGATTTACAGCACATTTTTGGATGATGATTCATGAAAAATATTTCAGTAAATTATATATACAGAGTGATAGAGATTTAATTATTTTTTTAGATTAGGAATACTTTAAGTGTTTTAAAAATCCCTCTTCAATTGTTTTTATTTTCTGGCTAAGATTTAATTCATAGACTGTGTTCTTAGAAGAAGAAGAAGAAGAAGAAGAAGAAGAAAAGAAGAAGGAGAAGAAGAAGAAGAAGAAGAAGAAAAATGAGAAAATTAAAATATAAAAAAATGATACATGCTAATTGACTTCTTGAAAAAATTTAAACACTAATTTAAAATTCTTAAAATAGTATGATCAAATAAAAATAGGATTATGTTAAAAGTTTCATGTTAATGTCTGTTGATATCAATTTTTGTAAAATTATTACCAAATAGGAAATACAGGTTAATTATTTTATAGAGTTCTGAAGAAAAGAGACATGCTTGTTTAGTGTTTTAAGAAAGTATCACCCATACATAAGTATACCTTAAGCAATTTTTTATACAAAGTTGATTTTCATCACAACCAAAGATAAGTAAGTAAAGTAAAGTAAAGTTGGCAACTGTAGTTGAGGGTGACCAAAAGGCTCCCTTTTCAATAGCTACTACACCAAGATGTAGAGGAGGGCACTACTTACTTCTCTGAATTGCTCCACTTTACCCTTGATCCTTACCTTATAATGCTCAGAGTTAAGCAAGGTAGCATCAAGTACCATTTTTTTAGTCTTTGGTATTGAACCTAGGTCCCCGGGCTATTGTCAAACACTCTAACTATTATGCCAATGTCCGGTACCAGGATTTTATCATAACATGGAGAACCACACTTGATCAAAATGGATATTACTAGGTATCATTTATGACCAAACCCTAGAATATTGAAACTCTGTAACCAAAAATATGAATATGTAGCTGTTCAGAAATAAATATACCTGTTATATATATATATATATATATATATATATATATATATATATATATATATATGTATGAAATTCATGCAATTTTATGTTTTGGTCAGAGATTTTTAATGCCGTAGATTTTACTAATAGAAAATACTTGTTCATATCTGTTTTGATTGAAAAATATTATACTTTGAATAATAAAATCCTGGTATCTTTAGTTTAGAAGAAACTTGACTTTTTTAACGAAAATTTGGTTTGGGCGAACATGTTCATGAGTGATATTGTGTATGATTAGCAATTAGTGCAATTCTTAGAAAAGGCACATAAATGCTAAGCATTTTAAATTTTACTTTAAAAAAATGGACATACAATTTAAGTGTTAATATTCTTTGCATATTTTACAGTCAATGCTAACAAAAGTGTTACACCTGGAAGTGGATGATACATCTTCTAAACAAAAGCCAGAAGAGCAAGAAATACCAAAAAAAGAGGACAAAAAAATGAAAGAAATAGAAATAGTACATGAGATAAAGGAAGAAGAAAAATTAGAAGAAATAGAAGAAGAAGAAGAAGATGCAGAAGACGAGGAAATAGAGGAAAAAAATGTCATACCCTTCAAAGATGTAAGTCCAACAAAAATTTGTAAATATACATATTATATTTACTTTTTATTTTAAGGAGGTGTGCTTAACATTGGTGTACATTGAAAGGTAAAGAACCCAATCTGCCTTACTATCTATTCATAGCTAAAGAGGACAAGAGAAATATTTGTCTTTCCTAAGAGCATTAGTATAAACTGAAATGTAGAGAACCAAATCTGGCTTGATATTCACTCATACCTGAAAAGGAGAAAGGTGAATTCATGTCATTCTCAAAATCATTTAAGCTGAATGAAATGTAAACAGCCTTGTCCAGGATTTGAATTTGGCTCGCTGATTCCATTTCTCACAATGATAAGCATAATGCCTCTCATACCTCTGGCAAATTTATTAGGCAGGGTACTAATTTATAGAATAGTTTTTAGGAAACAGACATGGATTGCCACTGCCACTTTCCTGGGATAGGAAGTAAGAGAAGAAGGATCTATTCAGCCTCTATCTTACTGACAAGCTTGTTACTCATAAACATAGAGTAGTTGCTTCATTCTCTGTCATAATAAGTAAGTTAGCGACCATAGTCGAGGGTGACCCGAAGGCTCCCTTTTCGATAGCTACTACACCAAGGTGTAGGGGAGGGCGCTACTCCATTCCCTGGATTGCTCCACTTTACCCTTGAACCGTACCTTATAATGCTGAGTGTTAAGCAAGGTGGTATCAAGTTCCATTTTTAAAGTCTTTGGTATGACTCGACCTGGGATTGAACCCAGGTCTCCCGGGCCATTGGCGAACACTCTAACCGCTGGGCCAATGTCCCGGTCTGTCATAATAAGAGTAAGCAAATATGATCCACACAGGATGACTCTTTATACTGAGTAATAATGTTTGATTTGGGAAAGGGAAATAAATAACCAGTTGATCCAGGGGGGGGGAATGACTAATTTGTTCTAACTCTCCAATGGGCCCTAATGGCCATTGTGTCTATCATTTCTATTCAATCAAGGGAAGGTTTAATATGGCATCTTCCAGGTATTATATTATCCTGGCCTCTCACATGGACTATAAAGATATTTACCATATAGCCTCTAAAATACTTTTTAAGATGTTGATTTCTATTATATGGTTTTGAGTAACTACTCCTATCTAATAATAATAATTTGTTCACCCAAAGTATAAATCTTAATATACGTATTTCTCTCTCAATAAATTGATCTATTTCAAATAACTTTGTTAAATTTTAGTTTAGATTTAAAGTAAAACATTGAAATTAGATTTAAATTTAATTCAAGTTAATTTTAAGAAAAAAATTGTTTGAATTTAGCTAATCTTGAGATAAATTGAAACTGAGTTTAAATTAACTTGAATTAATTTTAACTCCAATAATAAGTTTAAATTTAAATAAGAATTTAACAAAATTATTAGAAACATGTCACATATATGATAAAAATATAAATTCTGTATATCTATTTGTTTATTATCATTTTTATACTTGGGTATAATACTACTACCCAATTTCAAACTGTTTTTTTTCTAAAAAAATATTGAATTATATTTGATAAAACAAAAATAATTTATTATAATTTTGCTCTTGGTAAGTTTTTCAAACCTCTGTTAGCTGGTGGGCTTTTACTTGAGTCTGAGTGACAGCAAGTCTCCTTAGGTCTCCAAGACTCTTCTGAGTATCCTGGCTAATCTCAGCAATGTTGTTGTCCGGATGGTCTCAATTCTTCCTCTGATTTCAATCCCCTTTCCAATCTTTTGGGGACCATTCCAAGTGCACCAATTATCATTGGTATCACTGTCACCTGCATGTTCTACATTTTTTTGTCATGGTCTGAGTATTTGTTTATCTTTTTACTTTCTTTTATTCAATTAACACGAGATCTGGTATTCTGGCTGGGATTAGGGTATCTGTTTGTATTTCAAAATCCTAGAGAATTTTATGAGTCTCATTTTCTTGGATGGATTTTGGTTTGTGCATATACTATTTAGTAGTAAGCCAACTGGGCTTACAAAAGTAGGTCTTTGCTTTTTCTATAATTGTAAAAATAATAGGTAAATAGAAATAAACACATTTGTTTTATATTTAGCAGAAGATAATATATACCATATTTGGCAGCTTATAAGACACTCATTTTCGAAAAGGAAGTGTTCCACAAAATCACTCTGTGTCTTATAAGGTCAAGGGTCAGTTTTGTGTTACAGGCTGGTTGAGTTTTAGTGCTGCACTTAAATTAAATGACAAATATCTCCACAAATGTAAACAAATTCTGAATACATATGAAAGATTACCAGATTGTGGGGAGGGCTATGAATACCAGTCAAAAACTCTTCACCTGAAATTTGTTGTTTAAAACCATTTATTTTTTTTTTTTTATGTCTACCCATCTGATAAGCCCATGTGTTTATAAAGCCACCACATACAGTAATTAAACTAGTCTCTTTTTTTCTTGAACTTTACTGATTTTAAAGACTTTGCGTTTTAAATGTAAAGGCACGCTTACTCTACTATAAAGCCAATTTGATATTAAGCCTATCCACATGTCAGCGAACAAGGCAGAATGTTTTTGAATATCTTCTATCGAATAATTTAAAAATTCGTAAAGAAAGCCCTAACAGTAGTTTAGAAGAAAAGCCTAGAATGCTACCACAGCCCCCCCCCTCAGAAAGGGAAAAAGAAAAAAAAAAAAAAACCCAACAAAAACGAATTCTCCCCTCCACCCCAGTAGACCGCCACCCCCAAAGCTACCTAAAATATCAGTAGTAAATAAAAGTCCAAACGAAGAAGAGCTTTTGAACTCAGGAGCCGAGTGGAAGAAATGTCAATATTGGTCAGTATGTCTTTAATTCCAATTTAAAATGCTGAATTTTACAAAATGTTATGCTGTATTTTGTTTGTGAAATAATGCTTAAACTATGCGTTTTAAATGTAAAGGCACGCTTACTCTACTATAAAGCCAATTTGATATTAAGCCTATCCACATGTCAGCGAACAAGGCAGAATGTTTTTGAATATCTTCTATCGAATAATTTAAAAATTCGTAAAGAAAGCCCTAACAGTAGTTTAGAAGAAAAGCCTAGAATGCTACCACAGCCCCCCCCCTCAGAAAGGGAAAAAGAAAAAAAAAAAAAACCCAACAAAAACGAATTCTCCCCTCCACCCCAGTAGACCGCCACCCCCAAAGCTACCTAAAATATCAGTAGTAAATAAAAGTCCAAACGAAGAAGAGCTTTTGAACTCAGGAGCCGAGTGGAAGAAATGTCAATATTGGTCAGTATGTCTTTAATTCCAATTTAAAATGCTGAATTTTACAAAATGTTATGCTGTATTTTGTTTGTGAAATAATGCTTAAACTATGCGTTTTAAATGTAAAGGCACGCTTACTCTACTATAAAGCCAATTTGATATTAAGCCTATCCACATGTCAGCGAACAAGGCAGAATGTTTTTGAATATCTTCTATCGAATAATTTAAAAATTCATAAAAGTATAAGTCAGTACTAGTGAAAGTCTTAAGAAAGTACCTTAATGTTGGACTTTAACTAAGTTAAAACTTAAAACAAATTCCCCCACCCTTTTCTTTTTCTTTTTTTTTTTTTTTTTTTTTTTATTTATTTTTTTTTTTTAAATGTACACATGGGAAGCAGCATGATGTACGTAAAGGTATTTGAATAAAACAATGGACGACCAAACTCAATACCCAAATGGGTCCTGGACGTGAGTCTGAAGACTTTTCGCTCAGGATCGACAGTTCGATCGGGGAACTACTGCTGCTCCTCTATAAGAGTGGCTTCTATAGAAGAGAATAAAACAGCCATCGAAAGATAACCATGACCCACACTCAAACCACTTACACAAACCGCATCGCTCTTCGCGCGGGTAAAAAAGGGGCGCGTCCTGCTGAGGTTGGAGCCCTGGCCTCGGTGTTCGAAAAATCAGCTACAGAGCTCAAACAATCAAAACTACTAAAATGCAAGCAAACACTACAAATAGCCACATTTAACGTAAGAACCTTAAATAGAATAGGACAACTCCCAGAGCTAATCGCATCGGCCGAAGAACATAAAATAGACATAATATGCATACAAGAACACAGATACACACACACAGAAGATATCAAATATCACGAAACTAGCAATGGATGGTCGCTCGCCACTGTATCCGCATGGAAAAACTCTGTCAACGCCGCAGTGGGAGGGGTAGGATTGCTTATAGGACCTAGAGCACTAAAAACGCTTAATAGCATAGAGAAAATACAACCTAGAATGATGGTAGCTACATTTAACGGAAACCCCAGAGCAACAATCGTCTCATGCTACAGCCCCACCAATGTTAGTGAAGAAAATGAAATAGTCACCTTCTACGATGAGTTATCCTCATTAGTGCGTAGCATCCCGAAACACAACATGTTAGTCATTGGCGGAGACATGAATGCACAAATCGGGAAAAACGGAAACAACAAAAACAGCCTCCACAACACGTCAAATAGAAATGGGCAACATCTAACAGATTTCATGATAGAAAATAGATTAGCATGCCTCAATACAAACTACCAAAAAAGAGAGAGCAAACTATGGACATACACGTACGCAAACAATACTAAAGCTCAGATAGACTACGTCCTTATAAACAAGAAATGGAAGAATAGTGCATTGAATTGCGAGGCATACTCCTCTTTTGAGGGTGTGTCCACCGATCACCGAATAGTCACGGCGAAAATACGGTTAAGCCTACGAAAAAACGACAAACGAACAGCGACCACCAAACACTATGACTGGGCCCTATTAAACAACAAAGATGTAAGAGATAAATACGTATTAGAATTAAGAAACAGATTCGAAACACTACAAGAAAAGACGGAAAAAAGTACACCAAACGACGAATACGAAAATTTCGTCAATGCACACCTCGAGGCAGCAGCAAAATACATTCCAACAAAAATTAAAACTAAATATAGAGTCCCATGGGAAACTTTAGCGGTGAGAGAAAAACGTGCACTAGTGAAAACAGCCTCCAAAAACTATCGAAAAAACCCAACAAACACAAATGCCTTAAAACTAAAAACGGCACAATATCAATTAACAGGCATATATATAAAGGAACAGACAGAATACATTCAAAATCAGATAGATAAGATTAGAGACTCGGTGGAAGATAGACAATCTAGAATTGCCTGGCAAACAATAAACGAAGTGAGCAGAAGAAAGAACACGGCCAAAGCAAAACTTAAAGCAGCAAACCAACAAGAAAGAATAAAACTGTGGAAACAGCACTTCGAAAACTTACTTGGAAACCCACCAAAAATAACGCCTGAACCAATCACCAGAATAATTAGCAAACAATTAGACATTAAACTTGGACCGTTCACACAAGAAGAACTCGACTCGGTTCTCAGAAAAATTAAAAATAGAAAAGCTGCAGGACTGGACGAAATTCCCCCGGAAGTATGGAAGACCAGACAATTCGACGACATACTGCTCCGACACTGCAACGCAGTATACAATCAAAATCCGATAGATAGATGGACGAAGGGATGCATACTCCCCTTCCCTAAAAAGGGGGACCTCGGATTAGCCAAAAACTACCGAGGCATAACACTTACATCCATAGCTGCCAAAATCTACAATGCCCTACTACGAAACAGAATAGAACCCAAAATCGACAACATACTTAGAAAAAACCAAAATGGCTTCCGAAGAAATAGATCTACGACCTCACAAATATTAACCATCCGCAGAATCCTTGAAGGTGTACGGGCAAAGAACCTACAAGCGACATTAATATTTGTCGACTTTACCAAGGCTTTCGACTCCATTCACAGAGGAAAGATGGAACAAATCCTACTAGCGTACGGCATACCTAAAGAAACCGTAGCGGCAATAACGATTCTCTATAGAAACACTAAAGTAAAAGTACGATCACCAGATGGAGACACAGAATACTTCGACATAGTAGCAGGAGTACTACAAGGAGACACGCTGGCTCCGTATCTCTTTATCATTTGTCTAGACTACGTACTTAGAACATCGATTGACAAAATCAAAGAGAATGGCTTCGAACTGACGAAGAAAAGAAGCAGAAGATACCCCGCAACAACAATTACCGACGCCGACTACGCCGATGACATAGCGATACTGGCAAATACACCTGACCAAGCCGAAACACTTCTGCATAGTTTGGAACGAACAGCAGCAAGCATAGGCCTCCATGTTAATGCACATAAAACGGAATATATGTGCTATAACCAAACGGGGGACATCTCCACTCTAGAAGGAACCCCTCTTAAACTAGTAGACAAATTCACGTACCTAGGAAGCAGCGTCGAATCAACCGAAAAGGACATCGAAACGAGGTTAACGAAAGCATGGACAGCTATCAATAGGCTATCGACTATATGGAAATCAGACCTAACCGATAAAATGAAACGCAGTTTCTTCCAGGCAGCGGTCACATCGATACTGCTATATGGATGCACTACATGGACGCTAACAAAACGGCTGGAGAAGAAACTAGATGGCAATTACACAAGAATGCTGCGTGCAATCCTCAACAAGTCCTGGCGGCAACACCCAACAAGACACCAACTGTATGGCCACCTGCCCCCTATCACGAAAACTATTCAAGTTAGACGAACCAGACATGCAGGACATTGCTGGAGAAGCAGAGATGAACTCATAAGAGATGTACTCTTATGGATCCCCACACACGGCCGCGCAAAAGCAGGACGACCAGCACGAACGTACATTCAGCAGCTATGTGAGGATACAGGTTGTTGTCCTGAAGACCTACCTAGGGCGATGAACGATAGGGAGGAGTGGCGAAAGAGGGTCAGGGATATCCGTGCTGCCAGCACGATATGATGATGATGATGATGATATTTGGTTTCACCGACAAAGTGAAGATGTAAGATCATCTGTGCTTATTTCTTTTTGCATTAGAAATTGATTTTGTGTCAATTTTTCCTTATTTAGCAAACACGAGATATGGAACCATATAAAATCCAGACAGGCAAACCAGTTGTTACAGCAACTTTGCCAGAATCAAGTGAAAAATCTTTAGATGTAAGTATTGTTTTTTTTCTTTTCAAATATGTATATATTATTGTATGTTTATTTAGATTTGTTAAATGAGAAATAATACTTTATTCTCCATTAATGAATACGCACTTAATAATTTTTTAGAATAGAAAAATAATTTTCTTCTAAGGCAAGTGATAGGATTTTATTATTTTTAGTAGAAAGTTATACAATCAAAATGGATATTATTAGTTATCATTTTTTACCAAACTCTTCAGAATAGGAATTTTCTAATAAAAAATATATGTAGCAGAGAGAGAGAGAGAGAGAGAGAGAGAGAGAGAGAGAGAGAGAGAGAGAGAGAGGAAAGGCTGATTTTGTGTAGAAAAAATTATATTACTTAATGGTTCACAAGTAGGTTGAAGAAATGGAAACAAACCAACACATAGCTTTAACAAGAAAGATGTACAAAAATAGACAAGACAATTTGACAATATGAATATCCATATTTTGAAACCCAAATTTTCTTGTTCATAGTTGAAAGAAAGGACTCCTTGTTGTAGTTTGTATATTGACTTCTTATTTGTGCATGTGTGAGGTATCACCACATAGTCTGAATGGGCATATGAAAAAAGCCATTGTTTGTTGAAAGGAAGGATTTGATTTTCAGAGAACAAATTTACTTACAATAGTCTGTATGTTGCTGTTGTTTGTGGTTGGTTGGTGATTTTTTTGTGGGGTTGTATGAATTCAAGAGGGTATACATCTTGATATGGATAAAAACATTAGTGAGAGTCTTTCTGCAGCATGTGGGAAGATGGGGATAGGACTCTAAGTGGGAGTTGCATGTGTATAGGTGTAAATAAAAGGGTTAGCAGAGTGTTTCAGAGCCGATCAGCAAGTTGACCCTGCAAGCTGTTTTAGTTAGGCATACGAGTAATGACAGCCAAAAGAACAATGAAGGAAACAAAAAGGCGAAATAACAGTATAGCAAATACGACAATTTATTTGTTGAGTTTATTAGAATAGATGTAATTTCGTAGATAGATGTTGTAGTTGTCGGCTAGAAGGTTGATGTTGGTAGCTGGTATGGTTGAAGTCGTAGAGCAGCAGCTAGATGATCGGTGCGAGTAGCTGGTGTTGGCCAAAGTTGTAGAGTGGTAGTTGGATGATCGATGTGAGTAGCTGGTGTTGGTCGGTGTCGTAGAGTGGCAGCTAGATGATCGATGTGAGTAGCTGGTGTTGGTCGAACAATGGAATCGACCGAGTTGGTTAAGACCAGGTGGTCTTAGAGTCCTCTTTGTGGTTGCCTCTTAGCCATCTGCTTCGATGAGTCCGTAAGAACCGTCAGAGATACCCCAACCCACAGAAGAAGACCTCTAGTGGTCCTTAAAAGGACCTTTATAGCATATCTATGTGATACAAGGGTGAATGCGACCACGAGATGTAGGATTCAGCCTTGGAAGTAAGGCAAATGCAACCACGAGATGTAGGATTCAGCTTTGAGAGCCTTGCTCTGAGAGCTTCGTAAAATGACCTGAAATTTTTGACCCCAGAACTTTGTTTATAAAAAAGGAAAAGTATGTCACTCTGCTGGGCTGTGTGGAAATAAAGTTTATCTATTAAAAATAGACGTGAAAGTAAAGTTCTTCTTTAGCCTGAGATAGGCTACAGAAGATAATTCACTCTATTTTAATAGTTATTTTTGACAGATGGGTTCTGTAAATGTTGTTAAATGAAATTTATTCCCTTTTCTTACCTGTAATGGCAGGTCAGGGTCATATAAGGCTTCATCATTTCTGGTTGTAGCCGGATGTACTGTTTTTAGGGAGGTGAGTATTCCGATCTGTTTACGTTTGTGAACAGATTGTGACAAGGGCAAGAATGGAGCTTTTATGTGTGAGAAGCCTATGAGGTCAAGAAGATTGGCCATATGTGTTGACCAGTGAGGTCAGGAAAAAAGAGATATGTATGGCTAAGCAGAAGGCCTGCTATGTGTATTACGTGATAAGGTCGCATGAAAAGAGTAAGTAATGAATAATTTGGAGTATATATGTGTTTTGGCAAGCATTGGTTGAAGTATCTTCCAATTGGCCAAAAGAGGTCACTTGACCATCTTACTGTCATATTAACTCCATGCGATCTAATGACAGTTCTGTTTTAGCATTGATAAAAATGAATCATCACAAAATTCGACTTTTAGAGTTTTAATAATGGAGAAAAATTGAAAAACAAAGTAACCCAAAGTGGAGAATTTAATTTGAAAGAAAGTCGACATTATAATGTTTCAGTTTCAATAAACCATCCTCAGGACTTAGAAAAGATGTAAAGAAGTGTAGTTATATCGCTGATGGATTTTTAATGATATCTTTTCTAAGTTGTCATGAATGTTTATTGAAACTGAAAAATTATTATGTCGACTTTCTTTCATATTAAATTCTTCACTTTAGATTATTTTGTTTTTCAATTTTTCTCCACGTTGTTGGATTCTTTTCCATTATTTACTTCCAGTTTTAATCAAGTAGAGTTTGGTAATAAATAATACACAATAAAATATTTACAAATTTCTCTCTCTCTCTCTCCACACACACACACACACACACACACATACATGTACATATATATATAAAATCAATATTCAAAAATAAAAAAAGATTCCTTCGAGTTTGCTGGCAGTCTTTCCTGTAACAAAGCTTCATATCCAAGATTGAGCAATTTGTAAATTGAAATTTTAAAATAAAAATGTACAAATTTATTAAAGTATTTACTCTTTTTGATATAAAGGATTTTTTTAAATCATGTATGAAAATCTATCAATTGGATGTATGTATTTTACCCAACCTTTCCACCATAGCCAGGCAGCAACACAAGATCAATTTTTAAGCAAAGTAAACCTGGTTTAAATTCAGAGTTTTCTTGCTCCTTGATTAGTTGCCTTATAAAGGCTAAAGAGCCTTGTGTGCCTTACAATTTACTCAGAGATGGGGATAGGAGAAGATTCATGTCTTTCCCAAAGAGCTAAAGTGCTAAAGGAACTGCAAACAGCCAAATCTAGGATTTGAACACAGTTTGTTGGATCCATTTTCTACAATGATAAGTGTTGTATCAAAAGTATATGGATGGGAATTCATTCATTTAATATTTTTTAGTGATGAAAGGAGTTTTATTTTTTTCCTTGTGAGTTTTTCATGCCAGTGTTAGTTGTTGATCCTTCACTGGAATCTGAGTGACAAGAAGTCTCCTCAGGACTCCAGGACTCTTTTGAGTATTCTGATTTTAACAATGCTGTAGTCTGGATAATCTTGATTCTTCCTCTGATTTCCATTTCATCCAGTCCTTCTTCTAAGCCCCTGGGGACCATTCCAAGTGTACCAACTACAATTGGTGTCATGGTCACCCTTATGTTCCACAAATCTTTCATTTATCTGACAAGGTCTAAATCTTTGTCAATCTTTTCCCTTTCTTTTATTTTCACACTGCAATCTGCTGAAATGGCAAAATTCACTAGATGATAATTTCTTTTTTTCTTGTTAATTAACACAAGGTCTGGTCTTCTGACTAGGATTAGGTAATTTGTTTGTACGAGGACCATTAAATAAGTTTCCAGACTTTTTCATATGAGCACTTTTATTGATAGTACACACATGAAACTCTAGTCCCCTTCGAAGTAATCTCCTCTGGCTGCAATGCACTTGTTGTACTGTTCCAACAACTTCTGGAAGGCCCCATGGAAGTCCTCTTGTGTGAGCGTGTCAATGATCTTCATTACAGCCTCTTTCATTTCCTCAATTGTCTCATAACGACAGCCTCTGAGCTTAGGGAATAACCAAAAGTCACAGGGAGCAAGATCTGGACTATAGGGTGGGTGAGGAACTGTCTTGATGCCCATATTGGTCAAATAGTCTGTGACAAGGATGGAGTTGTGGACTGGTGTATTATCCTGATGGAAATGCCACTGACCCGATTTGAAGAGTGCTGGCCTCTTCCGACAGAATCTCTTCCTGAACTCCCTTAAAACCTCAACATAATAACCCTAACCCTAACCCTTTGGCCAATCAATCTGATGTATTGACTTGCTTACTCCTCCCACATCTCTCATCATCCCCCACAGACTCCCTGCCTTCCTTGAATTTCTTATGCCACTCAAAAACTGATGCTTGATTCATGCAAGATGGCCGAAAAGCAGTCTGAAGCATTCCATACATTTCTGTGGCATTTTTTCCAAGTTTAAAACCAAATTTTATTGCATATTGTTCTTCTAAAGTGTCCTCACGTCCAGATTGCATTTTTGAAATTCACCAGCAGTAACAATCAGGCTATAGTAGGTTGTATTCCAATTGCTGCTGTAGCTGTTCATTTGAAGCTGAAATCATAAAAATTGGTCAGTCATCTGATAAGATGTATAGCAATAACATAGTGAATTTTCAATAGTCTATGACAATTTTAAATGCCTGTACAAAAAAGTCTGGAAACTTATTGAATGCACCACGTATCTTAAAACTGCAGAGGATTTTATGCATCTTATACACTAGGATGGATTCTGGTTCAGGCATATACTATTTAGAAGTATGGTAAAATTTAAATCTCTAGCACAGTTCTCAGTGAACCACCTTTTCCACCGAGATGTGACTAGTCTTGTCCTCTTTTTCTGCTAGTTTGCTGCATTTACTTATTATGTGGTTAACTGTTTCATCTCAGTCTCCACATAAACTACACTTACTATTCTGTTGTGTTTTATCAATTTTTTATATAAATGATCCTTATGGCATTGTTTTGTACTGTTATTAAAAGAGATTAAGGTTTCCCTTTTTTAGTCATATCCAGGTTTTCTTGTGTGCAATCTCACTAGTTTTTTGCTTGAAATATTCATACAGACATTTTTCTTTCCATTTCTGTTTTCTAGTTTTTGTTCCTTTTCTATTTGTTTTTATGCAGCTATTGCTGTGACTGGCTGCTGTAATTAGTCTATAACAATAGGTCCAGATAATATTTACCATTTATACAAAAAAGGCTGTTGAGGTTGTAGAGTTCTGTTGCCTCTTGTTATAATAAAAGGAAGAACAAATGAGTCAACAAAGATATTGATAGTTTTCAATTTGGGAGTTTTATTAACAGCTTGAGACAAAAGGAACCCTTGTGTTGTAAGCCGCAGGAAGAAGAAAACTGTTGTAAATGATAGAGCCGGTATTAAGATGCTGTCATCAGGACAGGGATTAAAATGCTGAAGTTAAAGCCGGATTTAAAAATATCCAATTTGTTGCTCCAAGGATCTGTTGGTTTAGAAGGAAAGATGAATGATGAAAGAATGATTTCCCAGACACCATAAATTGGATGAGGTCTCCTCATGGTGCTTAGTGGACTGCTCAAAATATGTGTGAGAGAGTCAGTGAAGAATAGTCAGTAAAGAAGAGTGAATGTGGTCTCTCATGTTGGCTGGTCCTTCCTGTTGATAGGAAGCAAAGAGAGAGAATGTGAGCTCTGTCATGTTGACTGGCTTGTCCAGCTGCTAGCCTGTGGGGAAGTGAGAAGAGAAAGACAGGACAGGTCTGTCCTGCTCGAAAAGCCTGCGTCAAAGAGGGTCAAAGAATGTTACCTCGCCTTTTTTATCGTTGCCCAGGGAAGTGACCCAGGCAGAATGGCATGAAATATTCTCATTGGTTGAAAATATGAGTTCAGGACCAAAACAGTCAAAATATTCCAGCACCAGAAAATAATTTGAAATTCTTCCTGCTACAAGTCTTTCTTTGTTCTTTTTAATGCACTTTTAGCGATGAAGAGTGTTACCTTAGTTCCTTGCTATATTTGAAGGAAATAAAGGAGAATAATGAGATATCGAAAGGTTTTCAATAAGGTTTAATGGCAGCCAGAATAAAGGGTACATTTATGCTGCAAGTCTCGTTGGAAGGAAGGAAGGAAATAGTCATTGGTTTGAGAAGGAATTATAGCAACTAAATGCCTGAGTGGAATGTGCGTCACTACAGTCAAGGCAATGCTGAATGTCTGAGCGGAATATGCATCGCCATATTCAAGGCCATGCTGAATGTCTGAGTGGAATATGCATTGCCATAGACATAGCAAAAGTTGTGTTTGCTGGTTAAGGATAGATATGATGTAGTCACCCATAAATGTGTGATCCTGGTTGCTGCAGGAGAGAAGCATGAAAGTCTCCAGATAATGTTGCCCTGGAATGAGGTAGTTGGATGTCTGAGCGAAATTACGCATTGCTGTAGACATAGCAAAAGTTAGAGGCAACATAAAAGTGTTCCTGTGTATGGTGGATTACATGCATTTAATTCATGTTCAACTGGGAACCCTTGGTCTAAGAGGGTAGACTCAAAAGGTCCATAAATTATATGGCTTTCCTCCTGGTGTTGTGATTCTACTTTTATGAAGTGAGCAAGCAGAAAGTACGTCTGTCCTGGTTGAAAGGTTCTGAGGAAGAGGTAGTTTAGCGGGCTTTCACCATTTTATGCAGCCCGGGAAAATGGTCCAGGCTGAATAGGATAAGTCATCCTCATTGGATGAAAATATGCGATGACCATAACGGTCAAATTGATTTACGCACCAAACAAAAATACGAAGTTCTTTCTGCTACACACTCCTTGAGACCTTGTATTGATGCATATACACTAACCTTAATGCTGTCAAGTCCTCTTCCTTTTCTTCTGTTTTTCTTCTTCTTTTTCTTCTTGGAAATTGATATCTTATTTTTTTAATAAAAAAGAGGAAGAAGGTATTAGATACTGTGAATCAAAAAAAAAATCATTTTTCATGAAAAAAATCATATGTTTCATGTTTTTACTACAAACATGAAACTGACTGTTGCAATAGATAATGTTTACATTTAAAAATCTTGATATATATATATAAGTAAAAAAGTATATATATATATACATACATATATATATTCACTTTCAGACTAATACCCTTAGGAAAGGTATAAACTCCCTATTCACCCTAGCTATGGATTAAATAGTATCACTACTGTCCTTCTACAAGGATAGCTTTGGTATAAAATAACCCACTATTTAATCCATAGCTAGGGTGAAGAGGGAGTTTATACCTTTCCTAAGGGTATTAGTCTGAAAGTGAATATATATATATATGTATATATATATATATACTTTTATACCCATGCTATAAGAAATGACAGTGAAGAAAAAATTGATATTTTGCTTAGTTCTTACTTATAAGGTTTTAAGATGTAAATTAACATCAGAATATTTGAATATATTTTTCTTACTATGGGTATGATCCTGTATAATTATGAAATATCATGGCACAAGGACTGACTGCTTACTGAGAAATTAATTCAATTCAACATTTCTGATTAGTTAATCTAAATTGTAAACTATTACTCTGCAGCAAATTAATTCTTATATCCAATTCCAAATTGTATGTTAAAGGAAAGTAACTCAATATTTATTTCTTCTATTATCTCCCTTGTAACTTTGAATTTTCGATATTACAACTAATAATTATACAAATACATGTGATATTTTATTTTGTATATATATATATATATATATATATATATATATATATATATATATATATATGAGGTGCTACCCAAAGGTCAATGGGATTACAGCAATCAGCATTTAGGAACTCCTGTCCTGCTGAAGGCAGTGGACAACAAATTTTTGACATATCTCATGGTCTACAGAGAGGGTTCTAGCTCATGTCTATGTTAAGTCTGCTTTGATTGCTGAGATCGAGTTTGAATCTATGAATCTATCCAAACCCTCTGCCATGGGCAGGATGTGACACAAGGTCAGTTTTTCAGCGGAGTAAATCTGGTTTGAATTTAGAGTTTTCCTTTTTGACAGGCTACCTAACCAAGACTAAAGAGCCCAGTTTGCTCTTCTATTTACCTATAAATGAAGGAAAGACAAATGGATTAATGCCTTTCTCATGAGCATTAGCCTGAAATGAAATGCAAACAGCCTTGTCCAGGATTTAAATTCGGGTCACTGATTCCATTTCCAATGACAATAACCATTATGTTAAATGTGCCTCTATCATACTGGTATAGATTTGAAGATCCTTCTGAGCTGCCCACATTACCATCTTCTTCTGGCTGATAGCCATTTTAATGAGTCTGTCTAAGATATATGCTAAAAGATTTGCTAGCAGTGATGCTCTCCCTGCTTGCATAATGAGATCATTGTAAATATGACCCAGGGGACTAGTTTGAAGGAAGCAGTAGAAGCAAGGTTTTAGGCTAATTTTTTCATTGTCAAATTTCCTTAAATTTTGGTTAGCACTTTGTATTTATATTACTGCAATTATTTGTGCATAACATTCACTCATGTATAATGCACACTCCAAAATTTGGACTCGGAAATTCTGAAAAAAAAGTATCTAAAAAAGTAATATAATATGTACATAATATGCACTGGTGTTTTAGAATTTGGAGCTGCTAAATTTAACATTTGTTCAAACTTTTTGTATTGACTACAAATGTGAATTTATTCTGTTTACTTATGTTTTGAATGAAAACATTTATGCTGTATTCAGAGTGAATGCACTGACATGCAACAAGATTGTGGCAAAAGTTAACTTGAAGAAACAAAATTAAAAACAAATACACATTCCATTGGCTATTTCTCTGCCATTACATAAAGCAGAAGTATCTGTTACTCATTAAATGGTTTGGATCATAGATATAACTTATATTCAGTCATACCCACCAAAATACAGTGATGCCCATAGCTGGGTAAAAATTTAATATTTAGTTCTTATGTATAATACTCACCCTAAAAGGCTTAAAAATGTGTAAAAATATGCATGTTATACATCATGAGTATATTATATCATATTACAACATATATTTGAAATATCTATGCATTTGTTTCTGAAGTTATCAAACTTTTGGTCTTAGACATTCTTAGTATCATTAAATCATATGAATAATTTATTGGGTTGTGAGTTGGAAGGTAACTTGTGAATGAATTTTGAGAATGATAAAGCCTTTTTCTCTTATTTGAAACAATAATGAAATAATTATTTATTTTTTAGGAGCAATTGTTCCAGAATGCACTTCTTAAAATGAAAACTGTGAGTAATAATTTTAAATCTCCTCTCTGTTCACTGTTTAGATTATTATTTGAGTATTAGTGTATCTGTGCTATCAAAAATGGTTGTAGATATGAAATTGATATTTTGTTTACTCATTATTATTATGAGAGTTTTGACGAACAATTCTTTAATCATATTTTTTCCAATTATAGGTGAAACCCCAATTAAAATAAATATGAAAATTTATTATGACACAAGAGAAGGGCTTCTTGTGAGAATAAAACTCACCTCAGTAGTAATGGTCAGCTAAGCTAACTCTCTAATCACTAATCCTTAGTGAGTTAATTTATATTACTCTTGTAAATAATATATTAAAAGAAAGAAACTTAATACATATTTTATAAATCATCTCTCAAAAAACATTAATTGATTTCCTAGTATTACAGACTAAAAATGAACAATTAATGTTTAGTTGATTATATTTTTTTGTTAGTTTTTAAACTAATTTTGATATTTTAAAAAGTTAATAAAAATATCTCTTACCAATACTATATGACTGTATAATGATTGCAAGGGATGAAATCAAGGCAAAGTATGTCTCATTAGAAACTGTCTCCTTAGGATAATGGGGAATATATTCTGAGACATAGATGCAGGAGAATAAGATCAGAAAGGAAGAAATTTTTTAGGACAAAAGATCTGCTCAAGGCAAAGCAAGACAAGTCCCTACATGCCAATCTTTTAAATAACATCATTTCGTCTGCAAGTAAAAGTTGTAAATCAAAAAGAAGGAAGAACTGTAACTAGTTATGACAAAGAGAGCTATGGAAAGATCCATGCAGATAATATCATTGCATGAGCACATCCGGAAGTGAAGTAAATTGGGAGTGTAATGGAGTGAATGATGTGATCATGGAGTTCTAAAAGTAGAAGTTCAGCTGGGCTGGGCATATTTAAAGGTGCAGACAGTGGAAGGACCCATGCAGTTGTTGAGTGGTACCTAAGAGACTAGAAATCGTCCGTCAGAAGACCTCCATGATGATGGGAAGATGAAATTGTTAAGCAATTTGGGGAAATATGAAGAAGAAAGGTGAGATCAAGAACAGAATGGAAGTGCATTGTGGCCAGCTTTGTGAAAAACATCAGACAATCTGACCAATAAACGGAATAGAAATATTTTGTTGTGGATGGGTTGGGGAAGGATTATGAGAGCTCAGATACCTATATATGTATTTACACAACCTCTTCATATCTAGTGTAGATATAAAGTTAATAGAGCCCTTTTGACTCTATGTCTTTGCTAAGTGATATAAATATAAAATTTTTTGTTGTAGGTCCAAAAAGAGAAAGAAATATTATAAAATGAGTAGGTCCACGAAGAGATTTGTATTTTTTTAGGATTTATACATTTATTTTGTTCTTACATACATGTATGTTTCCAGCTTGTTGCTTTCATCAGAAAACATACATAGCACAAGGCCTTGTTAATGGGGTACTCAGTGAGACTTGAACTCACTTGTGTTTGTAGTTTGAATGGTTTTCAGTTGGTTATGGGTTTATATGGAGGTCACTCCTCACTTTTTTAGAGGGTGTTTACCTTAGCCTGCTTTACACCCTATTGGTGTTTGATATTTAATATGTGTTTGTTGAGTGTGTGTTGGAGTGGATTCGGATTTCACTTACAGTTATTTTTTTTGGTGTGTGTGTGTGTGTGTGAGTGTGTGTCTTGAGATTTGTGTGTGTGTGTGTGTGTGTGTGTGTGTGGTAGTGTGGTTTGAAATTTACTGGTAATTATTTTTTACTAATAATTTTTGTGTCTATATGTGTGTGTGTGTATATGTATATATCTATATACATAGATATATACGTATTTACCAAACCCTGCCACATGAGCAGGATGAGACAAAAAGACAATTTTTTAAGTAGAGTTTAATGAGTTTGAATTCAGAATTTTCCTTCTCCTAGATCAGTTGCCATATCAATGTAAAAGAGCTCAGTCTACCCTACTATTTACCCGTTGTAAGAAGGAGAATAGTTGGATGCATACCTGTCCCAAGAATATTAGCATCATATACTTATATAGTTGATGGTGATCATTTCATTTATTCAGAGAAGTTTTAGTTTATTATAGTTTTTACATAAAATCCTGTAGATTTTTTTATGTATTTATCAGTTTTGAGGAGAAGAGTTTTATTTTTTTTTTACTCATCACCATTATAATCATCAAGGCGTGTTGACAGCAAGGATTCCTTTGTCTCTCTCTCACCATATATCCCTATCGGCCATTGCTCTTGGCAATTGCTCTATATAGCATGTAGTGTCCCTTAAGAGCTGATGAATGTAAATTTTTGTTGGTCAGCCCACAGTTGCAGTACTCAGCATGTGTTGTTCATTTTACATAGATGGTTTTCAAGTCAGGTGATAAGTGGCCATATCGTTGGTGTTTTGTAGTGTGTTGCTTCCAGGATTAATACAAAACAGCATGTAGCTTCCTTGTGTCATTCTCTTCTAGCTTTATCATAAGTGCAAAAAGAGGATCGCAATACAATTATGATTTAATTTTGTTTTTCTCCATCAGTTTTTTTTTTTTTTATCTTGGGTAATATAAATGCTTTTTGTTATTCTAATTTCAGCTCAATATCTTCAATGCTATAAAATCGTTGGGTATTACCAATCCACAGATGAAAGATTTTGATGATTATATTGCTCAAAATAAATTAGCAGAAACAATGGATCCCGTGAGTACAATGATTTTTTTTACTATTTTGCATGTGGATAGAATGGAACAATTTCTCTTTCAGGTTTGTTTTACATTAACTCTTTGAATTCTGTAAAATTAATGTGTTGCAAGTTTAAGATATTTTTTTCAACATGTGTCACTTATTTGTCAAAAATCTATGTACTGTCTTAATATTTTAGAATACATAAATCATCCTTCTTTATTGTTATGTTCACAATGTTTTGGCTGATGTATCCTTCAGCCTTCTTCGGGTGTTTCAAACTTGGGAGCCTACACGGAACTTCAAACTAAACCTTTTATTTAATCCCCTGGGGTAGATTGAGCTAATTCCATCTACCATTACCAGGTACAATTGTTAAGCTCTAGCAGTTAGCCTAATGAGTAGAGTGTTGGCCAATGGTCCTGGAGACTGGGGTTCCATCCCAGGTTGAGTCAGACCCAAAAAATGGTACTTGATGTCACCTTGCTTAACACTCAGCATTATAAGGTAAGGATCAAGGGTAAAGTGGAGCAATCCAAGGAAAGGAGTTGCGCCCTCCCCTACACCTCGGTGTAGTTGCTATTGACAAGGGAACCTTCGGGTCGCCCTTAACTATAGTCACCAACTTTACTTACTTTAAGTATTCTTTATTATTTTCACCTGTTGAGAGGAATGAACCTGCAACTTTCAGATGATTTCACTTAGAAGTTCATTAGCCAAACACCTATATCCATTATGCTATGTGTCCTGCTGGACAATTCAGAGTGAACTTTTGGGACTTATAAGCCTTATATTTTTTATCAACACATTGAATTATATTATTTTTTACCTTAGCTCATATAGCAATTTCTTATTTTGCCTTTTTGATAATTGGTTCCCATATTGTATTCATTGCTATACTTGGTCTACTCAACAGGTCACTGAAACTGAAACATTGTGAATAGAACAATAAAGATGAAGACAATTTTATTAGGAGTTTTTTTAGAACAATAAGATTTTTGGAAAATTTCTTTTTTTTATTAAACTATGTTCATTGTATATTGAAGGAATATCATAAAGATAACATGATATGAGTAGTGATTATAAAAATACATTTTATTGGCTTAGAAATGAAAAAAAAGAACCAAAAAAAGAAAGTCAATTCTTGTAAAACATCGGGTACATAATGATTGTCTGTGAGTGGATCTTGAGCTGGCAGCAGCAAAGGTCATTGTTTATGTTCTTACATTTGAATCTTTTATCCTTACAAGGAATTCTTCCTTGATTTGGCTAATTATTATTGGGTTATGGTTGGTGGTAAGGAGGATATTTAGTCGAGTCTGCAGACACCAAGCTCCAATATTTGCATTAGTACATCCATTGATACACTAATACTGAATAAATGGAAAGAAAGACAAGATAAGCTCATTTATGCTTCAACAAACATTTAATACATACATAACAAACCTATAACCGAAGTACTGATAAAAATACATAAACGTATTCCAACACATAAAATGTGCACATATTGTTTGAGGAACAAGCAGTAAATAAAAGGAGGGAAAAATGGTAAAAGTCTTACTTGAGTTCTTTGGTGGTTTAGCCATATGGGCTTTGAATTTCAATGGTGAGGTAAAAGTCAATGTCCATTGCTGGAGTTGGGGACAAAGTCTCTCTTCTGTTGAATAGAAATAAGAATGCATGTCTTAATTGTTCAGAGACTAGAGATCAGGAGACGACATTTTCATCTTTCAAAGAACAGGAACAAAAAAGTGTTGGGATGGATCATGAGGTTGACATGTGACCTCATAATCAATGGATATCCTCCTTTTATAAAGGAGATTATTTATTGTTTCCCAACATTAGAAATGGAAAGAAAAGGTATAATGCCTACTGCATACTTTTAGAAAAAAAATCTTGGAAAATAATTCTCTGAATCTTTAAAAAGCTGAAATATCTATCAAGGAGTATTGCAATCTAAAGAAAAGATTAATAAAAATTAAAAAAATAAATCGTATCATATTATTTTAATGAATCTGTTTACCAAATCTTTTTCAAAGCATGCACAGCACACTTGAAATATACACCCATGGTAAATATTACATTGAAGTCTAAAAGAGAAGAGATCATAAATTATGTACCAAGACAATAACATTTATACTCATTTTCTCAACCGACATGGAAAATCTGATTTCACGATAAATTATGACACCTTTTGCTGGTGATAAATTCATAGATCTGATATTAGCAGTCAAACTAAGGCATAATCATATCAGCCTGATAAAAACAATAATTCAATATTTATTATTGAAAACAACAAATTTCAATGCCAAGGTAAATAACCTTCACGACTTATTCTGTGAGTTATTTCCCTTGGATATACTTAATCAGCCATTTTCAATTCGATGAAGGTTACTTAAGCGGTTCAATTGTGTAACGACTCAACTCGTTATGATCAAAATCAATTGAAAACTAGTGATGAAATTATTATTACAATAAAAGTGTTTCGTCAAAAATAATTAAAAGAAAATAGTTTAAGATTAATTACTAGTCAATGTAATAAAATAAAACAATCAAAAGACCTGGAATTAAGTGGATGACAGAAAGATTATATATTTGTGATCAACTTCTTCAGCAAACTTCCATGGCTGAAACAGTTAAATCGACATCTATGAAGTACAGGTTTATAAAGGGTAGAATGTGAGTCCTTGTCATGGCAGAACTTGCCACTTTATTCCATTTTTTCATTTATTTTAGCAGTCATTGAGTGTATTGATACACATTAATAAAAAGTAGATTCTCAATAAAATTATGATACTCTCAACTTTTAACAAAGAATATTGGGAATTAATAAGCCTATCTATCTATGTATCTGTCTTGAACATATGTATACATTTGAACCTTTTCTTCAACAATGGTTTAAATTAAAATTAAACATTGTGTATAAATTTTGTCCAAAGTTGCTATTCCATAATAGGTATATAATAATGAGAATTAATAACAAAATTATTTTATTCACTTTCTATCAGATTACCTTTTCATTTCTTTAAATTCATCAGCAGCATTCAATAAAAAACAAACTTTAAAATATATAGTTCAGGAATTTTTTTAATATTATTCACCAAATGTCCATCCATCTGTATAGTTAATTTTGATTCTGGTTGTAACTTTTATAGTTGATATTTTCTGTGGGACAGCTGAAGTGGTAGTCATCAGTATAATATAGTTGATTGTTTGGTAGAGGTGGTTGATTGTAGATGTTTGATTATCTGCCCTTGAGCAAATTCTTTCCCTGCTAATCTTCGAATATTTAAAAAAAATCTTGTTACAATGGGAACTGAAATTAGTGGCAGTCAAGATATTATAACAAGGGGAAAACATTTAATTACTTTCTTTTACAGATGGCCAGAGATATTAATTTGTGCTTCAGTAATGCCAAAATCACTAAGATGTAGGCTTCAGACCACGTCAATCTGTTGCGAAAGTAGAGTGTATAGCAAAATGTTGCTTAATATTGTACCAAAGATAACTGAGCTTAAAGTAACTGTGATAAAAGGTTAATGTTGAAATGAATAATGAATAAGACATACAAACAGAAAACAAATAACTGGAGATTGAGTTGAACAGATATTGTCTTTTTATGCATTTATATATTTTTGCTTATAATCAAAAACTAATGAATATATTTTCATGTGTGTATTAATTTTGTATATAGATATTTTTAGACATTCTTTTTTATAGTTTACTTGTGTGTCAGTTTTGAATTCTTTTGAGGATTAAACTTTGTTATCATTCCTGGAATTCAGAACTAATATTTTGGTTCAGCATTTAGTGTACCAGTTAGACATATTTGGTCTGTTTTCTTTGAATACTGAACTTCTACAGTTTAGGAGAGGTGATAGCTCGTCCCATACTCACTAGGTTTTGACAGCAAAATAAGGAGAAGTTTTTCAAGGAAAAGACAGTAATTTTATTTTTAAATATGATGAAACATCCTGACTTTGAACCCATTACAAAACAAAAAGCAACTTTTATTTTGTTTAATCAACATGCAAAAATTTAACAAACAATGAGATGAGTTTAAAAAGCATTGAAATGGAATCTAAATTTTCCAAGACCAGAAATTAATAATGATTAAAACTTTTTGGTTACTGAAAATAGATAAAAATATTGATTTTATTAGGATCTGAAATTGTGGAAATATTGCCCATGACAGTATCAATACTAAAATAATTTAGAATGATAGAATCTGTACTTATGGATAAAAATAAGTTTTAATATGAGTGCAAGTGTAAAATACATTTAAGTTTACAAATGTATAAGCTATAACAGGAAGGCAGTTTAAGTTACTTCCTGTTATGTTGAAAGAAAGAAAATAAAATGATTGAGGCGAGAATATTGATAAGTTTCAACAATGCTTTAATGGCAGCCTGAATGAAAGAACCCCTGTGCTGTAAGTCACAGGAGAAGGAAACAGTTGTAGAGTTGAGAAGGAATAAAGTAACTGAATGTCAGAGCAAGAATCAAGTTGCTGTAGTCAAGACAAAAGATGAGTTGCTGAAAACACAGTGGGAATTGAAATGTTGATGTCAGAGGCAGAATAAAACATCCAATTTAATGCTTCTGGGAGCCGTTGGTCTAGGAGGGTTGATATAGAATGAATTCCTAGAAACTAACAGCCCATAAATTAGATGTGCTCTCCTCATAGTGATGTGGTCTGCTGCTAGTCTTAACAAGAAAGAGAGGACAGGTTTGTCCAACCCGAAAAGTATATGAGGAAGAGAAGAGAGAGAATGTGCTCTCTTATGTTGCCTGGTCTGTTCTGCTGCTTGCGCGTGAGGAAGTGAAGAGAGGGCGAGAATGGTTAGCGCGGCCTTTTATGTTGCCCAGGGAGGTGACCCAGGCAGAATGGCATCAGTCATTCTCATTGGACGAAATATATAAATTTGAAACTCCAATGACCAAAACAATTCCCGCACTAAATAACGATTTGAAATTCTTTCTGCTACAAAGCTATTAACTTTTAAACAAGCAAGGAAGATTTGGTGGGTGAGAGAAACTTTTTACTTGGAACTTATAAAAATAAGGAACTAAAGAAGTTTTAACATAACAGCTATTCAGCTTCAATGAGCTAAGTGTTTGAGTTTTTCACTTAAAACAGGAATGATGCATAATGCTTTCTTGCCATACTTAAGAATATTTAGATTTCTCTCAATTAATCAAGAACAGGTAATCAATTACTATTACTAGAAGATATCAATTTCTTTAAAATACTCCCTTTGTCATCACTCTAACAAGGGTCAGCTGAAAAGTTCATTGGCTAACCAAGATACTTTCATGGAATGTGACCAAATAAGTTTTATTTTTTAACATAGTCCCTCTGGTAATCCACACACTTCTTCCACTGATGTTGCAGTTCTTGGATCCCATTAGTAAAAAGAGTTATCAACAGCAGATATGATGTCATCTTAAGAACTTTTCCACCATCACTGTATTTCAATAAGTTAGTGAAAATAGCTCTGATACACTTCATTTGATATTGTGTAAAGCTATGTTGTATCTTTTTTGTTTTCCACATTTTCAAATCTTACATTTGAGATGAATTTTCAGTATAAGAAACTAAAAAAAAGCAGTATGGCATTACATCTGGTGAGGGTAGAAAATGCAAGACTTGTAGAGTCGTATGTCTCACCAAAAACACTTAATGAAAAAATATTTGGACAAATCTTTTTTTCAAATTGGCACTGTCTTATCTAAATGAAGTCTAAATGTCTAGGTAGCAGACTAGATTTCAAGTCATTATCACTTTGCTATGTAAGATGTTCTTCAATATTTTATACTTATTGATTACATATATAATCCTGAAAGGTCTGAGAATTTTTGTGAGGAATCATTGTTTGTTGATGAGGCAATATTGTTCTTTAAGTTTTTGAAATTTTGAAATTCAGAATTTAAAATAAGAAGTATGCCTAAGCAACTTATATAACAAAGTGATGATGTATAGACAGTTAGATTGCAGTCTAGATGTTGAGAAAACATTTAAATGAATTAGTTCCAATTTAAAAAAATAAAACCAGTTTCTATATTTTTTTAACATAATGTTTTTGGTGAAACATAGGGATGTGCAAGTGCAGCAGTCTTTATACTCATCAAACTTGGTTCCATGAAACTTTTTCTTGTTTCCTAAACTGAAAATTCACCTCAAATGTTAGATTTGAGTTCCAATGAAAACATTTTGAGACTAAATTTTATCATCATCATCATCATCATCATCAAGTTGTGCTGATAGTATAGAGTCCCTTGACTCTCTCTTGCCATCTGTCCCAATCATCCATTGCTCTTGGCAGATCCTCTTGACTGTATCTATTGTCTGGACAGAACTAATCTAATTAAGTCTTTGCTGGTCAGCCAACACTGATGTGTTTATGTGTAGAAATCCATAAAAGAATGTTGCGTATGATTTTGTTCTTACTTCTCAAGCTGTTCACACTGTATATCTTGCTTGTCTTGGTTTGTGGATTGGGAGGTAAGTTGCTGTACAGTAGCTGTTTTGTGGGATGCTGCTTCCAGGGTTTGTTCAAAACACCATGTAGTATTTTCTCCATTTAGCTTTTTCTTCATGTGTACATCAGAGTTCATACTGTAGTACCAATGGCTACAGTTTAGAAGAAATTCTGTTTTAAAAAAAAATTAAAATTTTCTTATTTGATAAAAATTCAATCAAGATGTGCACACTGTTGGGTATTTAATATCATTAAGTATGATCATTAAGTTGATGTTGAGATGAGTCTGTTATAATTTGAAAAACCAATAACACAGGTTTGTGCAAGTGCAACATCCACAGTACTCCCTTGATCAAACTCCAGGTGAATCTTTGTCTTAACTGAAAATTCATTTCAAGGATAAGAAATTTGAAGACAAGGAGGACATTAAAAGAAATATGGTTGGTAATATGCTAGTTTAAAATATTTAGATGGTGGTACTATGCTTGTTTAAAAGACATATTGGGTTATTCAGAAAATACTGTCCAATTTTAGAAAGAACTTTTATTCCTGGATTAATGAAGTTGAACAGTATTTAATCAGTCAATATATGATCCCTCAATATCTATGCATTTCTGAAATCATTTAACAATACTATTTAGGCCTGTATGGTAAAACTTTTTAAGGTTTTGATACCAAGAAATCTTTAAATGCTGTTTCTACTTCTTTGGAATAAAGTGTGTTTTGGCATAAAAAGTGTCCAGATGCTTGAAAAAATGGTAATTGGTGGATGAGAGATTAGGAGAATATGGTGGATATGGAAAAGTCTTGTATCCCAAGTCAGTGACCTTCTATAGTGTCATCCTAGCAGTATGTGGTTGAGCATTGTTTTGAAACAAAATTATGACCAACCTTGAAAAGTAAACCCATCAGTTCTTTTTTCGTGTTCATGATTAGGGGTATATGACCTTCGAAATCAAGTTCTAAAAGAAATGATTGAAAATTACGAGGACACTTTAATTATAAGGAATTGGATTTTTTTTATACACCTACTACTAACATGATATTAGAACAGAGTTTAAACAGTTTATACTAAAATCAGATTGCATTTCCCAAACAACCTAATTTATGATGGGTGCCATGCCAGTTTAAGATGTTTATCATGATGAGTGTGGCTTGGTTGATTTGGTTTCTTTGTTTAATGACATATTAACCTTTGTGGGTATTTTAATGACGAAGCCATTCTTGTAGAAGAGCAGTAATGGTACTATTTAAACCATAGCTGGAGGGAATAAGGGGCTTCATGCCTTTCCCAAGAGTATTAATCTGAAAGTGAATGTAATAGCAAGGCTGGAGTTTGAACTTTGTTACTCTAATGTCACAGTCCAGCTCATTAGCCATTATTCTCTGAGAACTCCCCACTTATCATGATGGATACTATGCTAGTTTAAAATATTCATATTGTGAGTACTATCATAGTTTAACATATTTATCAGTAACCTGATTCTGACTGATCTTTAAAGATATGAAAGACTTGATATATACTTATAGGATCATAGCAAACATGATTATCATTTGAAATTCCTGGAACTTATTGTAAGTTGTTAAGTATACAAATTGCTCAATTGACATCACTGGAAAAGATTTAATTGATCTGTTTGAAATTTATGAGTTTCACTTAAAATCAATATCTGTATCAAAGTATTGATTAAAGATGAATGCTGCATCTGTGGTTGAAAGTGAACATTCCATTTGATCTTAGGATTGCAATCAAATTAATGGGTTAAGGTATAAAATTATTAGCTGAAAGCAGTCAATTTCCATGGCCACAGATTGGCAAATAGCTTTATATTGATTAAGCCTGATAGCAAAGACAGTATAATACAAAAATTTTTGTGTCATATATGATACCAGGATAATAAAACATATCAACAAATTTATCAATAATAAAAAGAATATCTCTTTTTTAAATTCTTTATTAAGAGGATTTATCTCCAAGATGTGTATCAAGACTGAAGTTGTATTCAAGACTGAAATGAACAATGAATAAAATGAGAATTAATTTTTTTTATTGCGGACTTTTGTCCTCATCTTGGTAGTTTTTTGTTGTTTTTTTTTCACTACATTTCAGCCAAATTTCCCCTCTGGCCTTCTTCAGATGATTAACCGCGACCTTGGATAGGAATGCTGAGTCTTGTAACCGTATTCCCAGTAATTACTGCCTTCCATAGTTGTTGTCTATTGCACCACGTTTTTGACCAAGTAAACCTCTGGCTGGCTTGGGTAGGAATTGAAACCGCTATCTTCTGACAATGCTCACCTGGAACTTTAGAGAGTCAATGCCTCTATCTACTGTGCCATGGGCCCCGAAGGGCGATCAAGGTTGGAATTTTTGGTCTTATAAATCCCATCATTTGTTCTCCTTATCTGGTCTTCCATAGTCAGGTCCGTACTGAATTTGTAATTGTCTTTATTGCGAATCATTTTGAGATGTGATAGACAACAACTATGGAAGGCAGTAATTACTGGGGATACGGTTACAAGACTCGGCATTCTTATCCAAGGTCATGGTTAATCACCTAAAAAAGGCCAGAGGTGAAATTTGGCTGAAATGTAGTGAAAAAAAAACAACAAAAAACCTACCAAGATGAGGACAAAAGTCCGCAATAAAAAAATTGATTCTCAGATTAAGAAGCCTCATCTCAAAATGATTCCCAATAAAGACAATGAATAAAATATTAATTCTTTTCAAAATAGTCCCCTTAGCATTCAGTATGTTTATTCTAGTGAGTCTTCTATTGCTTGAGGCACCTCTAAAACTCCTCTTTTGATATGATATGAAGTTACACCATTGTATTTGTTTAAATATCCTGCATGTTTTTGGATCTTACTTTTGAAAGGAACTTTCAGTTTAGGAAAGTAGAAAAAAGTCACACTGCATTAAGTTTGATGTATATAAAGAGTGCAGCATTTATACAAGTCTATGTTTCACCAAAAACTGCTTATCAAGAAGTACTGAAACAGATGATCTAGAAATATTGACTTCTGTCTAGATGTCTTGATATTTATTATAAATAACATCATATACAGCAATCTTCTATTTTATAGCATTTCAGCCAACATCAAATTCACCTTTATGACACCTTTCTTGACTAAACTTTAGTTTAGTGAATGTCATTACATCTATCACTATGTCACTCAGTCATGTCTCTCAGAGTATATATGCACCCATGTTGCGTGCATTGAGCTGTGTGTCACTAGCTGGCAAAGCCAAGATGTCTCTGGAAGTCAAAATGTGAGAGGAAGAGTTATTGTAAGCCATGAGTATATATCCTTGTCATGTTATCGGCTCCGAATGCGTGGGATAAAATCAAAGTTGCCGACGTAGTTGGGGGCACAAATCACATGACTTTCCTGATCAATAGATTCTCGAGACTAATAAGTTTACCAACATCCACCATCTTTGTTTTGGGAATGAGTGAATCAGTATCCTGTTTTCTAGAATTTTTGTGTATCATGGCCATTTTAAAAATATAGGAGTGTAAATCCTATAAACTCTTGCACATGGAACTGTCAGTGTTGGCTGACCAGCAAAGATTTATATCTGTTCAGTGTAGACACAGGATGTAGCCTAGAAGGCTTGTCAAGAGCAATGGATCATAGAGACAATTGGCAAAAGAGAGTCAGGGAACTCTATACTGTCAGTGCGATTTGGTGATGATCATAATGTCCAATTTATGACAAAAATCAGGTTATGTCATAGCTTTTGGAACCACTAAATGACATAGGTGGGTATAATTATAAATTGTTCATTGGCTTGAACATTGTGAATATAATATCAAAGATAGTTCAAAACTTGTAAATATTGAGAATAGAATGACATGATGTTGAAGTCCTTACTTTTCTTACTTAAGCAAATAATAAAAAGTAGGTTTAGTGAAAACTTAATTTAATCTTAATAGAAACAGGTTTTCTATATTTGAAAACTCTGTAGCAAAATGATCTGCTCAAGGGCTGATAATCCAAATAGGTTTTACCTATCATGATGTTGAGAAAAAATTTGCATACAAATACTCTGTACATGCCAAAGTGGGAAACAAGGTCAATTTTTAAGCAAAGTTTAATAGGTTTGTATTCAGAGTTTTCCTTCTCCTAGACTGGTTGCCATACCAAGGTTAAAGAGCTCAGTCTGCTCTACAATTTACCCATAGCGGAATACAGAATAGTTGAATTCATACCTTTCTCAAGGGTATTTGTGCCATGTGAAACGCAAACAGTCTCACCAGGGATTTGAGCTTGGGTTGACGTGTCCATTTCTTATGACAATAACTATTTCACTATGAGTACATCCTTAGAGATATTTTGTATATGGTACAGGAACTCTAGCCTTCATAGAGAAACCAAGTTAAGAGAAGAACAACTCCTTATTCAAACCCCTTAACCATCAAGAATCAGTGTGGCAGGGTAAGGCCATTACTCCTCACATCTTACAGATCTTGGGGATTGACTGCAGTAGGCTAAGAAAATAAAATAACTAGTGGGATTTGGGGATTGGGATATATATATATATATAAACTGGAATAATTATTCAGCTTACATTCCCTTGTTCAGCTTTTACTGCTAGTTCATGGATTTTTTTAAAAACAAACACATCATTGTCAGACAGGAGGTTGTAGGAAAATATTTGATTTTTTTTTGCCCGCAAAATCCTGTCTGATAATTGTGCTTTTGTTTACAAAGTCTTCATGAAACTGCTACTAACAACTGAGATAAATAATTATTTTAGTTTTATATTGTTCTGCCTGGCAGTATCTGACCACTTTATTTTAGCCAAATTTTTTTTATTCATCCTTGTTTATCTTTGTTTATATATATATATATATATATATATATATATATATATGTGTGTGTGTGTGTGTGTGTGTGTGTGTGTGTGAAAATGTACTGCGATAAAAAAACACAAGGCCTTCAGAGAATGATTTTATTTGAAGAAATATTTGACATTAAACATTTTGGTTTTTAGACCTTCATCAGAGTGTGTAAGTTATTAAAAGATTAAATAACTTTCATTGTATTTTTTATATGTAGAGGTACCTTTTATCAAAGACAATACTTTGAAAGATTGTTTGATATAAATGTACTGAAAGCTTTTAAATTATTATTTCAGTTTTTATACTGCTCTGCTTGCAAGTATCTAAGTACTTTATTCCATCTTGTTTTTTTTTGTTTATTATATTTTCTTCTATATATATATAAAGTCACAATATATATTTTATATATAAATAGATGTGCCTTTTATTAAAGACAGAAATACTTTGAAAGACAGTTAAGTAAAGCTTTTTAAATAAAAAAAAATGAAATGCAACTGCTACAGTAACAGACAAGATGCAAGGAAGTGCACATAAAAATAGATCTGTTCTTATATTTTAACACACGTGTATGCACAGCTGAAAAGAATCAGTTTGATATTAGCTGATTTAGTGGCAAAATCATATCGGATTAAATTGGCTCCATTTGTGGGGAAAATTACTGTCATAATGTTGATGATACTGGTGAGAGTTGGCTGGCTTGTTTTCTTGGCTTTAAAGTGTGACCAAGCAGTTAAATTTCCTGTTTTCTTATTGTCAATAGTAATATGCTTGCAAAATTATTTTTTAGAGATGACATCTTTCATAAGAAAGCATCCTTTGAACAGCATAAACATTCTTTTATCTACATGTCAATGTATTATATATATTTACCCATCCATTCTCCACAAGCTGGATATGACACAAGGTCAATTTTTAGCAGAATTTAATAAATTTGAATTCTAAGTTTTTCCTTTACCTACCATACCAAGGTTGAATAGCTCAGTCTGCCCTACTATTTAACTATAGCTGGAGGGAGAACAGTTGGATGCATACCTTTCCTAAGGGTATTAGTGCTCTGTGAAATGCAGACAGCCATATTTAGAATTTAAACAAGGCCTGATGATTTACTAACTCATCTTACAAACCAATCCACTTATGGTTGCTCCACTATTGTAGCCTTGTGTCAGACTAAGTTATACTTAGTAAATATAGTATCACTCATAAATAGCTTTGCAACTGTGTAATCAAAGACAATGTTAGAAACCTTTAAAAACATTAGCTCCTGGTTTTGAATTTTATTTTCAGTTGTCTTTCCACTCTGGTTACACAATAAGGTTAGAGAACCATCTCTATATCAGTATTGTACCTATAGCTGGGTACAGAAGAGATCTGTTTATGCCTTTTGAAAGGACATTAATATCAAGTTAACATGACAGCTTCTCCCAGAATTTGCAGGGATTTTATCTCTGAAATTAGTTCTGGTTAAACCCAAAGTTTTGAAAGGTTATGGACAGTAAGTAAGTTAGTAAAGCAAATAGGATCAACTACTTCTGAAGAGAGGAAAATGCAACAGTCTTTTGTAAGTTCAAGAGTATTCAAGGAAGGAAAAGAAATGAAAGATATGCAGATAATGTACCTCTACTGACTTAGCTAGGTAGTTAAAAATATGTCTTCATAACTGGGATGACATATGGTAGTCTTCAATAGTTGTTGGGAATTTTCCTTTTGAAGTTGTTAACTCTGGAACCTTCAGGTTTCTTTGTTTAATGGCATATCAACCTTCATGGGAACCTTGAGGTTTCCAGAGTTGCAGCATGGTAAAGTTAGTAGTAGGGGGTATCTTTCTCAAAAACTGTCTTGGATTGGTTGTAAAAGAAATAATGTAAGACCCTCCACAATCATGGCCCCTTAACCACCATCAACTAATAAGAGAGCTTGAGTGATTGGTTATGACCATCATCAGTGACTAATCAGAACACTCAAGAAATGCATTCAGTAGGCTTAGTTTTGGAGTATATATTCAATTGCAAGAGGATTCTCTGTCTCTTTTGCTGCAACCGTTGTCAAAGCAAGATGCATATAAAAGGCAAGATGCATTTAAAAAGCCAGCCACGAAGGGAGCAGTTGACTATGTTAAAGTTGAAATTACAAGTGCGGCAGAATTACAGTACGAGTGACAAAATAAGTTACACAAGGACAATTATTTGCTACCTACAGTACTCATTAATAACTCTTTATTCTGCTGCTTACCAGATCCGGGATTTTTTTTCATACTGCTACCTATAGTACTTATTAATAACTCTTTATTTTGCAACCTACTGTAATTATTAATAACACTTTATTCTGCAACCTACACATTACTTATTGATAATCTTATATTACTACCCACACTATGTATTACAATTTACACCATGTTTATTGCAAATATTGACATGTCTTATTAATACACTGTTTTGTTAAAAGCCTTGTGTCCTGTTTTCTTTTTTATTGCCTTTATCTTTATTTTGTCCAAGTTTTCATAGCAGTCGCAAGACAGAAGTCTATATAGAACCACAGTTAAATGTAGAACACTTGGTCAGTGAAATTTAGCATTTGTTTTAAGGTTTCACAGGAAGTTCACATGACCCTTAAGAGTGCTATGATTGGTTTCTTTAACCATACCAAGTATATCTAATAAATTCCAATAAATTTGAATTTCATTTTTTGCACCGATAGCCATTGAACTATTGGCATCTTCACTAAAGCAAAAACATTCAGATTATGTCGCACATTTTCATTTCCATAAGGTCTGAATGAAACAAAATATGAGTGAAAATTAAATGTATAAGTTATACTTAAGTTACACAAACACAGACAAAAATCTTTTGTAGGTTCAAGAAATTTTTTTATCAGTTTCTCAGCACTAAATTTACCTAAAATATTCTAAAAAATGTGTAAATTTGAAAATTTCATTATCCAGATTGCAAAAGCAAACTTTGAAGTGAAAAATAGATCTTTTCTATTTACTTTAGGTGTGAGCAATTGTGAAATAACACTCTCTGCTCAGGACCAGGAAAAAAATTAATTATAAAGTTGTATGGTCAAAAATCTTAGTTTACATATTGTATTTTAGAGTAGTTTTATTATTTAGGCAGACATGAAATGATTGGGACTTACAGTGGGTAACCTAAATTTATTTTGACTGTTTACATTGATTATTAAAAGTATTGAAGTTGGCTAACCCTCACCCCAAGGGTCATGGTAAATACTTTTAATCACTAACTATACCACCTTTAAGAAATATTTCATGTTTATTTGTTAGTTTTTTTTGTTCCAAGATAACCCATGAAGCTACTGGGCTTCTGTGGTAATATCTGTCTATAATGATATTGGTACTTCTGCTTAGAAGGTTGTGTAGAGTTCTAATAAGTATTTCACCATTACTTCTGTTTTGTTGAGAATTTGAATGATTAAAAAATGACATTCAGTGCAAATGCAGACCTCACAAAATTATAATTCAGCAGTAAATTGAACTTAAAATTGCTTTATTTACTAACTTTTTGCATTTTAAGTGTATATCTCTTATACTAATTTTGTTGGAAGGGGACTATTATAAAGAAAATTAATGTTTCATTGTTCGTTCAGTATTGGTAAATACAGCTTCAGCCTTGATATTTTTTAAACACACACAAACACACACACTGAGGTGTAGAGGAGGGCACTACTCTTTTCCCTGGATTGCTCTACTTTACCCTTGATGCGTACCTTATATTGCTGAGTGTTAAGCAAGGAGGTATTAAATACCATTTTTAAAGTTTTTGGTATAACATGATCTGGGATTGAACCCAGGTCTCTTGGACCGTTGATGAATACTTTATCCACTAGGCCAATGTAATAAAATATCATATTCAATTAGAAAGACTGATGAAACAGTTACAGTGATTTCTTTATTTCAGTGGCTTACTTTTTGAGAATGTGTGTGTAAATATTAAAATTAAGCAAGCAAAAAAAACAAAATAAACAATAATTGAAAAATAGTATTTGATATTATAAGTTTAATATAATAATCTAATTTTATTAAATTATTATATTAAACTTATTTGAAACAGAGGGGGTGTAATCAAAGAATTGAACAGCTTGGACATTAGCTCTTCTCATCAATTCTGAGTCTCATTGCTAAATTTTTCTAATTTGACTGTTTAACTAAATCAGACAGCAAAGAATAAAAATACAGTTATCTCTTTTTGTTAATGGATTTCTCTTAAAATTTATTGACAGGATTTTAATTGAAAATAAAATCAAACAATTAGAAATCAATAACACCAAGGAAATATTTAATAAAATCAAAATTTTAAGCTATGAAATTAGCTTTCCTGTTCATACCATAGACCACTATTTGGTAGTATAAGTAAATACATTTACATTTTATTTGTATGTAGATTGGCCAAAAATATTAATAATATAAAATATTTTCTTAATAATTGAGATTTAAATAAAATAAAATAATGGACAGTGTGATGTAAATAACTAAGGGAATTGTGAGATTGGTAGTGATGTATTTTTGGTAACAGACAGACACATGATCTCTATCATGATAAAAGATAGATTGATACTAGAATTTTACAAACTGGTAAATTTCAATTTATGTGGAGTGTTTATCAAGTATCTATGATGGATTGTATTATGACCGATTATTAAGGGTCAATAAATAAATAACTCAACAAAGAGATATGAGGTGCCACACAAATGTATCCAAGTCTCTGAGGAGGGTTTCCTTGGTTCAATGTACACGAAAACAGGTAAGGTGCTTATTACAGCTGCTGCTCCCTCTACCAGCTTAGTTCTTGATTAATATACCCTTTGGGTAAGTCAATTATTCTGGTCATAGGTGAGTCACCTACAACAGATTTAATGTACACCTATAACAGATTTAATGGCATGTCAACCTATCTAGGGTTATTTTGATGTTTACATTTTAGATGCAATTGTTTGTTAAGATTTTTTTTATGCATGCTCTCATCAAATCCAAATAATTTTATAATAGATCTAATTGACACATTGATGGGAATCAAACCGTCTGGGTCTGAGTAAACCTGGGAGTAATGGCAATATATGGGTTCTCCAAACTCTCTAGATTTCTAAAACTTGAGCCTCAGCAATTTAGTGTGATACTCAGGACACCTCTTTTAAAAGGAGGTGTCTTACCCCCTTGCTGGGAATGCAGTCAGTGTATTCTAAGTTCAACAGTTATTTTAATTTTTCTTTGCTGTTTTTTGGACATTAATGTTATTTCAGGGTTTATTATAGCTTTTGATTCATCATTGTTTGCTGTCTTCATGTAGGCAGTATTCTAGATCAAAAGTCCTACTTGTCAGAGATTTCTTTCCCTTTGGTAAATTGTATTTAACAAACTTCATTGTTGACTTAACCACTGACCTTTTATTATCAATAGCCACAAATCACAAAATCAAACATGGGCAATCAGAAAAAAAAGAAAGAAAAGAAAAGACATTAAGAAATAAATTAAGTAAAATAGAATAAATCGAATAAAAGATTCTGATTGTATTACTATCAGACTAACTTTATGTCCCTATTTGTGAAGTGGTTTACAGATGTACAAAAGAGAGAGAATTTTATGCCACTGATTGATTTGTATATATTTTTTCACTGTTCACTGAAAATATATTTATAGATTCACAAATGCGATATTTTATATTTTGCTTGAAAAGGCAGCAGAAGGAACACACAAAATGATTATGGTTAATTTGATTTATATTTTGATTATATCTTCCAAGAGTATTTTTAATAGTTTAAGTTAAAGAACTTAGACAGTAGAGAACAAAACAGAAATATTAACTAAGTATTAACTATTACAACAATGTGATATAGCACATATATATATAAGTTATAATAGTATAGTCAGAGCATCAACAGAGCTCGGTGACTGTCAGTTTCTAGGCTATGTAATTATTAAACCATTTTTATTTACTATTTCATACATATTTATTTTTGTTTATTTCATTATTTATTTATCTATCTTAATTTCTATTTATTCTTTTTTATTTATTCATTTAATCATTTTATTTTCATTTATTTATTCATTACCATTATAGACTTTGAAGTTGTTATCTTTCTGGTGACTTAGGAATTTGTTTTCATACCTACATTTGGATACAAGTTCAGATGATTTATTTAGAAGTGTTTTTGGTTTGGGAATGTAATTATGGCTATATTTTCTTCTTGGCAAAGGTTGTCTTTTGAGGTGTTGTTGTAAGCCGGTAGTATTTTTCTTGATGTAAAAAAAATATCACCAACTTTCAATTGGTTAGATGATTGCATAGGTTAAAAAACTGACAATCACCAAGTGACATTGACTCTCTCTCTCTCTATATATATATATATATATGGTGTAATGGTTATCATCATAGGAAATGGACATGGCAACTCAAGTTCAAAAAAGCACTAATATCCTTATGAAAAGTATGAATCCTCTTATTCTCCTTCCAGCTATAGGTAAATAGCAGGGCAGACTGGTTTCTTCAGCTTGGTTGAGGCAGCCTGTCAAAGAGAAGGAAAATGCTAAATCCAAACTTGTTAAACTCCGCTTAAAAACTGACCCTGTGTCATATCCTGCCTTGGCAGAAGGTTGATTTGGTTTGGTTTGTTTGGTTTTATGGCATATCAACCTTTGTAGGTTATTCAACGCCAAATCCATTTTTATGTAAATAATCTGTTCTATTGAAAACAGTTCAGTTTAGCATAAGTACACAGTTTAATTGTCAAAAACATTTCCATTTCAAACTATTCAAGCAGTTATATGTAATAATTCAGTTCAGTGTAAATAGTTTTAATGTCAAAAAACAGTTCTATTAGAAAAAAATTAGTTAAGCATAAGCACGTAGTTTAAGAGTAAGTACGGTTTAATTGTCAAAAACATTTCAATTTCAAGCTATTCGTTTACTCAATTCATTTTAGCATAAGTATGCTGTTAGTTCTATTTAACCCATAGATAGGGCCCTATCAGGTGCTACCACTCCGGGCCAGAGTAGACCTGGGAGCGATGACAATGAAGGGGTACTCCGCACTCCCCAAAGCTCCAACATTGCTGGAACCTCACCATCAGATTGTTTAGTGTCATATCCATGACACTCGTTGGGGGAGTCTTACCCCTCTGCAGAGGTGCAGTCAGTGTATTCTACAGCCCCAGCTGACTGGGCAATATATGGAGTTAAATGTCAAACAGTTTTATTTCAGATAATTCAGTTCAGCATAAGTACACAGTTTAGACGTCAAAAACAGTTCTATTTCGAGCAATTCAGTTCAGCACTAGTACGCAGTCTCAATGTCAAAACAGTTCTATTTTAAACAATTCAGTTTAGCATAAATACGCAGTTTAAATGCAAAAATCAGTATAGTGAAAGAAGCACGTAGTTCTATTTAACCCATAGATAGGACCCTTATCAGGTGCTACCACTCCGGGCCAGAGTGGACCTGGGAGCGATAGCAATGAAGGGGTACTCCGCATTCCCCAAAGCTCCAGCATTGCTGGAACCTTACCATCAGATTGTTTAGTGTCATATCCAGGACACTCGTTGGGGGGGTCTTACCCCTCTGCAGAGAAGCAGTTGGTGTATTCTACAGCCCCAGCCGACTGGGCAACAGAAGGTTGGGTATATATATATATATATATATATATATATATGGACTCTATCAGTTTGAGTTACAGAAAATAAATTTTTTTCTTTTCTTTTTCTCCTTTTCTTTTAAGATTTCATCTCTCTCAGTTGTTTAGACATTACTAATATTCACTTTTAAAAATGTATTGGTTGAAAGGTTCCAAAAGTTTTATTTTAGAACTTATTTTAGTCAATTTTAATTGTTTATATATCAAAATGATGTCTCCTTCTATTTTAAAACTAATACTCCCCTGGAACAGTTGCAAATACATACATACATACATACATATATATATATATATATATATATATATATATATATATATATATAAAATAATCTAAAAAACACTAGAAAATAATTAATAAAATATGATATAATGAATATATTAACAAATCACCAAATTAATACAATATAGCAGTGTATATAAACATACAGAATAAACAAGAATACCCTTCCCAGAATGCTCCACAAACTAAACCACCTTTCTGATCATGCCTCATGTAACAGTATATGGGATGCTCACTGCATGCATAATACTTGGTCTGATGATCACATAGGCAAGAAATTGGTTGTCAAAGAGGAAATATTTATTAAATAAAATTCAACATGGCAACCTATTTGATAGTTATCTTTTAAACAGTAGCAGATATCATTCTGTAAATAATTATTGTAGCTTTGAAAGAACTCTCATCCCTTAACTGGAGTGGTTGGTTCTAGAGTTTAGTTGAGTGCCCACACACCATGGTCCAATATTAGCATTAGTTTATTCAATGATACACTAATATTGATTGAATAGAAGGAAAGACAAAATAATCTTATTTATATATATAGGAACATTTTGTAAAGATGTAATTTACATACAATAAGTAATAACAAGAATACACAAACATGTCACAACAGATAAAATGTACAGATATTGTTCTATAGACAAGCAGTATATGATGAAAAGGGGTATAAAAAAGGTAAAAAGACTTACATGAGTTCCAATGGTTTTACATTTCAATGCTGAGGCAAAAGACAAAGCCTTATTTGATGATAAAGTCTCTCTTCTGTGCAAGATAAAAAGAGATAAAAAGACATGAGTCAATCACTCAAAGAAAGTAATTGAAAATAGATGAGAAAGGATTCTGGGAATTTTACATGACTTGGAGGCATGCAAAAGATATGCACTCCTCCAAATCTAAGGAAGACAATTATTTATTGTCTCCCTACACCTTGTTCAGAATTAACTTTTGGAATCAATAGTTTAAAGTTATTCAATTTTCTTTAATGAAGTAATGTCATTGTTTGTTTTTGACGAGTTTTCTTTCATCTTATTTAAGTTTCTTGTAGTAGTAGATGTAATAGTCTTAAGTTGTCTGAATTTCTTAGATGATTCATTTTCATCATTATTGGTTTTGATAAAATTTTTCATAAGATTTTTATTGGTTTTTATTACAATTCTAAAACTGACCTGAGAGTTGTAATAAAGAACAAGGGCACTTTCTTTTCATGTTAGCAATCTTGATAAAAGCTTCAGTTACTATCATGTCACAATGATTGTCAGAAATGTGTTTCAAAAAAGAAGTCCTTAAGAAGAAGAGATTATTTGGTGTGTAATTATTATTTTGAAGATATAAAGTAGTATAAAAGATGATCAACATTATATTAGAGATAATTGACTGGCTCTTTCACCAATTGTCAACCTACACGTTGACAACTGATGAAAGAGCTTTTTTATATTGTTACTGGATCCAGGGGAAGAGGGCTGTCATAGGAAAGTGGTTGTCTCAAGTACATATTCACTCACAATATATTTTATTAACCATCTGTGCATAACTTGTTACTTCACGGATGGATAACCTAAAAAAATAGTCTAAGAGAAGGAAAACTCGGAATTCAAACCGGTTAAACTCCGCTTAAAAATTGACTTTGTCTCATATCCTGCCTGAGTGGAGAGGTTGCTAAATACAGATAACCTAAAAAAATGACTCTGATTTGCAAACATCTTTTACTTTTATTTTAAATTTGTTTGCTGGTTTATGTTTTATGGCGTATCAACCTTCATAAGTTATTTAATGCCAAACCCATTTTTATACAAATAAACAGTTCTATTTCAAACAATTCAGTTTAGCATAAGAACACAGTTTGTCAAAAACGTTTTAATTTCAAGCTATCTAGTTTAGTCAATCAGTTCTAATTCAAAGAATTCAGTTTAGCATAAGTATAGTTTTTGTTTACTCACAGTTAAATATCAAAACAGTTCTATTTCAAACAATTCAGTTCAGTGTAAGTACAGTTTAAATGTCAAAAACAGTTACATTTCAAACAATTTAGTTTAACATAAGTATGTAGTTTAAATATCAGAACAGTTCTATTTCAATCAATTCAGTTTTGCAAAAGTACACTGTTTAGTTCTATTTAACCCAAAGATAGGACCCTATCAAAGTGGACCTGGAAGCAATGGCAATGAAGGGGTAATCCATATTCCCAAAGCTCCCACATTACTGGAACCTCACCATCAGATTGTTGAGTGTCATATCTGGGATACTTGTTGGTGGGGGTGGTCTTACCACTCTGCAGAGATGCAGTTGGTGTATTCTACAGCCTTAGCCAACTGGACAATTCATTTTAAATGTTATATGTTTTTCTATGATAAAATGCAATTACACAAATAATCATAAATGTTTTCCTTGAGATATATCTTAATTGCTTGTTTTGTAAAAGCATGGAAATTTCTTCCCTTCAAACATTTTTTTTTACCTTGGATAATGTAACTTGGACATTAACCTGTTTTCTATGTAAAAATAGGCAAATTTGCATAATTTAATTTACTTAAGGTCTGAATAAAACAACATACGAGTCAAAATTTATATATATCTATACTAAAGTTATACAAAAATGAACACAGTTGTTTAGTAAGTTCTAGAAAATTCTCTATTTCTAAAATTTCTTGAAAATTCTTCACTCAGCATTGAATCTGTTTGAAATGTTTTTGAAAATGGGTAAATTTGAAAATTTCCATACCCAGATCATAAAAGAATAATTTGATGTAAAAATAGGTCTTTTCCATTGACTTAAGACGTAAACAATTGAGAAAGAACACTTTCTGCACAGGAACATGAAAAATTAAAAATTTGTTATATAGTTTTATGGTCAAAAATTTTTGTTAACATGTTTTATTTTAGAGTGCTTATTTTATGACTGCTTGTACTAATATATAGAGGGAGGCCAGATCAATAACTTCATAAAAAGTAAGTAAAGTTGGCGACCTTTAGTCGAGGGTGACCAGAAGGTTCCTTTTTCAATAGTTACTACACCGAGGTGGAGGGGAGGACGCTACTCCTTTCCCTGGATTGCTCCACTTTACCCTTGATACGTACCTGATATTGCTGAGTGTTAAGCAAGGTGGTATCAAGTACCATTTTTTAAGTCTTTGGTATGACACGACCTGGGATTGAACCCAGGTCTTCCGGACCATGGGCGAACACTCTACCCACTTGGTCAAGATTACAAATTGCCACTTAATATATGAAGGATGTCAAAGAAATTAAGTAATAAGTGTACAAAAAGTAGATTGCTATTTATTATCCCTGGCAAGAGATGTCTCCAAATTCACTGCAGCATAGGCTGACAATGAAAGGAAGGAGATGGGCTGCAACACAACGTGGGAGGTTTGGATGGTTAACTGCCAACATCTGAAGTAGATAAATGACTATTTAATATCATTCATACAGGCTATATTCATTTACATTTATTTACAAATTTACATTGATTTTATAAAAGGATTCAATTTTGAATAGTAATCTCTCTCTTGTCTGGGTTTTTTTGCATTATTTTCTTTTTGTCTTTTTGTCTTCTCTCTCTGTCAGTCTTACTCTTTCAATCTCTTACCCTATTTCCTCTTCTACAGTTTTGTTTTTATTATTTCCTTTTGGTTTTTTTGACTTCCTCTCTTCCTACAAAAGTCACTACTTTGACTGAGACCCTCGTTGTCTGCTAATAATCAGTGTTTATTTGCAGGCATCAGAAATATATGTCTATGATTTCTACAAACACCTTCTTTTCTTTTGATTATTTTTTTTATATAACAGGTTTGGTATTTTCACAGACTTTTGTTAAATAGGTACTCCATTTTGATAAAAAAAAACCCAGACTTTCTAAATGTATGATAAATTAATCAAAAATTGAATTAATTGAAATTAAAATTCATGTTATTTGTAAGAAGAATGATCGGAAAAAATTTCCATTTTTTGTGTTATTTTTCTTTCTCCTCTCTCTCTCTCTCTCTTAGTCTTATGCTTTCTCCCACCTGATTTATATTCTCTCATGTTATTCTTTCTTTTAGTATTTCCTTCTCTTTTTGTGTCTCCCTCTCATTCCCTACAAAAGTGAGCATTCACTTTCTAGCAACAAACAAACAGACATCATGCTTATCATAACTTACAGTATATCAGTAATGAGACATTTTTATCAAGATATCTGAAAATGGGACACTTCAGGTAGAAAACAATTTGTCTCTTCCTTTGGAAAGGTGTGAATCCCTTGCTTCCCTGCAAAGAGAAAATGAAATTAGCAAATTCATTTCAAATTCAATTTGAGTTAGACTAAGTTCACTTTTTACAATTACTTTTAAAAAAGTTATAAATCTACATTCCCCCACTTTCATCCAATATTAGATATTTTAGGAAAAATGTCTTGTCACTGGTATGCCATGATGACTAATAGAAAAGAGAAAAGGTGAGTAAACACTTAGACAAATCAACCCTTCTCTCACTTTAAAAAAATCATCGGGGTGTACTTATTTACAATACTCTCTCTCTCTCTCAATATATATATATATATATATATATAATTGATAGATGCATTGATTTTAATGCCATGTCAACCTGTCTAGGGTTATTTAATGCAGATAGGTTAAGGAATTGTGTTCATTGTACATTCATATTTACATTTTTCTGAAGAGTTTTATTGCACATGGTCTAATAGAATATGAATAATTTTTGAATTGATAATTGACCCATAGATAAGAGAATTTGAGATTCTACCTCTCTAGGTCAGAATGAAGCTGGAAGTAATGTTAATGAAGGGGCACTCCTCTCTCCCCAGAACTTGACCCTCACCATCAGGAGCATTTTAGTGTCATATCCAAGACTATATTTATCTATATTTAACTCCAAGCAATATATAGGTATGTCAGAATGGCAATTCAATTTTAAATACCTTTAGATGCAGAGTTAAATCTCTGAATTATAATAAACTTCTCCCAGTAGAACAATATTAGTGCTTAACAGACCATGACTTTAACAGAGTCAAGAAATTAAGAAAAATAGAGAATGAAAATAAATATACCAAACAGCACATCAAGTCTAGAAACCTCCGAAAATAGGTGGATTTTATATCTTGAAACCCTTACCCCAAATAGAAAAACTAAAACACCAACAAAATTACAAATACATATTGCAATGTTAAAAAAATTAATCATCCAAAAATTCATCCCCTTTTTTGACCAATCTTACTGCTTAATGACATCTCGGCAAAAAAAAGAAGAAATCTGAAATCAGTAAGGATTAGTAAATTTTTTCAACTCACATTTATGTGTCTTTTTTTTCATAATCTATCTATCTATCTATCTATCTATCTATATATATATATATATATGTGTGTGTATGTGTGTGTGTTTGTGTGTGTGTGTGTGTGTGTGTGTGTGTAAGAAATGTGACAAATCAGATTAATGAACATTATCTGATGAAGCCCATGGAGGTTAAAACATTGTAATAAATACACCACCTAATTTTGGTTTACATATAATTTTCTTTCATTCTGTCCGATATTCTATTGATATTTTCACACACACATATATAATCTTATTTTATCTATATCTATATATCCTGTTTTCATTTTTTTCCTGTTTTATTTTTTTCATAGTTTCTTTCACTTATCTTTAATTTCTGTTTCTTTCATTTTCGTTTTCCCTATTATTTCTTTTTTTTTAGCTTTTGTTTTTCTTTTATTTTTACTTTTTTGATCACATTTTTTTTTCATTTTATTCTTCAACTCACCCCACCTCCCAACTCTAATGCATATCAATTTCGGTGGAGTATCAATGTCTGAACAATTTATTTTCTGAGCTCTCCTGTCAAAGCTCGGTAAATTTTTGTCCACTTAAGTGTTTCAGATTTTCTACTAGCAACACAGTAGTCACCATGGTAGCTTTGTTAGACAGAACCTATTTTTAGGCACTTACATATAGCATTAATGTAAAAATAGTAATTCTACTCAAAGGTTGATTTTAAATAATCCACTTTTAGGTCAACACCCTTGAAATTGTCTGCTGCTTTCCTCAATAGAACATTCTGATTTTTTTTGCAAGTTATAGAATCAATCTCCTTCTATTCCTTTTTACCTCCTTCATAAATCCATTCAATAAGAAATATAACATTTTCCTTGACTTGTTTACTCCCAATGAAATGAATCAATGGAAATTTCACCTTTGTTTTTAACTACCTCCTTGGTCTCTTTTTTTTTGTATAGCAACATAGCAGCATACCTCCTTATTTGAAGTCATATAAATAATCTTCCTATGGAAGTAAACATATACATTCTGACAGAGATGTATGCAAAAATAAATTCAACTGTATATGTTTATTTTAAGCTTTTAATTTAATCTTGGCTATTTTAGTGTGAAAATCTGTGCGGTATTGCTTGAAGAAAGCAGCAAAAGGCACCAGTCTTTACATGAACTCAGATAAAAAGTGTGTTTCAATCAAGATTCTGCCATATACTCAGTAAGTGGCAAACCTCTGAAATTAGTTGACCAGTTAATATACCTCTGCAGCAATATCTTATCTACTGAAATCTATACACATTGCGAAGGGATGGACTGCTGTTGACAGGCAAAATATTATAAGGAAACTGATCTTCTGATTAAATAAAATAGGAACTGTTCCCAGCAGTTGCTGTGTCAGAACTACTGTATAATTGCACCACTTGGATTTTAATTAAACACCTGGAGAAAAAGCTATATATATATATATATATATATATATATATATAGCTTTTTCTATATATATATATATATATATATATACTTTGAAGAGAAGCTTGTTGTGTAATGGTTATCATTGCAGCAAATGGATACAGTGATCTGAGTTCAAATTCAAGAAGAGGCAGATTGTATTTCACATAGGGCAAATACCTTTGGAAAAGGTATGCATCAAACTATTCATCCTTTAGCAATGGGTAAATAATGGAACAGACAAGGTTCAGAGAAGGAAAATCTCTGAATTCAAACCAGTTAAACTCCATCGAAAAATTCACCTTGTGTCACATCCTACTAATGCAGAGGGGTTCGTAAATATATATAAATCTTTGTATACACACACACACACACGTATATATGTGTATGTGTGTGTGCGTGTATATATATATATATATATACATATTATTTAGGATAGAGAAAAATTTAAAAACAAGGTAATCCAAAAAGAAGAATTTAATGTAAAAGAAAGTCAATGTTATAACGTTTCAGTTGTAATGAACTATCATCAGGACTAGGAAAGGATGATATCGAGTGACGTTAAATCACCAATGGATGTTTAACAAATAATAAAACGTGATTTAACATAACTCAATATCATCCTTTCCTAGTCCAAATGATGATTCATTAGGACTGAAATGTTATAAAATTGACTTTCTTTTACATTAAATTCTTCTTTTTGGATTATAAGGTAAATTGGAATTTTTCTCTATATTGTTGGATTCATTTCAATTATCACCTTCCAAAACTTAGGATAGCAAAAATATAAAGTCAGTGGGGCTCTGTTGACTTTATATAAATACAATACTAACTTAGATATACATGCTCTATTTCTGGTCTTGACCACTTTTTATTTATAGATATAGCAACTTATATTATCAATATATATATATATATATATATCTGTAGCGGGGAGGGAGAATATATCACCTATCATACTTGCTCTAACGGTAACGAATTGGATATGAACCTGGCTACAATGTATGATTGCGGCAGAGAATTTAACAGCTTGTGAGGGTTACGAATCTTGAAGGCAAGCTGGTGCAAACAACGTAATTCTCCTACCGGAGAATGTAAATCGAATGATGAGCTTATGAATCAGGAATACCCCCACAGTGTTCAGGGGCCCATTGTGGACCGACATTCCTGGCAAGCCAAGAATTCAGTGACCCAAGGGTAATCAGACATCTACCTGGAGAAATTTAGACCAGGAGCTTTCTTTTTTGCTCACCAACCATCTTAAGGGTCCCGTTGATCATCAATTGTCATCTTTCTGCAGAGTTATATATGACGTTTGTCTGGAGTGGTTTGGTGCAGTAACGGATAAAAAAGATAAAACCGAAGGAAAATGACCGAATAGACTACAGATACAGAAAGGAAAGTTAAGATTGGAACAGAGAATGCTGAAGTGCCGATTAAAAGATTCATGAGAGGCCAGAACTTCAGAATATCAAAAAAGGATTTTGGTGGTGTCCAGAGCTGAAAATCAGAGAAAAGATCAAAAGAAAAAGCGTCAGGTTCGGAGACCATTCTACTCAAATCCTTATGCTTTCGCAAAAAAAACAACTTTTCGTTGAATCAAAGAGTGGCAAGTTTGATGTACCGAAGGAGAAACTCAAGAATCATTTGAGGATGACATACTCAGATGATTTAAACGGTATCCCAATACCTCCTCTAAGAGATTTACCAAAACCCTAAGATCCAACGGTTATGTTTGATGATAGTGGAATAAAACTAAAGGAAGTTCGAGATTTCGTCCATAAGGCCCGCGCAGGTAGTGCCCCGGTCTTGAACGAGATATCGTACAAGTTATATATAAAACTGTCCATGTGTCCTCAGGAAACTCACTGTCCTCCTTCAGCAGGCTTGGTAGAAGGGTATTGTACCACAGGAATGGTGTCTGGCCGATGGTATTTGAATACCAAAGAAAATGCAGCCAAGAGGTATCACAAATTTTCGCCCAATATCCCTCCTAAATGTAGAAGGGAAAATATTTTTTGGAGTTCTTGCTCGCTGTATGACAACCTTTCAGATGAGCAATCATTATATAAATACATCTGTACAGAAGGCTGGGATACCTGGCTTTACCGGATGTCTGGAACATTCACAGATGATATGGAACTCAATCATCATCATCATCATGTCGCGCTGGTAGCACGGATATCCCTGACCCTCTCTCGCCACTCCTCCCTATCGTTCATCGCCCCTGGCAGGTCTTCAGGACAACATCCCGTATCCACACATAGCTGCTGAATGTATGTTCGTGCTGGTCGTCCTGCTTTTGCACGGCCATGTGTGGGGGTCCATAAGAGTACATCTCTTATGAGTTCGTCCCTGCTTCTCCAGCAGTGTCCTGCATGTCTGGTTCAAAACAGAACTACATATGATCTGGCTTGATCTTAGCCAATGCATACGGTTCAGTTCCGCACCACTTAATCCGAATGGCCATCAAATTTTTCAATTTCCCTAGCAAGGTTGGGGAAATCATAATGAAATACTTCAATTCAGCTTTCATGAAATTTACCGTTAAAAACTATACCACCAAGTGGTAGGAACTTGAGATCGGCTTCATGATGGGCTATGTGATTTCACTACTTCTTTTCGTTCTGGCCATGGAGCTCATTTTACGAGGTGCAGCAAATATGTCGAAAGGAGTAATAAAAATGAACATCTGACTCTTCCTCCTTCCAGAGCTTTTATGGACGACATAACCTTTCTCGTCCCATCCCGAATCGCTGCCGATAGTTTACTATAAAGGTATTATGACCTTTTCACATGGGCGAGAATGAAGGCTAAGCCAAAGAAAAGTCGAAGCCTATCGTTAGTCGGAGGATCTGTCTGGGAGATCCATTTCAAAATTGGGGGTGATAAGATCCCAACAGTTAGGGAGAAGCCGATGAAGAGTCTCGGACGTCTTTATTCAATCCCACTGACTGATCGTCATAGGGGTACAGAGGTCCAGAAAGTAGCCTTGAAGGGGCTTAAATCAATTGATAAAACTTGTCTACCCAGAAAGATGAAGGCTTGGTGTTACCAACATGGTCTGCTACCCCGTCTTTTGTGGCCCTTACAGATGTACGAGATTGCAATATCTCGCGTTGAACGGATTCAACAGTATAGCAACAAATACCTGCGTAAGTGGCTCGGAGTTCCTCCTTGTTTTTTGAAAGTGGGTTTATATACCAATTCAGGAAACCTACAGCTCCCAATGTCTTCACTGGTAGAAGAATTCAAAATTGGGAAAGTACGCCTTTACATGATGATAAAGGACTCAGTCGACGAGATCATTCGGAAGGCGTATCCAGAAATAAAATCAGGTATGAAGTGGTCGGCCGTTAAGGCCACCCAGGAGGCGGAATGCAGCCTACGAATCAAAGACATCATAGGCGGCACTCAAACCAATCGAGCTGGGCTGAGTAGCACGAACAAAAAGGTATTCTCCAAAGTGGGCTCAAAAGGAAAAAGAGACATGGTGAGCGAAGAAGTAAGGATGTTTGAGGAAGAGCAAAGAAAAGCCAGTGCAGTTACTCAGGCCAAACAATGTGCTTAGACAAAATGGAGTGATATCAAACCGATTGAATTATCGTGGAAATCCTTAATTGCAATGGAACCACTGGCGATATCATTCCTTCTTCGCTCTACTTATGATCTCTTACCAAATGCGACCAACCTAAGATTATGGCGATATACCAATTCGGACCTGTGCTTGTCGTGTAAAAGTAATCAGGGCACTTTGCGTCACGTGCTATCTACATGTCCACAATCACTTCAGATGTACACATGGCGACATAACAAGGTGTTAGAGGTGATAATAGAGTTGTTAAGAGCACAATGTGAGATAGCAAATCAGCAATCTGTCACAGCCAAGGAACCCATAATTCAGTTTCTCAAGGAAGGTGAATGTCCTGTGAGGAAACAAAAAAAATCCCAATATGAAGCTACTGAACGGGGCTAGTGACTGAAAAGTTTCAACGGATTTCAAGACAACATAACAATTTCCAGTTCACATTATTCAAACAGAAAAGCGGCCGGACATTGTAGCATGATCCGATTCAAAGAAGAGTGTCCTTCTCATAGAATTGACTGTCCCCTGGGAACAAAACCGAGAGGAAGCACACGAGCAGAAGAAAAACTGTTATGAGACACTGCGTGACGACTGCGTAGAAAAGGGTTGGATATGTCATGTGATTCCTATTGAGGTTGGTTGCCGTGGTTTTCTAGGACACACAGTCATTTCATTTCTTTCAAAAATAGGAATCACTGGACGCAGTTTGAAAGTTGCCTCAAATCGTATTCAGACCGCGGTGCAATATGCATCAAGTTGGATTTGGTCGAAAGCGAGAAGTTTTCAACATGAAGGAGATATACGCGGAACCACCATTCCCGTGTGATTACGTAAGAAACGGTTTCTGTAAACGCGTAATAACATTAATGGCCGAAAGTAAACGCGTTTTCTTTTTGTTTGTTTTTTTAAATCATAAACTGCACACGATTCCCTTGACTCGGATGTTGGATTTGGACATGTGTCTTCTTGCATCTTCGGGTAAGCGAGAAATGGGAATGATGCAAGTCGTGCATCCGGAATCCAACATGCCTACACCGGAGAATGTGATGCCGTTGTTGCGGAGGTTGATCTGAACAAGGGGCGATCGGAGATCAGGTCGGATTTGAACGTTAAATGTGTGATGATGCTGAGTGGATACATGGACCTGGGAACGAGTCATCACATCTCGTTCGGTCCCAACCGAAAATCCAGTTCGTCGAAGCGCGTCGCGTGTTCATGGTTGTGCTGATCGCTATCTGTTCCAGGTAAACCGGTGTCAGTGGTCGCTATGTGTGCTTGAGTATGAGGGGGGTGAAAATATGGGCACCTGTTGCCCTTAAAGCATGCGCGGCCTCGTAAAAAGTTTTTGCACATTGCTTGTTGGCTGGGTTGGCCAGCGCTTTTTTGTGCCCGGTTGTGCTTCATGTTGTAGGTGGGGGCGGTTCGACTTTTCCAGTCAACAATGGATGGGTTCCGCCTGTGGGTTTGCCGCAGTTGCTTGTTCAGATCCAGCAACTGTAGCTGTACGTCGGCTAGTATCTTGTCCCTTTCAAGGCTACGAGATTTGTCAGAGTGTGTAGGTTGGCTCGCCATCAGCGCAGTGGTTTCAGCGGCGGTGGTGATGTCCGTTTTGATACCACGATCAAGGTAGCGTTGCGCATCGCTGGCTATACCACCCGCTGAGTAGTGTCTGTCCATAGTTTTGACGAGGTGTGGATAGATGTTAGGTGTCCATGCCTTGATCTTTTCACTCATGAGCATGGCCCCCATTAGGGAAAACGCAGTTTCGGCCGTCATCTCAGCATTTTGTCTGTCCGACTTGAATTTTGCCGTGATGTGGACTGTGGCCTCTCGGATTGTGTTTTCAAGTCGGCCTGCAAAATCAGTGAGTTTCTCTCCCTCATGTCGCTGAAGGTCCCATGCTCGGCTTAGGTACTGGAAGTTTGTCATTTGGCTCCCGTGGGTGGATATAAGGTAAGCCTTTAGTTCCTCGAACGTGGACGTAGGCTGTCTTGAGTCCTTCATCTGCTGGAAGATGCCTTCGTTCAGTAGTTGCTTTGCTAGCTTGACAAACTCCTTCTCCATTGCAGGATATTCCCTTAATTCTGGCTTAACATGTATGGTGTAAGCCTTATTAAGGTCGGTAATGAAGCGGTTTACATCGCTGCCCAGTTCGAAGGTCCGGATGGATTTTGTGGCGTCCCAAAGTGACTGCTGTCGCAATAGAAGCTCATAGTTTGTGGTGTGTTGTTGCAATGTGTGCGATCGATCGTGTGCTGTAGTTTGCAGAGCAGTTAAAAGTTCGTGGAGGTCTGTTTTCAGTTCACTAATGATTAATTGTGCTTGCGGGTTATCTGCCGGCTCCATGTCAATTTTCGTTGGGAGAATCGCTGCTTTTTGCTGTTTTATAAGTTCCAAGATTTCTGATCGAGGAAGGCCGGAGTATTCCATACTTGTTTTGCTGCACGCTTGACACCAGTGTTATATTCTGAGTTGTTGATATGAATGTTGTGGGCGAGAAATGCGTATGGTTGCAAAACAAAGAACGTATAGATACTCACAATAACACAGTAATGATGCTGTAGAAAATTTTTATAAATAGATTGAGTACAGAAGATAGAATGGAGAAATATGTTCACAGTTAAAGAATGAATTCAGTGGTAGTAGTTACAAAGTTCTCGTGGTGAAGAGTAGTTACAAAGTTCTCGTGGTGAAGGGATAGTGGTAGTAGTTACAAGTTCCCGTGGTGAAGAGTAGTTACAAAGTTCTCGTGGTGAAGGGATGGTTTTCTTCGGAATTAGGGCAATGTTCTTAGCGGCGGCGATCGTTTGATGTATCGGATGACAGGCGCCGGACGGTGTGTAGAATCCTTAACACGAGTCGTGTGAAGGAACAGGTCTCTCTGATGATTATTTGGTCCGTCTATTTATACATTTTTTGTAGGCTCACAAACGGCAATTTTTGTGCCCCGCGGGAAGCGTTCCGATTGGATATTTATTAATGTATTTTTTTTTGTTAATTTATCGCAAACGGAAGTTCTGCGCGGAGCCCATGCGTGAGCGACTAACTTTTCATTTTGAGTTGAGAACTCGAAGTGTTAACTTCCGTTTTTTTTTTCTTTTCTTCTTTTCTTTCTTTTTGTTTTTTCAAATCAAGGCAAGATCTCGTCTTGTAACACGTCTAATGTAGTCTTTGCTCTTAATTGATCTAGCGTATGTATATATAATTCTCTTAATACCCTGTCCGGTGGCAAAAGCTGCTTGGTAGCGCCAAGAGTGGCAGTACCGCCTTGAGCTACCGAAACTATGTTATCACCCCTGGTTGGCGGCTGATGAGTGCAGGGTATCGCACGTGCTTTCACATGTTGTATGATAATATATATATATATATATATATTATGGACATGCATGTGGTGTAATATTTACCATCATAGGAACTTGACACAGCGAACTAAGATCAAATCTTGAATGAGGTTGTTTGCATTTCATGTAGCACTTATACTCTTGGAAAAGGTATGAATTCAACTTTTCTCCTCCCAGCTATGGATAAGATAGTTGTGGCAGATTGGCTTTTTAGCCTTAGTATGGCAACCAGCCTAGTAGTAGGGAAACTTTGAATTAAATCCTTTTAAGCTTCACATAAAAAATTAACCTTGAGTCACATCCTGCTTGTGTGGAGGGGTTGGTAAATACACCCCCCATACACATATATGATGGTGTTTGTCACTTCTGTCAGTTTTGATGTATGAGCAGTCCTTTTAAATATGCAAATCATTGAACTATCTTCATTGGTGTGATGTTTATAGTGGTGAGGGCCTGTGAAGAACCAGCTACACTTTTTGAATAAATTGATAACAGAATTATAGTGCACTAATATCATAGAGATTCTTTTGCTTAGGTTCTGAATTCAGAGATTTTTCTTCTGTCAAGGCTAAAGAACCCAGTTTGCCCAACTATTTTACTGATCTATCATCATCATCATCGAATTGCACTGACAGTATGGAGTTCCTTGACTCTCTTTTGCCATCTGTCCCTATCATCCATTGTTCCTGGTAGATCCTCTTGGCTGTATCCTGTGCCTGCACAGAGCCTATATTTGTAAGTCTTTGCTGGTCGACCAAAACAAGCATGTCCATGTGCAAGAGTCCACAATAGAACATTGCTCATGAGTTCATCCTTGCTTCTCTAGCAGTGCCTTGCATGTCTTCTTCATCTTCTTGTTTGGATATTTTGAGAGATGGGAGGTAAGTAGATGTATAACAACTGTTTTGTGGGGTGTTGCTTCCAGGATTTGTTCAAAACATCATACAGCATTCTTTTGTTGTCCTTTTCTCTATGTATTTTGTTAGCATCAATTTGGTTGGTTGTTTTGTTTTTCAGCATATCAAACCTTTTCAGGTCATTTAATGCTGAATTAAATTTCTAACAATTTAGTCTAGTATAAGTATAGTTTTTGTTTACAAACAGTTAAATGTCAAAACAATTCTATTTCAAACAATTCAGTTTAGCATAAGTATAGAGTTTCAATGTCAAAAACTCCTATTTCAAGCAATTCAGTTTTGGAAAAGTCAGACAGTTCTATTTAAAACAGTTCAGTTTAATATAAGTACACAGTTTCAATGTCAAAAATAGTTCTTTTTCAAACAATTCAGTTTAGCATAAGTATGCAGTTTAGTATGCAGGTGCTACCACTCCGGGCCAAAGTGGGCCTGTGAGTGAGGGTAATGAAAGGGTACAATGCATTCTCCAAAGCTCCTGCGTTACTGGAACCTCACCATCTGATTGCTTAGTGTCATATCCAGGACACTTGTTGGGAGGTCTTATCCCTCTGCAGAGAAGCAGTTGGTATATTCTACAGCCCCAGCTGACTGAGCAAGCATCAATTTGGTGACACACACACACACATATATATATATAGGTATGCATATGTATATGTCTCCCTATATATATATATATATATATATATATATATATGTTTATTTATTTATATTTTTGATATTGATAAACTATATTACTGTTCTATTTCTTGTTCATTTTTTGTAGCATGTCCATTCTTTAAACTCTTCAAAAATATTTTCTTCTGATGAAGACAAAAGTTGGAAATTCATTGAGAAGGACTAAAAATAAGTAATTATAAAGAAATATCATTCCTGTATATCTTACCATTTTATTCAACCAGTCTAGGAGAAGTAAACCTCTGAATTCTAACCTGTTAAACTCTACTTAAAAATTGACCTTGTGTTGCAACCTGTTTGTGCAGAGTGGTTGGGTAAGTACATAATTGTGTGCATGTGTATGTGTGTGCATGAATTTAAGTATGCACATACACACAATAGATTTTAACCTACTTGTATATAGATAAAGAATCTTGTAAACCTATATATATATATATATATTTAGGACATTCAGACATAAGTTTACTCAGGAACTGAATTACCTGGATGTACTTATTTACACACACACACACACACACACACACACACACACACACACACACACACACACACACACACACACACACACACACACACACACACACACACATATTCTGCCTAACGATTGTCATATAAAGACAGTGTGAAGCTAGTGGTCTCAGATATGCATCCATGCAATTAAACATATACAAAAACTAATTTTTTTTTCCAAAAAAACCAACACTCAGTCACAGTAAGATGATAATAAAAACTAATATATATTTATTTATCATTATACTATATAATAGGTCTATCACAGATATTGAGCACTCTCCAAATTAATGCGCATTTGGGAGATAGTGACAACCACACATTGTTGCAAAATATATATATATATATATATATATATATATATATAAATATATATATATATATTTATGAGTACATGTGTGAGGTGTGTGTGTGTGTGTGTGTGTGTGTGTGTTTTACTTTAAAGTAAATACTGTTTGTTTAAAGATAATAAAATGGCAGTTTAAAAGTCAAAAAATTAGTGCCAGTGGTAGCAAATAAAATAGTGGTCAATGCAAAAATATTGTAAAGACAATATAACAATAATCATTTAAAAAAAAAAACGAATAAAATTAACCAATTTACAACTTCTTGATCATCAGTTAAGTGTTGTAAATCAAGAAATTGTAAAGCTTAAATTTTCGAGTTGGGTGATTTTATTCGTTTTTCTTTTTAATATTACATATATATAAGCATACAAATATATGTATGTATTGACCAATCCCTGCACATGAGCAAGATGTGACACCAGGTCAATATCTTAATAGTTTAACAGGATTGGATTCAGAGATTTACTCGTAGACTGGTTGTTATACCTAGGTTAAAAAGTTCAGTCTGCCCTACAATTTACTCTTAACTGGAGGAAGAATAATGGGATTCATAACTTTTTCAAGTGTATTAGTGCTGTGTGAAATGCAAACACCCTGTTCCAAGATATATATATATATATACTTGCTGGTTGAGCAGGATACAACCTAAAATAAATTGTCCTTCACTCCCCCCGCCTTGGTTGCCCCATTATAGTGAGTCTTATATAATCTTTTTGAGGGAGTAAAAAAATTGCAATCATCAGATTAGAACAGCTTATATATATATATATATATATATATATATATATATATATATATATATATAAAAGTAGCTATATAAGTATGTGTTTATATTTATATTTAACACCTACATGTTCTTGAATTTATTCCAACGTAGATCATTCTGACTCTCTTCACCACTGTGTATGCTTGCATGTGTGTTTGTGTATGTGTGTATGTGTATGTGTGTGATGTCTTATACTTTGGATGTATGAGAATAGTAAATATCAATATATGTACTTATTATTGTAAAAAAGATTATTTTGCTTTTTTAAGAAAAAATTCCATTATTTATGTCCACTCTTCATCCAGTCATTTGAATGAAGATATTTTCATTCATATATGAAAATATAGTAAATATACAAAAGTGTAAGTTTAATTTAATTAAACTTACACTGATGTAAATCATTTGATAAAGATTTTTTTAAAAATCATTTTTTATTTTATAGGAGCCTAGTTTTTGAATAAACATACATTTTTCTACTGTGATCAGTTGAATTATGTGCTTTTAAAATCCATGTTTCCTTAAAACACTTATAGGAAAAGAATAAAATATGCACATATATACAACCAATTTTTAACAATTCATGTGTACAGAAAGTAAAAAAATATGCAATATATATATATATATATATATATATATATATATATATATATATATATATATATATATATATATATATGGTGCATACAATAGGTTTCCAGACGTTTTTGTATGGGCATTTAAAATTGTCGTAGACTCTTGAAAATTCAGTATGTTATTACTATACATCTTATGAGATGACTGACCAATTTTTATTTTTTCAGCTTCAAATGAACATCTACAGCAGCAATTGGAATACACCCTACTAAAGCTTGCTTGTTACTGCTGGTGAATTTCAAAAATGCAATCTGACACTTTAGAAGAATGATATGCCATAAAATTCTGTTTTAAACTTGGAAAAAATGCCACAGAAACATATGGAATGCTTCAGACTGCTTTCGGAGCATCTAGCATCAATTGAGCATCAGTTTTTGAGTGGCATAAGAGTTTCAAGGAAGGTAGGTAGTCTGTGAGGGATGATGAGAGGTGTGGGAGGAGTAAGCAAGTCAATACACCAGAGTTGATTGGTCAAAGGGTTACGGTTAGGGTTACTATGTTGAGGCTTTAAGGGAGTTCAGGAAGAGATTCCATTGGAAGAGGCCTGCACTCTTCAAATTGGGTCAGTGGCATTTCCAACAGGACAATACACCAGTCCACAACTCCATCCTTGTCACAGACTATTTGATCAAGATGGGTATCAAGAAAGTTCCTCACCTTCCCTATAGTTGAGACCTTGTTCCCTGTGACTTTTGGTTATTCCCTAAGCTCAGAGGTTGTTGTTATGAGACAACTGAGGAGATGAAAGAGGCTGTGACGAAGGTCATTGACACGCTTACACAAGAGCACTTCCATGGGGCCTTCCAGAAGTTATTGGAATGGTACAAGTGCATTGCAGCCGTAGGAGATTACTTCGAAGGGGACTAGAGTTTCATGTGTGAAGGGGACTAGAGTTTCAATAAAGGTGGCCATATGAAAAAAGTCTGGAAACTTATATGCACTTCGTATATATATATATATATATATGTGCGTGTGTGTGTGTGTATGTGTGTGTGGGTATATATATTGTGCGTGTTTTATACATATATGTATGATAGACTCTCCAATCGATCTCAATGTGTGAGGACCCAGTAGTTCAATTAAAGATATGAGCCATTGGACTGCTTACACAACACTGGTGAAAGTTTGTGTTGGACCAGCCACTCTTTTTGGGTAAGTTTATGAAAGAAGAATGGTGCACTAATGTTCCACAGATTCTCCAGACGATCTCTCTACAGAGAGTTTTTCCTTCTAGACTGGTTGTCTTAACAAAGCCCATCCTGCCCTACTATTTAACCATGGCTGTAGAGAGAAGCAAATGATTTGTGCCTTTCCCAAGGGCATCTTTATACACACACACACACACACACACACGCACACACACACACACACACACACACACACACACACACACACACATACACATATATGTATATAAAAGTGTGATTAAAATGTATAGAGACTGAAGCTTTAATTCAAAAAATGAGATGAGTCTGAACTTTGTGACACTGGTCATGATGACCATTGCTATTTTAAGCCTTGCTCATAGATATGCACATGGGCCCCTCATTAAACTGACCATATCTCATATACAGCAATAGAATAGATATATTTAAATACCTATACACACATATGCAGTGTTGAATATGTACATATACAAGTTGTGTGTAAACCTTTCTTACACTCTCTTTAAAAAGACCCCCAGAGAGTGACTATACAGTTGAAAACAGCTTATTTTTTAAAAATAAAAAATGTTTGAAACTTTTGTATATGCCTACTTGCTACAAATTTAACATTAAATTCCTGTACAAATATGACATTAAATTCCCTCATGTATGAATTGCACTAATTTGCTTAAGTGTTAGTGTCTATCCACTCAGTTACACATATCTACACACGCATATATATGCATGTATGCACATTTAATGTCCATATCTTTATATGTAGCTTCTAAGATTTTTCTCTTAATCACTATATGTATGTGTATGCGTTGTGTTGTGTTGTGTTGTGTTTGTGTATATGTGTGTGTGTGTCTTATGTGTGTGTATGTATGTGTGAGTGTATGTGTGTGTGTATATATGTCTTGTGTGTGTGTCCTCTGTGTGTGTGTGTGTGTGTGTGTGTGTGTGTGTGTGTGTGTGTGTGTGTGTCTCTGGTACTTTGTGTCTTGTAAAGCTGAATGTAGTAAATATCAATATATGTGCATATATTAGCAAAACTAAATAAATGTATGTTGGTATATGTGTAAAATGATTTTCATATTCATATATACAAATGTACATTTCTCTCTCTACACACACACACACACACACACACACACACACACACACACACACACACACACTTGCACACACACATCTATATGCTGTTACATAAGCACAAGCTGAAGTGTATGCAAATGTTTCTATCCCCCATTTTTGGGAAAATAAGAGAAAAATATTCAACAGAAAGAAACATTTATTTCTACTTAGAAATGTTGGAAACTTTTGCACATATTTGATACATATAACCATAGCATTAAATTTACTTATGTATATACATATCATTACTTATCTGCTTGAGTAGGAGTGCACACGCAGACACCCATCCACCCACACACATATATGTAAATGCACACACACACAGACACATACACACGCACACATACACACATATACAAATACTCACAAACACACATATATAAATCCACACACGCATACACACATAAAGCTTACTTGTATGCACATAATTTTATATCGATACTAAGAAGCAGACAGATGTGCTAACACAGAAACCATTTTCTACAGAAGATCGGAAAAGGAAGTTGAAGACTTTATTGATTATATCTCATTTCTACTCTGGTATTTGTTGATAAGTGTGTGTGTTCACCTACACCCACGCAAATCATTATTACATACACATGTAGGCACTACCAAATATTCATGTGCACAACAACATGGCATGCATATGGTACAAAAAGCAGCACTCAATTCAAAATTACAAACCTGATTTCAAATAAAGAAAGATACAAAACATTTTGTGTGATTTAGCACTAAAATCATCTGTGATTTACCTCGTTTTATTTTTAAAATAGCTATGTACAGATAGAAAATCACCCACTCATATTAATATATACAAGGTCTCTGTAGAAAGTACTCAGGCATCTGACATTAATAAAAAAATAGCCCGTCTAGGAAAACAGCATTTTAGTCTTATTCGTTGTATACTCCTTAGGACCTCACACACTAATCTCAGCATCCTCTCTTGGTTGGTTGGCTGGCTGGTTTGTTTTATGGCATGTCAACACTTATTGGGCTATTTAATGCTGAAGTCAGTATTTTTCAAGGAATTATATGGTTTTATGTAACAAATGATAATCTCCATTTATAATAATTATATATATAGCTTCATATGTTCTTAATATGAATAACTTATACACAATTATATGGTTTCACATAACTATTCCAATTTAAACATAATAATAATTTGTTTGTAAATGGTTATATAATTTCAAGTATTCCTATCTAATATAAATAATTTATATACAATTATATGTTTCAAGTATTTCAAGCAATTATATAGTTTCAAGTAATGATAATCTTTTATAAACAATTATACACTCAAGTGTGTGTGTGTGTGTGTGTGTGTGTGTGAGCATATGTATTTGGGGATTACCATCAGCTGCCTTGTTGCTTTCTTCTTAATTTTATCCACGGTTGGCTGAAATTTCACTTTTAAGAGAAATATTTTTTTTCTTAATATTTGGTTATTCCATAATTTTTTCCTCTGCTTGGCTTAGAAAAAAGTATACCATTGATTTAGATAATTTGATCTAGTTGGTTTAAGGAATATTTAATGAAGTCAGAACATTCAGCTATGAAAGTAAATATGGTTTGCATCTAATCTGTTATTAGGTTATTTACTGCTAAATAAAAAATCAAGTTGAACATCATATAAATGAGCTAGTTCCATATTTTTTTACCAATAGCTGTAGGAAGAGGAAATGGATTCATGTCTTTCCCAAGAGCTATGTGTATGTGTGTGCAGGCATTTGTGTATGTACCTGCACATATGAATACGTATCTGTCTATTTATCTTGTATATTTTGGCAAGTTATAGTTTCAATATATTTGATTAAAGACCACAGAAATATTCTTTTTTATGATCTTATGATGTTTTTTGAGCTTTCTTACTAGTTTCTTTGAATCAGGATTAAGTTGATAGAGATGATGGTCTAGGTTCTGCTCCCAAGTGCTTTTGATCATATTGATTGATTATCTTGTGGGGTATTATCTTTTAAAATTTGGGTGGATGTTTTTTTTTTTAGCTTAGGAGTGAAATTTATTTTGTGGGAAGGTTTTATTATATATAAGTTAGAATAGCATATACATAGATTCAATGGCGTTTGGGGACTTCCAGTTTCTCACCTATGTGGTCATATATATATATATATATATATATATATATATATATATATATATAATATTTAATAAAAACAACTAAAATATGACTAAAACAAAAAAAAAAAGAACTAAAGGGCCCTTTGGACTGGTGCTTTTTCAACAGCAGCTAAAACTATCTAAAAAATAGGGTTATAAAGTCATGGAGAGGAGGGATGAAAAAAAACTATGACTTTCCAGATTCCCCAAATAACCTTAATGGGTGCATGAATTTTCTCTACTTGCACAGGCTAGGGTGATATTCAATTATTGCTAGTGCTTGCAATAAAAGTAAATGTTTCTTACTCTTTGCTTTGTGCAAGGCAGTGAAACACTAATCTGAATAACCCGTCTAGCATAAATGATAGTTGCACAAGTGTTTGTAAATGGCTAATTCATGCGACTGAGAGAGCCTGGATGTTAATAACTCAGACTGCCCATATATTCCTTGTGGCACATGCTGCGCAACATGTACCTTTAATCTCTGAATTGTCCAATCTATATTGTCAGCATTGCACTGACACTGAAACTTACAAACCATCATACTTTGTAGAAGTATAGGTAGAACATCCTTTTGGGAAGACAAGATGGTAAATCTAGTGGTAAAATTGGTTCTAACCTTGACAGAGTGAAAACAATGCATAACCAATGAGGAAATTTCATCAGCAAATACCTAATTGGTAGGTCCAATCCATTGGGAGCTTCACATATACTAGATATTTAGGAGAACCAAAAATTTTACAGGTACTAATTTTTGATCTCATATATCTAATATTATTTGAGAAAGTGTCCTCAAAATAGAATACTAAGTTTTCAAGATATTTAGTGATTTTTTAAAGTGGTGTTTCAATTCTACTATCAGAACAAATTATCAGTTCCAGATAAGAGAGACGCTTGACAAAGTTAATCTTCCTATATTTGGGAGTGAAGGAATCCCAACTAATGTATAACCCTGTGAAACTAGGCTTTTGATATACACCAGTTAAGAAGGAAGATGGAAGAAGCACCCTTCTCAACCGACATGTCAAGAAAAGGTAACATATTGTTCTTCTCCTCTTCCATAGCAAATGATAAAGCTGGGTGAAAATTACTCAGATATCTTTTTAGATAGTTTTAGTGTAATTTTACCAGATGTTGGTGTTGAAAAAGCACTGGTCGAAAGGACCCTTTTTTTTTTTTTTTAGCTTTTTTTGTTTTAATTGTATTTTAGTTGTCTTTATTAAAGTATGATTCTCCTTTTAAAATAATTTTTCGTATATGCTGAACCAAAAATTTATATATATATATATATATGTGTGTGTGTGTGTGTGTGTGTATTTATGTGTCTGTATGTATTTGTGTGTCTGTGTGTATGTGTATTTGAATAATCTATGGCTTCCAGATCTACCCAGTTTTGTGACATTATTCTCATCAGTTGATATATTCTAAAACAATTGAAGTATAAATATCATTTTTCTTATATATATTTCTGCTTTCTTCATATATACATGTGTTTATCTCTCTTTCTCTCACTCTCTCTTTCTCTCACTCTCTCTTTCTCTGTACTGATTTCTCTGGCATTTTCTTAGAAGGAATATTAATCTGTTAAATCTAATCAGTTGGTTGCTTTACAAAAATACCATATAATAATGTTTTTAGACAGAATTATCTTTGTTGTTTTTGTAAGCTAAAGAATTTTTATCTTTCTATATACTTCTGTAAGAAAAGTATATATCTTTAAAAGATAGGGCTTCACATTTGCTATACAAATCAATATATTGCTATATATGAGGGTCATCCAATAAATAAGAAGAATTTTTTGGAAAAAGCAAAATACAAGGAGCATACAATAGGTTTCCAGACTTTTTCATATGGGCATTTAAAATTGTCGTAGACTCTTGAAAATTCACTATGTTATTGCTATACATGTTATCAGATGACTGACCAATTTTTATGATTTCAGCTTTAAATTATTAGTTTATTCCCAAAGCTCAGAGGCTGTCATTATGAGACAATTGAGGAGATGAAAGAGGCTGTGACGAAGGTCACTGACACGCTCACACAAGAGAACTTCCATGGGGCCTTCCAGAAGTTGTTGGAATGGTACAACAAGTGCATTGCCGGTGGAGGAGAATACATCGAAGGGGACAAAAGTTTCTTGTGTGTACTATCAATAAAAGTGGCCGTACAAAAAATGTCTGGAAACTTATTTAATGATCCTCGTATATATATATATGAGAATCATTCATTAAGGGGAATTTTTTTGAAAAAAGCAAAATGAATTTTTTTCCAATTTTTTTTCCATTGTTTGGAATTGGTTAATGGCAAAAATTCTTTTAATTTCATAAAAATCTTTTTTGAGGGTCTTCAAAAAGGGGCCAAATCTAAAACAGTGCACCATGTTTAAACAGATCCCTGTTATTAAATTTTGGCTGGCTGAGAAGTTCAAATCACATGAAATTTACACAAGAATGTGTGATATGTATGAAGAAGCATTTTTTGTCAAAAAAGCTGTTTACAAATAGGTTAAAAATGGGTTTGCCACAATGATGAGCCTGAGTCAAAATAACAGTCCATGGAGTTGACACATGCTAACTCTGATAAAGAAAAAATTCTGGGCACAAGAAGGTAATGTTGAGTCTTCAGTGATGTGAAAAGACCCATCATTATTGATTTACTTAAAAAAGGTGTGACTATAAGATGTGTTTATTATTATCAACTCTTTAAGCAATATTCACCTTATTTATTAAATGACCTTTATGTCAAGTATGTTATAAAATTACTTGATTTTGGACTTCTGTATCTTTTAATAAATACACCTGAATTTGCGCCATTATAAATACATTGAAGTGTGGATCAATAATCCATAGCTTGACATGTAGTTATTAGTTAAAGTTTGACCTGATAATTTTACTGTATAATGTTCAATATACATGATTAATATTCACCACTGATTTATATACATTGACACAGCAAAACTGTAGACTGACCTGAGAGTGTAAAAAGAATAGATATCAAAACTGAAAGCTTTGATATCTGTCCAGTCATTCCGTATGTTGTGCGCAAGTGTTTGCTAGATTTTCTGGTCATGGTAATTCAATTTACAATATAATTCCTCTACTTAAAAAAGAAAATGTACATCAAATAGATCTGTTTGAAAATTATTTGGGTTCAATTGGACCATGTGCAAGAAAACATCTTAAGAAACAACTACACAAAAATGAAAATATAAATGCATAATGAATGTGATTCTCTTACTCCTAGGCATAAAATAAACCTAGATAGGTTCACCTGCCATTAAAATCAATCAATCATTCATAAATGTTTACATATAGAATGGTATTAAGCTTTATGTGTAAACAACATAGTAGTAGTCATTTACTAAATGTAGCATAATTTGGTTCAAAGTCAGCAGTATAGAACACCCTGAGAGAATTAGACTCATTATCAATGGTTTGCTAGCCTAGCTAACAAACCATAACATGACACAGAATTCCCAATTACTTCATGCCATGCAATCATCATATAATGGTGTAGTTACGATTTATGCCATCAATTGTTAATAGTATTAAACTTTATATGAAGTGTGTTCAAAAAGCATCAAGACTGAAGCTCTACTTACTAAAACAGAAATGAACAATGAATGAAATGTTAATTTCCTTTAAAATAGTCTCTTAAGCATTCAATACGTTTATTCTAGCAAGTTTTTCATTCATCAAATCACCCCTGAAACTCCTCTTTTAATTTGATGTAAATTTTCATGTTTTTTAACACCTTCCACAATAAGAAATCTTTCCTTTGAAATGACTTTTCATTTTAGGAAACAGGAAACACTCACACAGAGCTAGATCTGGAGGGTATGGTGGGTGCTGCACTTGTGCCATCTTGTGTTTCACAGAAAAATGGATTAGAATATATCAAGACTGCTAATCAAAAAGTATTGAGAATGGGCACTAACTCATCTAGACATCTCGAAAGCAATCTAGACATCATCCCTTTATTATATAAATTGCTCAGCTGTGTATGCCTTTTCATTTAGAGTTTAATGTCATTCTTGTTCTCAAGCTGAGATGAATTTTCAATTCAAGAGACCCAAAAAGTCACAGGGAAATCAGTTTGGTGAGAATGGTAAGTCCTGTGTTGCACCAAAAATATTTCATTTAAAATATATCAAGAGTGGTTTCATTATAAAAAAAAAATTTCTGCTCATGGGTATCTTGACATCCAGACATCATCACTTTATTATATTGCTCAGCAGTGCTCTTGTTTTCATTAAGATTTTAAATGGAAAAAAATTCAAGCTTCAGTCTTGATATGTTTTTATCTCATTTTGTATAAAAAAAAATGGTACTTGATTACTTATTGGTTAACACTTAACATTATAAGTGTAAAGAGGAGCAATCAAGGGAAATGAGTAGTGCCTTCCCCAACACCTTGGTTTTGTAGCTATTGAAAAGGGAGGCTTCAGGTTACTCTCGACCGTAGGTCACCATCTTGTATTATGGCGGCTGTGTTAAGATTTATGTGATCTCATAGTATCAATCTTAAGTTTAAGCTCAATAATGTCATATCTAAAATTATGTGAGCAATGAATCCTGACAGTATTGAGATTTTTATGTTTACTCCATGATGGTAGTTTTAATCTTTACTTATGGTTGTTTGGTTGGTTGTTGCTTTATGGCATATCAACCTTTGATGAGTTATTTAAGGCTAAATCTTGTTTTTATATATATATGATTTGTAAACGAGTAATTTGGAGGTAACTTTATTTTCATGTGAGTCGTTAGAGCTCATTTCTTTGCACACAGTTAATGGGTTTCATGTATTGTTACCTAACATCAGTAATTCTACTTATCAAGTATTCCTATCTATCTAACAATTTGCGTGCAGCTGTATGGTTACAAATAACTATAAATGATCTTTAGTAAAAGATAATAATCAATGGGTCAAATAGAATTGTTTAATCCGAAGTAAATGATAGAACAATTGTATTTGACCAATAGATGGGACCTTAGTTTTAGTCTTTATTGATTTTATTTTCATTTTTCTACTTTTTTACCTTTTAGGTTGAGATTGTACACTTGAGAAGGGCTGCCAGTGAAATGTTTTTATTCAAAGCGTAAGTAGTCAAAGGTCTTATAAGATTTGATAATATGAAATAAAATGCAAAAATAAATATAACTCTGCTCATTTCAAGTTCACTGAGGATCAAATTGGTACTATATATGTATATATATATGAATGCCTAAAGAGTCAGAAGTAATCTAACTAGGTTTCACCTAACCAGATCATCAAGATAAATTCCTGATGATCAGGTTCGGTGAAACCTTGGTAGATTACTTCTGACTCTGTTGGTATTCATATTTCACTCTACTCAGTGTATTGAGCACTCTTATATTTAGCTTAAGGTAAATCTATTGGTGTTTTTTCTTTTGATTATTGATTATTTTCAAGCAGTACAAATATTTTTAGTCTTTTCTTTTTTATGGAATTTTTTCTCCAGATATCAGTTTGTATAAGAATTTTTATGTACAAATTGTATCGTCTATATATATATGTATATATGCAAAGATGCATACTCGTACAAATGCAAACATACATTTGGATTTTTGTTTGGCGTGTAAATTAATTTGACTGTTATGGTCATCGCATATTTTCACCTAATGAGGATGACTTATCCGATTCAGCCCAAACCATTTTCATGGACAACATAAAAATGGTGAAAGCCTACCAAACTACTTCTTCCTCAGAAACTTTTGACCAGGACGGACGTACTTTCTGTCTGCTCACTTCATAAAAGCAGAATCACAACACCAGGAGGAAAGCTGTTAAATTTATGGACCTTTTGAGTCTACCCTCTTAGACCAAGGGTTCCCAGTTGAACATGAATTGGATGCTTGTAATCCGCCACTTACAGGAGCACTTTTATGTCACCTCTAACTTTTGCTATGTCTACAGCGACATATAATTCCACTCAGACATTCAGCTACCTCATTCCTGGGCAACCTTTTCTGGAGACCTTCAGGCCTCTCTCCTACAGCAAACAGGATCACACATTTATGGGTGACTACATCATTCCTGTCTTTAAACAGCAAACATGACTTTTGCTATGTCTATGGCAATGCATATTGCGCTCAGACATTCAGCATTGCCTTGACTGTAGCGACACACATTCTGATCTGGCATTTAGCAGCTATAATTCCTTCTCAACTCAATAACTATTTCCTTCCTTCCTTCCTTCCTTCACACGAGACTTGCAGCATAAAGGTACCCTTTATTCTGGCTGCCATTAAACTTTCTTGAAAACCTTACGGTATCTTCGTTATTCTCCTTTATTTTCCTTTGAATATAGCGAGGAGGTAACATAACAATTTTCCTCGCTAAATATGTATGTGCAAGCAACATCACATACGCAAACAAACTATTATTCAATAGCACACAAGCTTCGGCATACATACGCATAAATAACAGACACTTTTTGAACAAAAAATTAACCATATTATTCATTTTTTTGAAAAATTTTCACTCTGTTCAATGAATGCAAAATGCATGCAACCCAGGATCACAGACACTACCAGGTTACATGATATATATATATATATATATATATATATATATACGAGGCTCATTAAATAAGTTTCCACTCTTTTTCCGTATGGGCACTTTTATTGATAGTACACACATGAAACTCTAGTTCTCTTTGAAGTAATCACCTCCGGCTGCAATACACTTGCTGTATCATTCCAACAACTTCTGGAAGGCCCCATGGAAATCCTCTTGTGTGAGCATGTCAATGACCTTCGTCACAGCCTCTTTCATCTCCTCAATTGTCTCATAATGACAGCCTCTGAACTTAGGGAATAACCAAAAGTCACAGGGAGCAAGGTATCGACTATAGGGAGAGTGAGGAACTGTCTTGATGCCCACCTTGGTAAATAGTCTGTGACAAGGATGGAGTTATGGGCTGGTGTATTGTCCTGTTGGAAATGCCACTGACCCAATTTGAAGAGTACTGGCCTCTTCCGATGGAATCTCTTCCTGAACTCCCTTAAAACCTCAACATAGTAACCCTAACCCTTACCGTAACCCTTTGGCCAATCAACTCTGGTGTATTGACTTGCTTACTCCTTCCACACCTCTCATCATCCCTCACAGACTCCCTGCCTTCCTTGAATCTCTTATGCTACTCAAAAACTGATGCTCGATTCATGCAACATGCTCCAAAAGCAGTCTGAAGAATTCCATGTTTCCATGGCATTTTTTCCAAGTTCAAAACAGAATTTTATTGCATATTGTTCTTCTAAAGTATCAGATTGCATAATTTTTGAAATTCACCAGCTGTGACAATTAGGCTTTAGTAGGGTGTATTCCAATTGCTGCTGTAGCTGTTCCTTTGAAGCTGAAATCATAAGAATTAGTCAGTCCTCTCATAAGATGTATAGCAATAAAATAGTGAATTTCCAAGAGTCTATGACTATTTAAAATGCCTGTACAAAAAAAGACTTGAAACTTATTGAATACACCACGTATATATATATATATATATATGTATTTATAAAATAGATATAAATATATATATATTTATAAAATAGATTTATTTCTATATGTAAATGCTCTATCATCGATATTGAGCTCTATTTAACAATACTGCAACATTTGATCCTCTATTAACTCACCAACAGAGCTAGTAAGAACAATAAACTTCTTATATATATATATATATTGTCTTCCACAGACAGACCGTTTCGTTCAATCAGAACTCTTCAGTGTGGCTATATATACATTGGAGTTGAATGAACTAGTAATAAATTCTTCACAAAAAATAAAAGTTGTAATTCAGTCAAACTTACATCAAAACTTATTTTTGCTTAAGCTCTTCATTTATGATGTTTTTTTAAAGAACCAGTTTAAAAAAATGTACATTGTAAAAAATTGGTTATGTGGAAAAATAAACGAAAAAATAGCTGCTTATATAAAATGATAAAAGGAAGTAATCTTTAATTTGCCTTCTTTTTATTTTCTTATTCTAAGATAATTTTAAAAATTGGTAAATGTTAAAAAAATTTAAAAGTTTAATTTTTTTTTAAATAGTGATAATTTTAGATAAGTTGTTTTGGAGTCAGTTTGAATGAAGTATAACATCCATTTTCGTGTAAAAATATTAGTACTTGCTTATTCAACTCTATCTGCATTGACAAGTTGGTTCAATAGATATCTATAATATGCTTTTTTGTAATTATGGACCTATCTAACCAACTTTTTTTCATTTGTGTCACACTTTCACATATAAGAAAATGTGAGGTTCAAAAGCAAGAGAGGAGTGAAAGAGAGTATGCTGCTGAGGGGATAAGGGATTGATAAACAAATAGAAACTTAACCTTTCCTATATTCAGTATGGTTGGTGGCCACCAACCACCAGTCTCAAAAGCCATCCAAATTAGATGAAGACATGTGGAACACTGCTGGAGAGGCAAGGATGAACTCATAAGCAATGTACTCCTGTGGACCCTCTTACACAGACAAGCAAGGTTTGGGTGACCAGCTAGAATCTATCTACAACAGCTCTGTACTGATACAGGATGTAGCATGGAAGACCTTCCTGGAGTGATAGATGATAGAAATGAGTGACGAGAGATGGTTAGGGAAATCTGTGTAAGCGGCACACCATGGTGATAATGATACTCAGAATATTGAGTTTCATATCACCAAAATATTGCAAAACTTTTGATTCATCCAAAAATTGATAATAATTGAATGTCTAAGTTTCAAAATAGCACAACAAAATTATTTGTGGCACAGAATTTACTGTGTAGCACTGTCAGTTATTTATTAGTTTGACCTTCACTAGTATACTATAAATTTGGTTTTTCCTATATAAAATTTGATGGATATGAATGATTTGTGTATGTGCGTGTGTGTGTGTGTAGTGTCTTTTCTAAAAAATTGTCAATCAGACAAATGTTTGCAGCAAGAGACAGAGAGAGAGAGAGAGGGAGGCAGAGATGGAAAGAGAGAAAGAGAGAGTAAATGATGAAAACATTGTCACAAAGGCCAGTAAGGAAGCGGGAGAGGCATTGGCGAGCTGTCAACAGGCAATTCAAAGCCAAGCCCATTAATCTAATATTTAATACAAGATTCATCACTTCTATGCAATGCAGTTCTGCTTCCACCAAATACCAATTTCTCACTTGGTTCCTTAATTATATATTATAGAACAATTGTTTTCATTCATTAACATCCATTGTTTTCATCACAGATCAATCATTGTCTACTTTACTTTTTCTTTTTTTTTTCTTTGAGGGTGTACTAATTTTTTATTTGTTCTTTCTCTTGTCCAAGATGTAACTTTAAGAGTTCCATCATTGCGTCAGGGTAGAGAATGTTGATTATGGCATTGTACTCAGAAAGTCTGTGATATATTGTTGAAGGTAAAGAATATTTGCCATTAAAATTCTTTACTTTTTTCCTCTATCTTTCTTTCTTGGCATTTTTATTGATGATGCTTGGAGCAGCAGAAAATGTCATTGACATTCAATTTCTTTTATTCTTTTATACAAAAGAATAAAAAAGTGAACATCAAAGAGAGAGAGAGAGAGAGAGAGAGTGAGAAAGAAAGAGAGAGAGAGAGAGTATAAAGTTAACCAACTGTTTCTATTTACTGAGGAGCAATGGTTAACAAGCTACTCTTGCAGACCATTACTTCTGAATAGTGAGTTTGATCCTCTCTAGGTCACTTGACCGGCTCATTGGCCAAGTGGGTAGAGTGTTCGCCAATGATTTGGGTGACCTGGGTTCAATCCCAGGCTGTGTCATATCAAAGTCTTGAAAAATGGTACTTGATACCTCCTTGCTTAACACTCAGCAATATAAGGTATGTATCGAGGGTAAAGTGGAGCAATCCAGGGAAAGGGGTAGCACCTTCCCCTACACCTCAGTGTAGTAGCTATTAAAAAGGGAGCCTTCTGGTCACTTTTGACTACGGTCGCCAACTTACTAAATATTAAGATACTTTGTTATGAAAGAATGGTTAGAAAGCTAGGCCAGCAGATCATTATTCTTGTATAATGAGTTTTATCCTGAGTGCCAACACTCATGCACTGGGAATCTTGTGCCAGACTAAGTCATGCTTATTCAATGTTATCACACCTTGCATATTCTTATATTTTCTTGTATAATCAGGCATTAGGAGCCTTGTGCCAGATTAAGCTATACTGAGCAGTTGCCAATAAAGTGAACTGACTATAAAAAAAATATTGGACCATTAACTCTCATGTGGTTTGTTATGGGGTTAAATTTTAACATCTGCTGGTTACAGAGATTGGTTGGAAAAGAGGCCTAGACATGTTTTTGTAATCTGGTGCCAATGTATGCAGGCCAGCGATTGGTTTGTTTGAAAGGTGCATTGACCAGTTAAATGTGTCATGTATGGCCTTTAGAGAGTGGGATTGACCATAGGAGATAACCCACTTACCTTCAGTATATATATCTTTTTATAAGATTGGCAACCAAAACATATCATTAAATGTAAATACTCAGTAATCTTGTTGGTCTGTAGAATAAATTTATGCTTTTGTTTATATTTACTTTGGGATCTTGTACTGTATTACAGAAAAGTAGTATCTGCATCCATCCATCCATACATACATACATATACACATATTAGGTTGTTCAAGAGGTCCTGATTTTAGTATAAACTGTTTATATTCTATTCTAACATACTATTTTCATAGTAGTCATGTAAAAAAAAAAAATCATATTCCTAATGATTAAAGTATCCTGTTTGTTGATTTTAATTCACTTCTATCAGAAATTGATTTTGAACGTTATATGCCTCAAATCATGAACAGGAAAAAAGAAATGATGGGTTTACTTTTTTTTGCATGAGTTCAAGCTTGCTCATAATTTTGCTTCATGACAATGCTCAGCCATATGTTGTCAGGATATCTCACTGAATTGAGATATGAAACTTTGCTACATCTACTATATTCTGTTCTCTCACCCACTGACAACCATTTGGTCAAACATCTGGACACTTTTTCATGCTAAAAAATATCTCATTCCAAAGGATAAGTAGAAACTCCATTTAAAAATTTCTTGGCTTCAAAATCTTAAGAATTTTATCATACAGGCATAAATAACCTTGTAAATCAATGACAGAAATGCAAAGATGTTCAGTGATCAAATTTTGACTGATTAAAACACCATTTAAATTCATTAATTTTGGAATAATGTTTTATTGTAAAATTTTACATTATTTTCCAAACAACTTAATATATTCAGCAATAGTTTGTGTAATATTATAAGCAAGTTACAAAATGAAGTAGTCACAGGGTGCAAATAGGTTAAAAAAAGAGCCAAAAAAGAACCAGCAGCCAAAAGAGGGACAAGTAAGTTCCTTTGTGTATGAGCTGGCTTCAACTTCTTAATGAATCCTTCTGATTGGCTCTCTCTGATTGTGTATTATAACACACACACACACACACACACACACGCTTATCTATCTATCTATCTATCTAATGGCCTTATCTGACCTCTCTCCTCTCATCAGAGGCATGTTTATGTTTACACTTCCTTAATCTTGCACCAAGTGACCACCCATTCAGCTAAAGCAAAGACAAACTCAATAAAACAAGTGTATTCATTGTTAGCCACAAGAAATTAAGTTTTTTTTTAAATGATTTCTATATTCAAGAGTTATACTAAGCACAGCTCTATAAACAACATTCTTTGCAGCTGTAAATATTTATCCAATAATGTTTCTTTTAAAAACTTTGATTTGATTACTGTCTTGACTTACAAAGGTATGACTTACTAAAGTTTGCTTATTTGATTTGTGTTTGCCAGATTTTATGCCTAACCCATAATTCATCTTTTACTTTAAAGCACTTAAATCTTATATTTTGCATATTTTTTCTGGTAAATACTTATTAACTATTACATTATTACAAATTTGCATCATAAATTGCATAATACATATTACCTATTATTACACTATTATCATTTACTTATTTACTGGTATCTTTTACTATTTGCCAAGTATTTGTTACCTTTTACCCATTGCTCTTAAGCTTTTACCCTTTTACTTTTTTATTTATCCATTCACGGTAGATGAATGGGCCATTAAGAGAAAAAAGTTACAAAATTTTCCTTGATGGAATAAGCTGCTTTATGTATAGATAACTAAAGTTATTTGACTACTAATCCAGTTAATCTTTGACTGGGAATAAAAGATCTTGTTCTCTGTTCATTTAGCAAAGCCAGGAAAGGACGGAAAAAGTCTGTGAAAAGTGTAAAGCCAAAAGATTTAAAGAAGATACGTACAATATCAGACACTCAAGTGGCACCAAAAACTGAGGTTAGTTGATTTTTCCCATTTATTTATCAAGTATTGTTGAAATGAGTGTATCAAAATAGAAGTTAATCTTAAATTAATACCCTCTGAAAGGCAACCTTTGATATCCACTAACTTCAATTGTTGAGTCTAATCCTATTCGTACAATTTATATGTGATAGCAAATAAATACAAGTTGGTTGGTTGGTTGGATTTTAGGGCAAGTCAACCCTTTGGTCATTTTATGCTGAAGATAGGGACAAACTCATAAGTGATGTACTCTTATGGACCCCACACATGGCCGTGCAAAAGCAGGACAACCAGCACGAACATACATTCAGCAACTATGTGAGAATACAGGATGTTGTCCAGAAGACCTGCCTGAGGCGATGAATGATAGGGAAAAGTGGTGAGAGAGGGTCAGGAATATCCGTGCTACCAGCACAACATGATAATGATGATGATGACTCTAATTTTCATTTAATAATTGTCTCTCTGGAGGCATTATGATAATTAGAGTGAGTGCAAATCAAGACTTATTGTCATTAGGTTGCAAATTAGATTGGAGATTGTTTTATTCATTCAGAGTATTTTAATGCTTGCGCTAACACACATTTTTATAGAATTGGCTATTTTTATTGTTCTGTGGTTCATTATAATATAGATCAAATTGAAGTAAAATCTGCCAGATTGTATAAATTACCATAATAAATGATAATAGAATACATGAACTGCTATATGTTTTTGAAATATAAATATACTATATAGCGCAACACTGTGTAATTATTTTGTATTTTTGGAGAATAAATAGAAAAAAATCTCAAAATGAGGTTTTAGTTGATGGTTCAAGTGAGACTTGATTTGATGTCTTCTTTCTATATTTATTTATTTATTTTCTAAATTTTAAAATATATTCTCTCAGCTAATATTTTCAAATGAATTTGTAGCTTTATGAATAGTGCCAATTTATAGCAAATCCCCATCAGAGGCTTAACAACAGTTGAACTGAAAAGAATCAAATTGTTTAAAATTGTTTTTTTTTTCAATTTTTAAAAATTTATTTTAAATATGTGAGCAGAAGAAATAGATATTCTTGACAAGAATTTTAAATTTGGAAAAATCCCAATTCCCACAAATTGATAGAGAGTCACTTTGAAAACTCTGAATTCTTAAGTTGGAAAATGACATTTTCTTCTGAAAATATTAAAAATTTATATTTATTTTTTTAAAATGAAAATAAAAACATGCCAAAGAAGCCTATTAATTTAAACTGGAGAGAGAAAAAATAATTTTTATTTTGCACCTAGGTCAGTCATATCATAAAACATGGAGTCTAAATTGTTCTTAACTTTTTAACTGAAATGTGAACCTTTTGTCAAATTTCTAAAGCTGTGCTGTGTTAAAAACAGTTGAATTATATATTGTATTCTATTTGCTGGTCTGCATTTTCTATCCACTGATGGTTGGTAGGTGGTTTGGGTTTTATGGCATATCAACCTTTCTAGGTTATTTAACGCCAAATCCATTTTTATGAAAATAGTTCTATTTCAAACAATTTAGCTCTGGATAAGTACGCAGTTTAAATGTAAATGCAGTTTAATTGTGAAAAATATTTCTATTTCAAACTATTCCGTTTAGTCAAGCAGTTCTAATTCAGCTAATTCAGTTTTGTATGAGTACAGATTTTATTTACACACAGTTAAATGTCAAAACAGTTCTATATTAAACAAATCAGTTTAGTGTAAGTACAGTTTCAATGTCAGAAAACAGTTCCATTTCAAATAATTCATTTTAGCATAAGCACGCAGTTTAAATGTAAGTACGATTTAATTATCAAAAACCTTTTTTATTTCAAGCAATTCAGTTTAGCCAAAGAATTCAGTTTAGCATAAGTATAACATTAGTTCTATTTAACCCATAGATAAGGCCCTTTCAGGTGCTACCACGCCAGGCCAGAGTGGACCAGGGAGCAATGGCAATGAAGAGATGCTCTGCATTCCTCAAAACCCCAGCATCACTGGAACCTCACCATCAGATAGTTTAGTGTCATGTACAGGACACTCATTGGAGATGGGTTTACCCCTCTGCAGAAGTGCAGTCGGTGTATTCTACAGCCCCAGTTGACTGGGCAATCTATCCACTGAGGAATATACAGTGATTCATGGGTTTTGAAGTAATGTTTTTTGGGACTGTTTTTTGCTGGAAAATAGGATCTTCTAAAAATCATAAAAAGCAGCAGTAAAAGGGTCAGCACATGTTATTATGTTGTTATTCTTAATCAATAAAGATGTAGAGGGATATAGAATCAAACTCTTGCATAAGATAAGTAAATAAGGATTTGAGAAATGTGCCAAAAAAGATAATCAATAATTAATAAAATTATTCCAATTTTTTTTCTTTGGACAGCTGGTATTTGTAATCATGACATTTCGACTATTCCAGTCTAGAGACTACTTCAGCAATACTACCAGTATGGAAATAGAAGTTCTCTCTTTTTCTTGCTGTGATGGTAGTAAATTCGTCATTAACAGAAAGTTTCTAAGTCATCTCAATAGTACTTTTCCTGATCTTGATTATTTTATGTCCCCAACTCTTGCTCTTGAGATGAATTTTCAGTTCAGGAAAAAAGAAAAAATGCCCAGCGTTAATTCTGGTGAGAATGGAGTGTGTTATATTTATATAATTCTGTTTTGTCAAAAATATTTTCTTTTAAAAAGTATTGATTGATTTCATTTTTTTTTTTGTCAAATTGGAGCTCAGCTCAGTTGGCTGGGGCTGTAAAATAAGTTGACTGCATGACTGCTGAGAGATTAGACTCCCCACCAATTGAGTGTCTTGGATTTGATATCAAACAATGTTATGGTTACGCTCCTGTAATGCTGGAGTTTTGGGGATTGTGGAATACCCCTTCATTGCCATTGCTCCCTGGTCTACTATGGCTTGGAGTGGTAGTACCTGAAAGGGTTCTATGTATGGGTCAAATAGAACTGTCTGGCATTTAAACTCGGTGCAAACAAATGACTTATGCTAAACTGAATTGTTAGAAATATAACTGCTTGATCATTTAACTGTGTGCAAACAAATGACTGATGTTTAATTGAATTGTTAGTGATACATAACAATACTAGGAACTATTTAACTTTGTTGAATTATGTTTACAAATCATATTTATCAAATGTATATCTATAATGTGGATTTGGCATTAAATAACCTACAATAGTTGATATGCCATAAAATTAAACCAAACCTATCAAATTTGCTCTGATTCATTTTTACAAGTCAGTGCCTATATTGTCTCAGTATCAAAACTTGGGTTATATAATTTGGTCAGCTGTAAAATACATCTTTACTCAAATTCTAATTTTAAAATTGAAAGCTTGAGTCTCAATACTTTTTGATCCCACTTTGTATGTTGATTAGTTCGGATGCATAATTAATGTAAATAAACACTGAAATATTAAAAAATGAAAATATTAATCGTCTACAGGTATTTTTTAGAATTAATTTTTATACTGATATAGTACAAAACAGGAATGTTCTGGAAATTTATCAATTCAATTTAGCTAAAAATAGAACAACATCAATTCTAAGACAATAAGATGCATAAATCTGACACATTTCTCATTACAACTCAAAAGTTTATGAGTCAAATTTCATAAAAAGAGAAAATTGTTTTCTAAAATCTATACAGAACACATGCATACAGATAAAAGAATATCATTCACATATTAGATTATAGAATATATTGCATATAAGATTATATGGAATATAAAAATTTATTTATATAAATTTATGTATACAAATTTATATATATATATATATATATATATATGCATATATATACATATATATAATTTATAAATCATTTTGAAAGGAATAGCATGCACAGATATGAGGTCTCGTTTATATGAGATCTTAAAAATATCAATTATATTAGAGGTTGTAAAGAACATCATTTGTATAGGAGGTCAATAACCTTTATATATGAGATCATAAAACTTATTTATTTTTTAATTTACTTTTAAGTAGTCAACAATATTTGATATTTCCTGTTTTAAATTTCAATTTTATAATTTTAAAATTAAAATCACTTAGGCTTTGGGAGACTTTACACTATAAGACCTTGTCAACAGTAGAAATATTTACTCAAATATAAGGGCAAAATTCAATCAAAATTTAACTTTTCTCAACAGAATGTATTAGAAAATGATGTCTAATGCTCGAATTCTTCCCGCTGCCATCAAGAACATAATTATTGAACTTTGTTCCTGAATGTTTTAGCTGTATTATTAGACCTTGGATCAATGAATCTATGAGAATGACTGGATGTTTTTGAGCTTCATGAAATTAATAAAAAAAGATAGTAAGCAAATAATAACTGTTAGTGAGATGTATTATTAATAAATAATAGCATCTGATTGGGAAATTTGATAGTGTTTATTTCTAAGGCAAAACTTTAAGTACTGCTGTCCCTGAGATCAATCAGCAAGCAAAACTCTTTTCCAATAAGTTTATTGATCTGTAGTTCAGTGATTAGCTATTACTTCTATATAGCTGTAGCTGAGAGTGATTAGTAACTGAAAAGGGGCAGCTTGTCTCTCTCTTTCTGTCTTTTCTCTTTTCTTTCATTCATCTATTCTTTACTGTTTTCTATTTTCATTCATTCTTTCTTTCTTCTCTTTTAATCATTCTTTCTTTCTTTCTTTCTTTCTTTCTTTCTTTCTTTCTGTTTGTTTCTTTTTCTTCTTACAGTGTCTGATTTGTTCTATTATTATTACTATACTCCTTTGAGAGTTTTTTACACCGGCATTAGCTGATAGTTTCTTCCTGGAGTTAGAGTAATAGTGAGTCTCTTCAAGTCTCTAAGACTCAGTATTCTGGCCGGTCTTAATGTTGTAGTATGGATGGTCTCAATTTGTCCTCTTATTTCTGAGTATTCCAGTTCCTTTACCAATTTTTGGAGGATTGTTCCAACTGCATCATTTATGATTGGTATCACTGTCACCTTCATGTTCCATAGTTTTTTTTAGTTTGCTACCAAATTATTATCATTACTTTTTTTTTTACTATTTGCAAGTTTTTTGTGTCACTTTTAACTGATGGTTTTTCATTGGAGTCTGGGAGATTGCAAATTTCTAGGTCTTCAAGACTCTTTTAAGTATTCTCATCATCATCATCATCATCATGTCACGCTGCCAGCACGGGTCTCCCTGACCCTCTCTCATCACCCATCTCTATTGTCCATTGCTCCTGGGAGGTTTTCCAGGCTACATCCAGTATCAGCACAGAGCTGTTGTATATAGGTTCTAGCTGGTCGTCCTGTCTTTGCTCATCCATGTGAAGGGGTCCACTGGAGTATGTCATTTATGAACTCGTCCTTACTTCTCCAGTTGTGTCCCACATATCTGGTTTGTCTAACTTGTATACTTTTTGTGATGGGTCGTATGTGGCCATATAGCTGCTGTTTTGTGGGGTGTTGCCACCCAGGACTTGTTCAATATTGCTTGCAGCATTCTTGTGTAGTTGCCGTCAAGCTTTTTCTCTATACATTTAGTTAGCGTTCATGTAGTGCATCCATATACCAATACCAGCATGACCGCTGCTTGGAAGAAACTGCATTTTATTTTATCGGTCAGGTCTGTCTTACGTATGACTGATAGCCTATCAATAGCTGTTCATGCCTTTGCTAGTTGCATGTTGATTTCTTTCTCGGTTGATGAGACGCTGCTTCCTAGGTAGGTGAATTTGTCCACAAGTTTCACAGAGCTACCATTTTGTGTGGAGATATCACCTCTTTGATTAAAGCACATGTATTCCATCTTGTTGGTGTTAACATAGAGGCCTATGCCAACAGCTGCTTGTTCCAGACTATGTAGCAGGGTTTCAGCTTGGGCGGGTGTATTTGCCAGAAGCGCTATGTCATCGGCATAGTCTGTGTCCATAATTGTTTGTGCAGTGTTTCTTCTGCTTCTTTCCTTTGCTAGCTTGAAACTGTTATCTTTCATTATATCAATAGATGTTGTAAGCACATAGTCTTGGCAGATGATAATCAGGTATGGGGCTAATGTGTCTCCTTGCAGCACACTTGCTATAATGTTGAAGTAGTCTGTGTCTCCATCTGGGGAGCAGACTTATACTTTCATGTTTTTTGGTGTTTTTTTTTGTGTCTTTAACAGTGCTGTGGTCTGGACAAGTCTTGATTCTTCCTCTGTTCTTAAATTTCTCCAGTGTCCTTTCTGAGTCCTTGATAAATTCACTTAATAACAAGTTATTTTTCCTGTTATTTAATTAATTAATTAATCAATTAATTAATACAAGGTTATTATTATAATTTTACTCAGTAGAATAATAATAGCACTTGCCGCCATAATGTCCATGCAATGACGTGCCTGTACGTGCGCAATCAGATGTCACAGCCCATGCAATGACGTGCCCATATGTATACAAACAGACACTCGATAAATAGTCCTGCTTCTCTTCAAGTAGTATTCTTCTTTGGCAACTATGCTTGCTTCATAACTAAGTACTTTTTTTTCTTCTTCATTGACACTAGGTCTGTTCTTCTGGCCAAGATTAGATGATTCGTATCTCAAAATTGTGGTTTTTACATTTACCATTTGGTAGCATGACCAAATTTTAGTTTCTTATACCATTCCCACTGGACCACCTTTCCCATCTAACCATGCCTAGTCTTGTACTCTTTTTGTGCTAGTTAGCAGCATTCACTTATTATGTGACCACCATTTTGTCTCTGGCACCACGTAATCAACACTTGCGATTCTATTGCATATTAACAATTTTTACTTTAACATGATTGGTTTAAATGGTGTTGCTTTATGCTACTATTAAAAGAGATTTAGTTTCTCCCATGATTTTCCTAGTCAGTTGGGGCTGTAGAATACACTGACTGCTTCTCTGTAGAGGAGGTGCCCGTGGTGTAATGGTTATCGTTGTAGGAAATGGACACGGCGACACGAGTTCAAATCCTGGACGAGACTGATTGTATTTCACATAGCACTAATACCCTTGGGAAAGGTATGAATCCAATTATTCTCCCTCTAGCTATGGGCATATAGTAGGGCAGACTGGATTCTTCAGCTTTGGTGAGGCAACTAGTCTAGGAGAAGGAAAAACTCTGAATTCAAACCTATTAAACTCTGCTTAAAAATTGACCTTGTGTCATATCCAGCGGAGGGGTTGGTAAATATGGATAAGACCCCCCCCTACCAAATGAGCATCCTGTATATGACACTAAACAATCTGATGGTGAGGTTCCAGTAATGCTAGAGCTTTGGGGAATGCGGAGAGCCCCTTCATTGCCATTGCTCCCAGATCCACTCTGGCCCAGAGTGGTATCACCTGATAGGGTTCCATCTATGGGTCAAACAGAACTAAACTACATACTTATGCTAAACTAAATTGTTAGAAATAGAACTGTTTTTGACATTTAAACTGCATACTTATGCTGAACTAAATTGCTTGAAAGAGAACCGTTTTGACATTCCACTGAACTGTTTTTAAATTTTACTGTTTGTAAACAAAAACTAAAACAAAACGAACAAAAACTATACTTATACTAAACTGAATTGTTTAAAATTTAATTCAGTGTTAAATGACCTGAAAAGGGTTGATTTGCAATCAAACCAACCACCCAACCAACCAACCAACCAACCAACCTCTTATGATATTGTCCCTTTCTTAGCCATGCCCAGGTCTTTTCATGTGTACTCTCACCAGTTTGTCACTTGAAATAACCATACAGTTGTTTTCACTTAGCGTACAAACAATTTGTATTAAGATTAACTAATTGAAGGTATAATTGTCTATAAATGTTTATTATTAGTTATCTGAAACTATGTAATAGCTCAAGAAAAAAGATTGACTTCAGTATTGAATTGGTCGACAAGGGCAACACATACAACAACAAACATAGACTAACCTCTCTCTTTCACTCACACACATGTGCATACACATGCCCCCCCCCCACAGATATATTCATGTGTGTGTATATGCACATATGTATATATACAAATATATGCGTGCATATGTATGTATTTATTTATACTTACACATACATATACATAAGCATACTGACATACATACATACTTACATATATATAAATATATGTATGCATATGTATAAGATAGGGTAGCATAGACACAGTGCCAGCCCTATCCTTACTTGAATATATATTCACTATCAATGATATTGGGTACTCTTTATTTATAAATACAGCAAACAGCATTTCTGATCTTAATATATACACAAGAGTCTTTTAAGACAGTGTGAGGGCATAAAAAGAATATTAGAGTGCACATAAATTGTATGTCAATAATTTCCTATTAGATAAAATTTATTGTGTAAGCCACATCTGTTCATGGTATGGTAAATTGTTCTTTCACTTGATTATATAATGAAATGGTTATACTTAAATTCAAGGTGACAGGCATGGTACACACACACACACACACACACACACACACACACACACACACAGACACACACACATATATATATATATATATATATATATGAACAGAAAAAGTAAATAAAAATTTTATATAGAGAAAATAACTGTTTGAATAAAAGAGTGAAGAGTATGAAACAGAAAGTGTAAATCTTTATATATATAATGCAATATGGATGCACAGTGCATTTCATAATTTCTTTGCTTCCTTTCTTTCTTCCTTCCTTTCTTTCTTCCTTCTTCAATCTTTGCTACTTTTTTTCTATAAAATCTTTCTTTCTCTTCTTTGTTTATTTGAAAAAAAAAATTTTCTCTTTCTTTCTCTATCATCTTTTATTTCCATATAGCATCTTCTTCCTTCCTTTATTCCTCTTTCTTTTTCTCTTCTCTAACCTCCTTAGCCATATCTCTCTGTTACAACTACTGCTGCTTCTGCTGCTGATGATTTCTACTTATTGATCATTTAATCAATACTGTTATAGTCAACATGAAATATCCCGGATAGGATAACTTTCTTTTTCCCCAATATTTATGATTTAATTCTGGTTTCAACTTTCAAGACTTAATAACAACATTCACTTCTTTCAAAAAGTAAATCCCTGCTAGTCAGATAATTGACTGAATAACAAACAATATATATATATATATATATATATATATATATATATATATATATATATATATATATATATATATATATATATATATATCATTATCATCATCATCATGAAGTAATGCTGATAGCATGGAAACCCTTGACTCTCTCTCTCATCATCTATCCCTATCATTCATCATTCCTGGTAGGTCCTCCAGACAGTATCCAGTGTCTATATAAAACAGATGTATGCAAGTCTTTGCTGGTCATTTACCACTGGTATGTCCATGTGTTGAAGTCTTTAGGAGAATGTTGCTAAAATATCAAACAATACAGGGTTTACATTTATGCAAAAAATTCTGAACAAAAAAATTCTTTTTCTTTTTTTTTTTTTTTAATTTGCCTTATTTAATGAATCACCCTTGTGTTTTGTATATTCTTTGATAGTAAGATTTGTTTGTTGCTCAATTTTGATGTGTGGTGGAAATTCTTTGGTTTTGTATCTTTGAATCATTCAGTCTTTTCAGGGTGGCACACATCTTAGTACCATCTGGTGTGTTAGTGAGTCTTTGTTCCCAGCATGTAACTTTTCTGTTTAGCAAGCTTAGTTTCCTGTACAGGATATTGGGGTTACTATCAGATTCTCTTATTACATAAGTTTGTTATTCTTAAGTCACAATCTAATATATATGAGATCTGGAAGATCATAAACATTGATGAGGGTAGAGTAATTCTACTGAAATTCCTCACAAAAGAAAAAAGTGGAAATAACAAAAAAAAAAATCTAATTCTTAAAACATTTTTTAAACATTGAATAATAGAACCATGGAAGGGCAGAAACAAAATCCAACAGAATTTAGTAATACTTGAATAAAGAAGGACACAGAATTGAGTTTTAAACTATCTCTTTTTATGGAGCTGTCTCTTCTGTGTCTTGCTGTAATGCTCTCCCACTTCATCAACATAGCAGTTCTTACAGTGAGAAAAGAGGAAAGGAAGAATTCATGTTCATAACAATACTTTCAAAAGTTGAGAAGATTGATTCTAAGAAAATAAACAATAAATTCTGATGAGCTCAATGCAGAATCATTGATCACAGATAATGATGTTTGTAATTTTTAAGACTTATCACAGCAACGACTTGAGAAAGAAGAATTTGATGAATTATGACTTAGTTTGGTCATCTTTGATATGCAATATATGATGAACATAATCTATGACCCATTTTAATGTCCATATTTAAGAAATCTGGTTATAAAATTTCTATGAATTATTACATAATAATCTCATAAAACTAAATTTAAAGATGTGGTAATGCTTGATATTTTATATTTCTTTTTATTCTAGAAAGTATGTGCACCAGTTGATCTGGAAAGAATAGAAAAGAAAACTACTTTGGCCACGATGAAACAAGAACTGGACATGCTTTCCTTTGAACTAAGATTCACTGAGCCACATGTATTTTCATATTATGTTGTTTGGCCAGAACCTCCCAAGTCAGTACACATTCTTTCCTCTTTTCAGATTCACAATATCTTATTTGGTTATTGTATCTCAAAAGTTTACTAAAAGTTGATTGGCTCACAAAAATCAAGAGGTTGATTGCAAGTGTTGAATTGTTGTGAGTGTGATCTTCACTGAGTACTCCATTTCTACCAAACTTAGCTTAGTAAATAAAACAATCACAGAAAACCGGATGAATATTGGTTAAACTTTAAATCAAATTTTTTTTACTCATACTGTAAATCTATGTTTATGATGAAAAATAAATTCACTATCATTTTCTCAAATAACTGTATCCATTTTTAAACAATAGAAACTCTATTTGTTTGGATTAATATCCTATTTGAATAAGCAAATATTGCCATCATCTGGCAATATGCTGTAAAAATTTCTTCCACAAATGAAAATTTTACAAAATTAAACCAGAAACTTGATGAATGGATAGAACCATAATAAGATTTCATGTTATAATTTTTTGTATTTATCAGATGAACTTTTCTACACCTTTCGGATAAAAGCATGGTTACACAATTAAATATTAAACTGTATCAACCAGGTTACTTGTGGGTGCCCTCATGGTGTAATCATTAAAGTGCTGGACTGCAGAATTGTAGTAAGTGAGTTCAAACTCCAGTTGCACTAGTATGTTCACTTTTGGACAAATACTCACGGGGAAGCATATTTTTTGAAAGGTTGGTAAATAAAAAAGCAAACCAATAGCATAGAAATTGGAGTGTAATATTGAGATTGGAGGGCATACAAAGAAGAGTATCAAAAATAATAAAAAAGTAAAAGATTACAATTATAGGGAAAGATTTAAGATATTAGGATTGTCTACTTCACTAGAAAGAAGAATGAGAAACTTTCAAAATAATTAATGGAATTTCTAATTATGACAGACATTTTCCGATATTTCTCGTCAAGATGGAAATTTACTATCAAGACAGATTTTAAAAGTAAAGTTGACTAACCAATAGGATTTTTTGCCAATAGTCATATATTTTCCAAACAAATTGACTAATCAGATCAAAAGTAGTAACAGTATTTAGAATTTTAAGATTAAATTGGGTTATTTCAGAATAAATGTTAAGAAAAAGTATTTAAGAGGCCATTTTTGGGAACTATCAAATGAATTACTTCACAGAATTTGATCTGTATGTAGATATTGTATTTTTTGTGAATATGCTCTGTGTGAAGATTTATTTTTTTCAAGGCTCTTGTGAGAAAATGGTAAAAAGCAAAGATGCCCAAGGAAGCATGACAAATAGATAATGATAAAAAAATGCCTTTTAAAAGAAGATTCTTTTTGTTCATGGTATTCACAGAATAAAAATCACATAGCATTTACCAAACCATCACATTGTCTAGTTTACTAACATTATTTTTTTTTATTAATTTTCAACTAATTTCCCTCATTCTTTCAACAAGTTACATTAAAAATATTTTTATTCTTTCAGTAGAAAAATTACTCTTATAGACAATTCTGATTGCAGTGAGTTCAATCCTTACTTCTAGCTTTGTACGACGAGAATAAATGAGTAAATGTCTTGGGTCCATGGCTGTGGAGCTATTGTTTGTAAGCTAACCTCACAGATCATTCATACTGTTGTGAATTTGATTCACACTTGGTGTCTTTGTGGCCTTGTGCTAGATAGATAACTGCCACACCTCAGGAGGAATCAATTAGTTTGCACACTAATCTAATAAACTATTTCCATAGAATTTGGTTCTTATTGTATATCTTATATTTGTAATGATTATGGTACTTCTCTTTGTGTAATGGTTAACAACAATGTTCAGCCCAGTATACTAATTGAAAAACTGTATTCTGTATCCTCTACATGCCAGAACAATAGAAACAACATGAATTTTAGAATTATGAATAATATAATAGTAGTTTTACTGAAGATAGGTATACAACTTCAGATTTATAACTAAAGCAAGTATAGTCAGGATCCAAATTATAAAGAAAATTGTATTTTGTATTAACATTAGGAACCAAGAGTCTATTTAAGTAATCTAGAACACCTGACAAACAATTACTTATGAGTCTGAGTCTCACTGAGTGCTCCATACATCTGACTTTGTACAATAACTAATCATAACTTAGTAAATAACTTTTTGCAACAATTATCAAGCTAATTTCATTGAGGAATTCTAGCAGTGAATTTTGTCTTCCCTGGGCACTCTGTCTGTCTGTCTGTCTGTCTGTAATTAATTAATTATTAAATGCCATATCAACAGCAAATCAGATCAATTTGATTAAATTAACTTAAATACTTTGTTTATATAATAAATGGATGTGAATGATGTAAACAATTTAAAAAATCAAATCAATATCATTTCTTTTTCTTTCATTTTCTATTTATTAAAAATTTCTCCCCCTCTTTAAAATGTCTGAGTATATGCTTGTACAGGATTTCTTTGCTTTTGAAAAATTATAAACTTTGCTTCAGCAAACTACTAATTATTATTGTAATTATTTTTGATTATAAAAATCTTTTTAATTACTATATGAATAAGATTTTGACTCTCACATTCTCCATCATTTGACAGTAAAAATTTCTTCAACATTTCTAAAATTAGTAAATGTTTATATATTTGTAAATCCTTTGTCTGTCTTTAAAAAATTATAGATTTTGCTTCAGCATAATTGTAATTATTTCTTATTATAAAGATCTTTTAGATTTCTCGTATGAATAAAAATTGACTCACTCATTCATCAGTATCATGTTGTAAAAATATCTTCCACAATTTTGAAATTAGAAAAATTTAACAGGAGATGCCAGATAAACAGATAATTTTACCTTGTTTAAAAATATTCTGAAAAACTTACGCCAGTGTTTCTCAACCTTTTTATCTTTTGTCCTTTCCACTTTGGTTATAAAAAATCTCCCCATCCAATTCTTACTAAAACTAAAATGACATTTTACTTAAATTGTTTATTTAATGTGACCTTTCATTTGATACTTTGCTATATTTAGATTGATATTTAAGAATTTTTATCTTATTCTTCCTCAAATACATACGAGGATCATTAAATAAGTTTCAGGACTTTTTTTGTATGGGCACTTTTATTGATAGTACACACATGAAACTCTAGTCCCCTTCAAAGTAATCTACTCCGGCTGCAATGCACTTGTTGTACCGTTCCAACAACTTCTGGAAGGCCCCATAGATGTCCTCTTGTGTGAGCATGTCAATGACCTTCGTCACAGACTCTTTTATCTCCTCAGTTGTCTCATAACGACAGACTCTGAGCTTAGGAAATAACAAAAACTCACAGGGAGCAAGGTCCCGACTATAGGGACGGTGAGGAACTGTCTTGATACCCATCTTGGTCAAATAGTCTGTGACTAGGATGGAGTTGTGGACTGGTGCATTGTTCTGCCGGAAATGCCACTGACCCAGTTTGAAGAGTACTGGCCTCTTCCGACGGAATCTCTTCCTGAACTCCTTTAAAACCTAAACATAGTAACCCTAAGCCTAACCGTAACCCTTTGGCCAATCAACTCTGGGGTACTGATACTCCTCCCACACCTCTCATCATCCCTCACAGACTCCCTGCCTTTCTTGAATCTCTTATGCCACTCAAAAACTGATGCTCGGTTCATGCAAGATCGTCCAAAAGCAGTCTGAAGCATTCCATACGTTTCTGTGACATTTTTCCAAGTTTAAAACAGAATTTTATTGCATATCGTTCTTCTAAAGTGTCCTCACGTCCAGATTGCATTTTTGAAATTCACCAGCTGTGACAATCAGGTTTTAGTAGGGTGTATTCCAATTGCTGCTGTAGCTGTTCTTTTGAAAATTGGTCAGTCATCTCATAAGATGTATAGCAATAAGATACTGAATTTTCAACAGTCTATGACCATTTTAAATGCCTGCACAAAAAAAGTCTGGAAACTTATTAAATGCACCACGTATATACAGTACTACCAATACATAAGTATATATCTAACAATCTTTTGAATTAAAAGTTAATTTTCTTCTAATTTTCTTCTAATTTTCTTCTAAAAGTTAATTTTCTTCTTAATTTTCTATATACAGGATATAATTATTTTTCATGGAACATTATTCAATCAAAATAGATATTATTAATTATTTATTATTAAACTATACAACATTGAAACTAATTAAAATATGATCATATCATCTTCATTGTCATGTCATGCTGCCAGCACAGATATCCCTGACCCTCTCTCGCCACTTCTCCCAATCTTTCATCGCCTCTGGCAGGTCTTCAGGGCTACATCCTATATCCTCACATAGCTGCTGTATGTATGTTTGAGCTGGTCGTCCTGCTTTTGCTCAGCCATATGTGGTGGTCTGTAGGAGTACATCACTTAGCAGTCCAAATATAGATATGTATCTAATGTATATTAATGAAAATGTATTTTTGGTTTCAGAGATGTTGCAATTTTATTTTTGTTTCAAGAATTTAAATGGTGTAGATTCTGATGATAAACGATATCTAAAAATATCTGTTTTGATTGTTTAATGTTCCACTTAAAATAATGAAATCCTGGTATCTTCATTTTAGAAGAAAATTAAATTTACATTAAAAATTGTTTGGGGTATAAAAATTTATTTGTGATACTCTATGTAAGATTGGTAGATACGAAATAAGAAATATTATCATTCATGCATTCAGAATGTTTAATAAAGAATTATTGAATATAACGAATGATTAGTTAAATAACAAAAATGAAAATGAATAATCAAATCAAATTTTAAAGAATTGTAATTCAAGTGGGAAAAGCTTTTCCTTTATCTCTTGACTTAATGTCATCTTGGAAGTGCAGTAGGTAGCATTCAGTCTCATAATCAAACCAAACCAAACCAAACCAAACCAAACCCTTTTTTGACTTAAAACCAAAGGTCACCTATTTTTTGTTACAGTCTATTGTCTCCCTACTCCAACTGTTGTCCTTAGAGGTAGGCTATCATTGTATTAAGAAAGCCTGACAGTTTGACAGATTCAATAAGCAAATATTCAGGAAGATTTGGTTTTCGTCTCTTTGTTTAATGGTTGATCAACCTACATGGGTTATTTAAAGCCAAAGAACAACAATGATACTATTTGACCCATTGATATTGGGGATAAGAGGTTTATACCTTTCCCAAGGGTATTAGTCCAAAAGTGAACATAATAATGCAAATGGAGTTTTAACTCACTTAATTTGAGGCTGCACTCCAGCACTTCAGCCATTCCACCGCAGTGAATCCCCCCACCCTATTCAGGAAGAGGAAAATAATTTTTGTCTTTTAAAACAACTAAATGTTAAACTCTCTAAAAATCTTATTATTTTGAAAAAATATAATTTATTTAAGCAATATTTTTTTCATTTTTCTTTCAGACCACAGAAGAAACCCAATAAAAGAAAAAAGTAACATAAGCTGTTGTTTAATCAAAAGGAATAAAAGAGAAACCAACTTATTACATATAAAATACATATTTTTATACAAATTTTACATTTTGTCTTATCCATTGCAACTTTGAATGGCTGCACCATATTTGTTTCTGTGTGCAAGAGAAAAGAATTGGCAAACATATTTTCTTTGGGGGAAATATATACATATATATATATATATATATATATATTTTTTTTTTTTTTCATCATACAACGTGTGAAAGCACGTGCGATACCCTAGCCTCATCAGCTTCAACCAGGGTGATAACACAGTTTCGGTAGCTCAAGGCGGTACTGCCACTCCTGGCGCTACCGAGCAGCTTTTGCCACCGGATAGGGTATTTAAAAGAAATATATATCTATGTATACACAAGATCAACTAAAAGCGGACATTACATTGGACGTTTGTTCATCTTCATTTTGGTGCAGTTTGTGATTTAAAATATATATATATATATATATATATATATATATGTGTGTGTGTGAGGTTCAGAGATGCTTATGATGTAGTGGTTATCATTGTAGGAAATGGACATGGTGATCTGAGTTCAAATTCTGGATGAGGCTGTTTGCATTTCATGTAGCACTAATACCATTAAGAGAGGTCTAAATCCAAATATTCTTCATCCAGTTAAGGGTAAATAGTAGAGCAGACTAAACTCTTTAACTTTGGTATGGTGACCAGTCTAGGAGTAGGAAAAACTCTGGATTTAAAAATTGACTTGGTGCCACATTCTGCTTGAGTGGCAGAGTTGGTAAATATATATATACAAAATACAGCAGGAAAATTCATAGCCTGACCAAGATACTCACAAGGAATGTGACCAAATGAAGTTTATTTTTCAGCATAATCACCACACACTTCTTTCATCAGTGTTGCAGTACTTTGATCCCATGGGTCAAAAACGTCATCAATAGCAGATATGATGTCATCATATGAACTTTTCAGTCTATCAACTTTTTAGCTCACCCTAATATATATATTGTATTGAAAATGACAGAGATTTGGTGCTCAGCTTTTTTTTTTTAGCCTTTTTAGCAAGTGCGATGTCGCAACAGTGGATGAAGACAGTTTAGAAATTGTTAAAAGTCTCTTCTGGTATAGTTCAAGTTCTGGTATTTTTTACCATTTAATTTTTTATCATTATCATAATATTATAAACACATTCTGCAAAAAAAATATATAATAAAAAGACAGCAGCTATACAGACAGTAGAGCCTTCGAGAGATGAAGACTGTCGAGTCAGGTATAGTTTTGGAGCCAATGTTTCATTGCTACTAATTCAGAGCACTCAAGTAAAATCTTACAATACCAAAAGATTTTGTTGTTTTTTCATCGCATTGTGGAAATACCAGGTCAAAATGCAACCACTTTGTAAAATCTTTCCTTTCTAGTAATGAAGCAGTAATTCACTGATGTGAGATTTGAATTAACCAATTAAATTTCATGTCAAAATTTTTTTTATTTAGGGTTTTCAGACGATAGTCTTCATCTCTATTGCTATATTCCCAATGTTTCAGCTGATATGCCTTCCAGCCTTCTTCAGGCGTTTGTCAAACTCGGGAGCCGACACAGAAGTTCGAACCATGTACTTTATTTAATCCATGGGGGTTTCTTGTTCTTATTCCATTAGATAATTAATGGATTAAATAAAGGACGTGGTTTGAAGTTCTGTTTAGGCTCCTGAGTTTGACAAACACCTGAAGAAGGCTGGAGGACATACAGGGTAAATGTTATATTGTCATATGCAAATTCATGCAGAAAGAATCACAACGACACAATAAATAAACAGATGAGCGAAGACTTCTTTAAAAAATATACCTCTCACTTTATTGTAAGGGTTTGAAAAGGGTTACTCAAGGTTTGCGTGTGAGAGGGAGTTGGAGACCGAACAGAATGGCAATATATTGTCCCCCACTCTTATAGCCATCAGCGTTGTATCTTTCTCGTTCTCCAGGGCTGCTCAACCGGAGGCCCAGGGGCTCAGCTTTCTGCTGAGTGCTGGCTTTTTTTACCACATCTTATCAGCAACTTCTCCGGACCCAACTCACTGGGGGCCCCGAGGGCCCCTTCGGCCTGGTGTGGCTTTCCCTACCACATCTCATCTCTTACTCCAACAGATCTCTAACTGTCTTGACAGAGTTATATAATTGTTCAACGCCCACTCAATCGCCCACTCAATCTTTGGAATGGCATGTTTGATCGTCATCAAGCGGAAATAACTGTCATGCAGTTCAGAGGTCTCTCTCTTCCGGTGCATCAGTCTATGAGTGTATCATGGGATTTTTTCCTTGTCCCATTTTGTTAGCCAGGTCCACCTATGCAATTTTTCCTCATAAGTGCCATTGGAATGAGTCACTTCCTTCAAGTGCATCACTTTGGAATGGCTAGTTTGGCCGGGTCGAAGGTCAAAATACAACATAAAAACGTTTTGAATATAGCAATAGAGATGAAGACAATAGTCTGAAAACCCTGAATGATAAAGATCATTAAGCTTCATCTCAAAAATTCAGACAACTACATGTCAATACTCTGGATATGAATGAGAATGTAATTTCTGTGATATTTATTTGCAAAATCAGTCTAAAGGATTTCAGTCATAGCTTGTTAATTCAATAATGAACTTTTGAATTATAAAATAACATCAAATTCATTGGAAAGTTGAGACAATGTTCTACATAAATCAAGTTCAAATGACTATTTAAAAACATTTGTAACCTGTATGGATAAATAAATGAATACATAAAACATTGATAAAACTTGGCACTATTCATTCTACTCTTTCAGTACTCTGCCTTGCCCCAAGTAATGTTTATGTTTCAGCTCATCTTTAATAGTTTTATGCTACATGTTCTTTAGTCATTGCAGCCTTTGCTTCCTAAGTGGCATTCATCTTAATGCTATTCTAGTCTATACTGAGTTATATGGCATCTCAACCTTCTTGGGTTATTTAATGTCAAAGCCATCCTAGTAGAAGAATACTAATGATACTATTTAACCTATAGTATAGGGTGTTAGTCTGAAAGTGAATGTAATAGTTCAAATTGAGTTTGAACTTGCTTTCTCCGATGTCAAAGTTCAGTATATTAGCCACTATGCCATGGGAACAACTACCTCTGTTCTACTGCTTGATATATTGTTATTTTATCTTATTTTGTTTGTTTTTCCAATGAAAATGAGGTCCCTCTTTTTCTCTTGGGCTATTCACGTAACAAGTGATAAAGAAACATTGCATTAACTACATCAAGAAAATAAAGAGGTTCAATTCTTTTAACAATTTCCATTAAATTATGAACTCATTTCAAAGTTATAAACATTATATGGTGTGTTCAAAAAGTATCAAGACTCAAACTCTAATCAGAAACAATGAATGAAACTTTTCTTTATTGTTATATTCACAATATTTCAGCTGATGCATCTTCTTCTGGTGTTTCTTGTGAGCCTACATGAACTTTGAATGAAACCATTTATTTAATCCATATGGGTAGATAATTCCAATTTTATGAATCATAACCGGGTACAAGTGTCAAGCTATAGTAAGTATTCCTTGTTATTTTTACCTGTAGTTAGGATTGAACCTGTAACCACTGGATGATTTCACGGAGAAGTTCATTAACCCAATGCCTATATCCATTATACCATGTGACCTGCTGGAAAATTTAGAGCAAAAGATGCATTTGCTGAAATGTTAATATAACAATAAAGTTAGAAAGTTAGACAATAGTCCAAATACTCTAAATGATAAAAATTATCAAGCTTCATCTGAAAAACTTCATCAGACTATCTCATACCCACTAGCATACAGATACTGTACTCATCTCAAAACTTGCATTGTCCTTCAGAGTGTGCAATTTTATTTTCCATCAGTCACAGAATTAATTTCTTATCTTCAAGATCATCAACATAATGACTATCATCTTAGAAAATATACTTGAGCCAAATTCAAAGCCTGGATGAGGCTGTGTGTATTTCAGTTCATGCTAATATCCTTGGAAAAGACATGAATCCATCTCTTCTCCTTCCTCCAACAATGAGTAGATAGTAAGGCAGACTGAGCTCTCTAGCCTTGGAAGATCAGCTGATCTAGGAGAGAGGAAAACTCTGAATTTAAAGCCATGGGGCAATGGGGCTAACAATTCCATCCATTCAAAATAGAAAGGTCCTTATGATGAGGTAGTATTGACAATACTGAATCAAAATAGTCATAAGAGAGGGTAGGCAGTAAAAAGTCTTGGGAAAGGCATGAATCCATCTTTTCTTGCAACCACCTTTGGGAAACTGGTATCGAACAAGTGAAAACTCTTGATTCTAAACTAGGGGTTGTGGGTGTAGTATCTCCACCTATAAAGATCAAATCACAAAAGTGATGCAGATGCTGCCCTATAAAATTTAGATATTCCATTGAATGTCTAGTGCTTTTTTATTGCAAAGTATCATATAAGACATGACATTTCAGATTCTTTGTTAATAAATTAAAGCCTGTGAGATTGAAATTAATTTGTAGAATAAACTGAAGATGGAAAACTATTCAATGTTCATCATAATATTTCTTAATAGTTTAGATTTTCAATACCAGTTTGCCAATAATATTTTTAAAAATTTCTCTCCCATATGAAGTTTAGTCTCACAGATTTTATTTTGTGATAAAGTATTCAACATGTTGTTTATTATACTTTAATGCCACAAGACATACACTATAATATCTAGACTTTCTTTTAAAATCCTGGTTGCCTTGTTGGCTGGGGCCATAGAATAAACTGACTGCATCTTTGCAGAGGGGTAAGACCTTCCACCCAATAAGTGTCCGAGATATGACACAAAACTATCTGATGGTGAGGTTCCAGTAATCCTGGAGCTTTAGGGAATGTGGAATACCCTTTCATTGCCATCCCTCCCAGTTCCACTTTGACCTGGAGTGGTAGCACTTGATAGAGTCCTATCTATGGGTCAAATAGACCTAAACTGAGTGCTTATGCTCAACTGAATTGCTCAAAATAGAACTGTCTTGATATTTAAACTGTGTACTTTTGCTAAACTGAATTATTTGAAATAGAACTGTTTTTGACATTGAAACTGTACTTACACTAAATTGAATTGTTGGAAATAGGACTGTTTTGACATTTAACTGTGTGTAAACAAAAACTATACTTATACTAAACTGAATTGTGTGAAATAGAACTGTTTATTTGTATAAAAATAGAGTTGGCATTAAATAACCAATAAAGGTTGATATGCTATAAAACCAAAATAAACAAACAAACAAACAAATAAGATCCTGGTTAAAGTATATAAGAATAAGAAACTAAATCCTTTTAGTTTTTTGGGACACCTTATCTTAAACTGATCATTTATGTCTAATGTAAAAAAATGATATGGATTTAAGAAGTATTTAATTGTAAGTTTTTGCTTTTTCTGGTGTTGCCTTTCATAGAGTAAAATGCAAGAAACTTAAAAAAATTTTTCACTTAAGTATTCTAATGTATTTTCCCTTGAATTTGTAATTACATTATTTTTGGTGATGCTATTTTTAGACTATTTTCCAATGATCTAAAGTTATTGTTTCTTTTTTGTTCCTTTTAGTAATGTTCATTATATATGCAATTACATTTTCTTCATGCTAGAATGCCTCATCAGTGATGTATTTCCTGGGGTCATTAAACGTTTTGGGTCTTTGCAACATCAGACATTCTCTCACAGGAATCCTGCCAAGAGAGATCAATTCTCAGCTGACATTCCAGTTAAATTCCTGCATGGCTGCAAGAGTTCAAAAACAAGCATGCCTGTGTGAGTGGAAGCTTTTATGCAATCCACTGCTGGGGTTTTATCCAATCAGAATTGGTCTGTCTTCACTTATTTAATACTATTTATTAATAATACTTGTAGGGAACGAATAAATAAATAAAAAAATTGAATTTAAAAGAATAAATAAATAGATAAAAAGAAAACTATTAAATTTGAAGAAACTCCCAGAGATCTCTAACAGAAAAGGAGATGACGCATGCGTAAAAAGAAAAAAGGATTTTCCTCTTGAAAAAGGAAGCGATATCATCTTGCTCTTTCAGGCAGTGTCCGTCGAACTGACAACACCAATTTTGCTGTCTGGTGTTTTGGGACGTAGCGTTGGTTAGTCCCTTCACCCAGTAAATAAAGGAAAGTGTGGAAGAAGTGTTTTCGTCTCTTATCTTTTTCTTTCTTTTCTTTTTGTATATTTCTTTTGAGACTTTCTTTGGGCAAGGCATTGCACCGACCAGTCAACATGGGGTGAAACAGTGTAACCAAAATATGGTGTCAGATATCTTATGGCAACACAGCCTTGCCCTTAGCCCCTGACCTTCAAAAAGCCTTCAAACCCCACATACTAATACAATTTAACTAATCAGAAGGATAGATTTTGCTGTTGTTTCTTTATCCAATAAGAATTATTGATTTTATTTAGCCAAATCAATTTAATTGATTTGATTAGATTTTTATATTGCTCTTTTTCACCTCTATTTTGAATTTTTTGCCAGAACATTTAAAAAGTTTTGCAGATGCTAGAATGTATGACTTCATTTTATTTCTTCAACATCACCGTTTTTAATTGCATGTAATATATATATATATATATATATATATATATATATATATATATATATATATATATATATATATATATAAACATTCTGACCAGATTGGATTAGATGGGATTGATTGATTTTAATTGCATGTTTATGCCAAGAAGTTAGAGAATCATGTTCAAATTTACATTTTTGTGTAGTTGAGGTTTCTGCAACTAGTTGAGGTTTCTGCAACTAGTCCTATCAAACACAAATAATCTTTTACACAGATCTATTTGATCAATAAATAAGATCCTATCAGGTGTTACAACTCTGGGTCAGAGTGGTCTTGAATGTAATGGCAATGAAAGTGTACTCCACATTCTTCTGAGAGCCTCACCATCAGATGCAGTTTAGTGTCATGCCTAGGACACTAAACACTCAGAGTAATGATTGATGAAATAAAAACAATTAAGGCAAGAGTAATGGCTTTTAGTTATATGAAATATAATACAATAGTTTTGATCTGATAAGTTTCTAAGGACTTCAAATAGAATTCCTGCCTTAAGTTACAGGATGCACCATAAAGATTTACCCTTCATGTAATTGTATCTCATAAACGTAGGTTTTAATTTGAAAGTTTGAAATTTTGCCTAGAATGGTGCAATCTTAAGTAAGGAATAACTTAAGCAGCACCAAAACAGTTATTGGTACTCTGGAGATGCAAGTGACAAGAAATCTTAGCTGAAGAATAAGAAAAACTTTCAAAGGAATTGAATTTTGGTAACATTATCGTGAAAAATTCAGAAGAAGGATCTAGGGATGAAGACATATAAAATAGAGTTTTGATTATTACTATTTGTTTGTTATGCCTTCTGGGACATCTCTGCCTTTTATTCTCTTCTAATGTCAACCTTTAAGATAAAAAATAACATTTGACAGAAAATACACCTGATTAATACAATATCTACATACAAATCAAATTCTGTTTAATAATTCATCTGATAGTTCCTTTTTCGTAGCGTTTCTTCTGAAATCATCCAATTCAATCTTAAAATTCTCCATATTAGAGCTATTTTTTGATCTGATAAAGCATTTTTTTCTGAAAATATGTTACTCTATTAGCAAGAAAATCCAATTAATTAGTAGACTTAGTTTTTGAAATCTGTCATGACAGTCAAGTTCCAATTTGAGAAGAAATATTGAAAAACTGCTTGATTTCAGCAACTTCAAACCAGAAGTGACTTGACAGAGGAAGGAAATGTTGAAGAAAATTCAGAGTGCCTCTGACAATGTTTTGATATGATCAGATGAGAAAATTTTCTCTGTGGAGGCTGTGACTGTTGAATTGTCATTTTTGTATAAGTCATTAACAATTTCTTGTTTGAAATAGTAAAAGTAAAGTTGGCGACCATAGTTGAGGGTTACTAGGTTCACCAATGGTCCAGGAGACCTGGGTTCAATCCCAGGTCGCATCATACCAAAAACTTAAAAAATGGTACTTGATACCTCCTTGCTTAACACTCAGCAATATAAGGTACATATCAAAGGTAAAGTGGAGCCCCCTCCCCTACACCTCGGTGTAGTAGCTATTGAAAAGGGTGCAGTTTGGCATAAATAACCACTAATGTTGCATTTGAGAAAAATAAAACTAATTACTATAAAGAAGTTATTTGTCTAAATTTCTGAGATAAAGATAAAAAAGTTAATGCATATAAGTCATTTAATGTGAAATCTCCTCCAGGAATAAGGAGCATCTCGCTAATGTTATATTTATTTTTGGATTTGCCTATTTAATTCTTTGCCCTTTCTAGATATAATGCTGAACTGGATTGGGTTATCTTTATTGACTTGGGACTTGATATCAATCATTTATAAGTTAACTGGAATTTTCCCCAAATTCATCCTCTGTATTGTCATTCAATACATCACAGCTTCTAACAGTAACAAAATTTTCTAAATGAAAGATTTTACTTCACATCTAAAGAGCAGGATAAGGAAAAAAGCAGGCCATATTATAAAAGAACTGTTTGTTGGTTATGTTTTATAGCATATCAACCCTTGTACAATATTTAAAGCCAAATCCTGTTTATACATATTTATTAGATATATATGATTTGTAACAAATAGTTTGTTGGTAACATTTAAAAAAAAGCCAGAGCTCATTTGTTTGCAGACAGTTAAATTATTCCAAGTCTTGCTATGTAATCCTAACTGAATTTAACATCAGTTTTTTGTTTGCACACAGTTAAATGGTTTCAAATTTAGGAAATAATAACTTTTTCCTATTTGGCTCATAGATCAGACCCTAATAGGCACTACCACTCTGAGTCAGAGTAGACCAGGGAGTAATGGCAAAGAAGGGATGCTTCAAATTCCTCAAAGATCCAGAACAGGAGTCTCACCATTAGGTTTAATGTCATATCAAGGACATTCACTGGGGAGGTGTCTTACCCCTCTACAGTGATGCCGTGGGTGTATGCTGTAGAACCAGCTGACTGAGCTAAGAACTGTTAGTGTTATATAAAGAATAGGTCACCTATTAATTTTGTAAGGTAGGTTTAGATTTCTTTGTTTAATGGCATATCAACCTTCTTAGGTTATTTAATGCCAAAGCCATCCTTCTAGAAGAACAGCAGTGATGCTATTCAACCCATAGCTGGAAGGATAGGGGGTTCCTACGTTTCCCAAGGGTATGTGTCCGAAAGTGAATGCAGTAGGGTGACTGGAGTTTAAACTCGCTTACTATGATTTCGCAAGCCAGCGCTTTAACCATTACACCATGAGGACACCCCCCCTTTTGTAAAGTAAGTCTAGAATTCAAAATATATGAATTCAAAATTTAACTGGTTATTCTTTGGAAAATAACCAGTGATATGAGAGACAAGACTTGATCTCTGGCTGACATTTTTTAGCAGTTCTCTGATTGGTTTGCTCTGTCATGAGAAAGGTCAATTAGGTAGAGTGATTAGAGTAGTCAAAGGTGCTATAATGAACAGACGCCAAAAATGGATATTTCTCTCGCTGTATCGTCGACTTGGGAAATTGGGTGAATAAAGATGTTGAAAATCCAACAAAGTCTTTGTGTGTATTTATAAGAACAGAAGTGGACATGGAAACCAAGAATACCCTAGACCACCCTGTGGTACTATAGCTTCACGACACCTAGTTGGCCGCTGGTTTCGTGATTACCACATGTGTCGACTGGTCTTTCTCTGTTTCTTTCCACGCCCACGTTGCTTTCAGATCCGAGGAAAGAGAAGATGGTTGAGGTCCAGTCGATGAAGGTTGGAATTCGTGTTGGAGAGATGAAAAAGTTGCCAAGCAAATTTTAAAAATGACAAAAATAAGGCGTTTGTTATAAACAGTAACAAACGTTTATTTACACAGTTGTTTAGATAATTTTTAGTCAAACACCACAAACTGGGAGTGAAAGTAGTTGACTGGCGGAGTTTTAACTGCAATTAGGCAGTGCAATGGCAACGGATTTGGTTCTTTTAGCGGCGAATTCCTGAACCAACTCAATTTTTCGCTTTGGGTGTCCTCCATTTATGAGCCCGAATCCCGAATAATCAGTTTCTGATTGGTCAGCCAATGGGGACTGCCGACCAATGGCTATCATCGTAACAATCCCCCCGGTTTGCCCCTGATTGGTTTAGACAATCGGCCAATCAGCCACAGTCATTGGGAGGGGCCACAAGGAGCAGTCCCGTGGTTAGCTGACCAATGATTTAGTGATTCAAGGCCTTGTGCCAAACTTGGTGACACCAACCCAAATTGTCCGCTATTTTAAAAATACATCTTTTTGTTTAAAGTTTGAAATCCGATGGCTCTCTTGACAGCTTTTTGCAGTTGTGCGGATGTTTATTTTTTGGTGACAGATTTATAGGTCAACAAGCCCTGATCGGATCTCAAACTTTTTCGTACTTAATCACTTGATATTTATTTTATACACGGTTCTCAAAAAATACTTGGACACCCAAAAATGAATTTATTTTTAATAAAATACTTATTATCATGATTTAATAAAATTAATTAATTTCCTTTAATTAATTTCGCCAGCCAACTCCTTGACACTTAAATGAAAGTGTCATATTCCTTCCCATCTTACCAGACATTTAACCAAGGGTTAAATGTCGGTAAGAAATTTTAGCGGTAACATACACATACATATATAAAAGGATTGGTTTGAGTTCGATTTGTTGTTCTGGTCTCTTCTCTTGATCAGTGACAACTATTCCTGAGCGCTCAACATTCTTGTGCAGCTTAGTTCGTCTATCTTTCTTAAGCTTACTGAAACAATGGCGTATAATCAGGCTTAATGTTTAGGAAACTGATAAAATTATTAAGTTGATGGTTATTATTAAAATTATCCAGTTACCTTTTAACACCGAACTCTTTTCAATCTCTCTCTCTCCATATATATATATATATATATATATGTTGTTTTATACACCTTCATTCATGCTTACAATCGTTCTCCGAATCAACAGTATTTTCACGGATGATTCTCAATTTACCTACACTAGAGCCCCGTGGAGATAATTGTAGCTTCTTTGCATTGCAGTCATTATCAGAGTCCATTGCAGATTTTTCATGAATGATTTTTAATTTAGTCTGAAGCCCATTAACAGCTATAGAGATTGTTTTTGTTGTTTTGTTTTTGTTTTTTTTTTCTTTTTTTTTTTTTTGCTGTATTTGGTACATGAAGGGAATAATCAACAATACGATTATGAAACAATCGCATACGAATAGGACTATTCTTGCAATCAGAATCACTACTAATTACTTTTTTTATCTTTGTTGGAGGTGTAAAGCCCCCCATGCTTTCACTATCAGATTCTAATAGTTTTTCTGAGGCAAGACGGCGTCGAGTAGGAGTAGAGTCAGAGATTTCTTCTAATGGGATAAGACTGTCCTCTTTATCAGGCAAGTTTTCACAGACAGGAGATGAACGAGGAGCCGATGCTCGATCATCATCTGTTAAATCACTCTTACTGAGCAAACTACCATCATTACTGTCCTCGAGCACAGACTGCAGCACCTCAAAAGCAGACAGCCTTTTAGTAACTGCCTTTTGTTTTTTCTCTGTTGGTTGATCAGCAAAGGAAGTTGTCTTACCCTGTGATTCTTCATGAATAGATTTTTCATTTGTCAACTTTTGGAAACTATTTGTTAAGGGATGTTTAGGAATTGTAGCACTGGCAAAGGGACTGGGAAACTTATAAGGACTAGTCTTCTTAACTTTGTCCTGGAAGTCATTTATTAAAATTTGTCTTGACAGTATCCTTTTTGATGGCCGCAGAGAAAGCAATGACCATTGCTTATCTTTAACATCTTCCATCGTAGACTTCTTTGCATTCTTGGACAGTTCCAATTTTTTCTCTACAGCCTCAACATCTTCCTTCTCTTCCAATTCTATGACCTCAGTGGTACAAGCATCAAGTGAAGTTTCATTCTCTACTTTTGGACAAGAACCCGTTCGAGATAATAGAGTTTGGGGTTGTGTCTCTTGAGCACTCTTGGATAATTCACTAGGAGAATTACTATTGCCATCTTCAGGAACTCCTGATTTCTCTTGAGCAGATGGTGGAGTGATAATTTTATTTCCATTTGCTTTTACAGATTCCTCATTACCAACATTAAATTCAAAAAGCAGCTTCACAATAATATCAGCAAAAATAGATTTCTGTTGAGGGTTCAGGCTATCTTTCTGGGAATGCTGCAGATACTTCTTCCCAACAATCTTTTTGGTTAACAGATTGAAATCATCAGTTTTCGAGAACAAGTCACGAACAAAATCCTCCATACGCTGCTTTTCTTCTTCCTCCATATTTACATGCATTCCACTCGCCTCCTTTGAAATCACCTGGTAAAGGTTTTCTTCATTTGGCTCTGAAGGGATTACTTTGGCAGCGCAAGAAATAGCAGTTCGTGGGGGTAACTTTACACCCAAAGAAGAAGTTCCAAAGAAAAGACCAGAAAATCTGGCCAAATAGATTAGTGTAAGAAAATGATCAAGGTTCCCTGTCTATCCCGAATCTCATGCAACCAATTTTGTACCTTTTGTAATAAACACAAAGAGATGATATTTTTATATTTAAGTATTATTGTCCTTTCTTCCTTCTATCGGAATATAACATTAGTATAAACCAATATAAATAGTAAAATATATGTGCATTTAACAATATAAATGCCTTGAGAAATAGAAAAACTGATGAAAAAATCATTAAGATGTGCACTATACATAAAATGAGATGATTCAATTATTTTCTTTCTTTTTTGTTAATTTTGTTTATTTCCTTCTTTTGTATTTGTCAAGTATATCTGAAAGCCTTCTAAGGACTTCAAAGTGAAATTTTCATATACATTTGCTAAGCAAATCCTTTCCCACAAAGTGATGTTTAGCCGTAATACGAATATAAGCGGAAACATAATCAAACATAATTTACGAACTTCAATGAATGAATGAACGCACGTCTTTATAAAAATATATCTCTCACACTTTATTCTCGAAAGGGTTGATGTTTCTGTGGTGTGGGAGAGATGGGTGGAGACAGGGAGCGACTGCTATATTGATCCAACTTCTTCTCTTGACCATAGCACGTTGTGTTATCTTCAAGAACCCACTTAGCTCTTTTTCCGCATCTTGGCTGGGGTTGCTCAACCGGGGGTCACTGAGGGCTGTTGTCCTCAGCGGGGCATTCTCAGTCTGCAAGCTGGTTTTTACTCTGGCCTTCCAGTCAGCTGCCGTGGGCATCTGCCTATATAACGCCCACTTGCTTCTGCTTCTTCTTCCGCTTATTTACACAGGTGCATCTCTGATTGATGACTCGGTCAAGGGTCAATATATGACAAAAGCAAACAAAATGGATTCCTTTGAAAACAGAATGCACATGTACTCATGCCACATTTATTACATGTTAACATATACAAGGCCATACTCACAGTTCTTTGTTCTTCCTTCCTCACATGAGGAGTTTTCTAGTCAGTTTGAGGAATACATTTTGCCTATATCTGTGCTTGTCATCAGGAGCCGAGAATTTCATGTCTTGATGGTTCAGGGACTTCAGCTAAAAGAGAACAAACTCCCCAGCTCATCCGAGGGAGTTAATTCTGAACTTCATGTGTCCCTAAACACGGGAGAGTTTGTATTTTAGTATCCTACACCTTTATAGACAAGTTATTGCTTGAAAATTCTTTGTATACATGAGGTATGTTCAAAAAGTATCTCAACAGAAATGAATGATGAATGAAACATTAATTTTCTATAAAATATTTGGTGCATTCAAAAAGCATTGAGACTGAAGTTGTATTTAACAAGATAGAAATAAAAACTGAATGAAATGTTAATTTTCTGGAAAATATCCCTCTTCGATATATTTTAGAAATATCACAGCATGCCACCTTCCACCTGATGTAAAATTTGAAAATTTTTCTACAATACAGCATTGATTAGAAAAACAACCAATAAAATAAAGATAGATTAAATTGCTTCAAATAAAACAGCTGCCTACTCGGAATTGAAAATCACCCCCTGATGATTAGTTCCTGGAGACTTCTAGTTTAGATGAAGTCAAAATATTTAGGCAGTAGTCTGTATGTCTAGAAAACATTGCTTTATCCAATGACTACTCAGCTGTGTACACATTTTCATTGAAAATTTTAATTTTAAAATTTAAAAGATTTAAAGATTCAGTCTTGACACTTTCTAATCACATCTTGTATAAAGAATAAATGAAGGTGATAAGTTCACTTCAGTTCTTTGTCAAATATCTTGTAGATTAAAACAAAATATTTTCATAAGATAAAGTTTTGTTCTTTATCAAATATCATGTAGATTAAAACAAGATATTTTCATAAGATTAAGTTTAGTTCAAAATCTACAAATATGATGTGAATGACATTATAAAAAAGAACTTGAAATATTTTTCAAAAATAAACATAAAAAATCCATAGTAAAAAAAGTTATTGCTTGGTGGTAGTATCTTATAATTAAAAGTATATATACATAACTATATATACATAAGTATATATAAATAAATCATGTAGCAATTGATAATATCATACTAAAAGAGTATATACTTTACATAGAATAATTAGGTTTACTAGATTAGCTTAGTTGTAGCAGAAAGCCAGAAATATGTGCCCTCATTGAGAATCAAAACCACAAATAATGGTCTGCTAATCTTATTCACTAAATAAACTAAGCTTTATTGTGACACAAAGCTTGAAATATGGACCACATAGTAAGAATCAAATTTGTTAGTAATGGTTCTGCTAGGTGTTCTAAATTGCTAAGAATAGATTCTTGGCTCATTATGTTAATACAAAATAGAATTTTCATTGTAATTTAAGTAACAATTTATTATTACTTATAGATCCTCTATATATTTGCTTTGGTAAAAAATCTAAGGCTGCTTTGTCTGTACTGAATAAGATTACTATTGTATAATTCATAACTTAAAGTGTCATGTTGTTTGTAATGTAAATGATGCAGAATATAGATTTCTACCGGCAATCAGGACAGAATAGGATTTTCAGCCAGAAAACTTAGCAGAGTATGAATTTCAGCCTGCATTGTTGGCAGACTATGGTTTTCAGCCGGCATACAGGGCAGAATACGATTTTGATCTAGTATAATTGTCAGAGTATAGTTTTCAGCTTTCATACTCAGCAGGATGGGATTTTTAGCTTGCATACTTGGGAGAGTTTGGTTTTATGCCGAATACTTGGAAGAGTATGTTTTCAGCCTACATATTTAGCAGTGTGTGGTTTGTAGCCAGCCTACTTAGCAGAGTATGTTTTTCCCCATGCATATTTGGCAGAATAAAATTTTTAGCTTGCATACTTGTCAGAGTATGGTTTTCACCCAGCATACTGTGCAGAATATTCTTTTTATTCTGCATTATGGGCAGAATAGGATTTTTAGCATGAATACATGGCAGAGTATAGTTGACAGCTGGCATACTTGGCAGAATATGATTTATAGCTTGCATACTCGAGAGAGTATGGTTTTCTGCATGCATACTTTGCAGAATAAGATTTTTAGCTTGCATACTTGGAAGAGTATGTTTTTTAGCCTGCATACTTTGCTGAGTATTATTTTCAGCCTTCATACTTGGCTGAGTATTATTTTCAGCCTGCATACATAGCAGATTATGGTTTTCAGTATGCACATTTGGTAGAGTATGGTTTTCAGCTTGCATACTTGACAGAATTGGGTTTTTAGCTTGCATACTTGGTAGAGTGTGGTTTTCAGCATGCATATTTGACAGAATATGATTTTTAAATTCCATTCTTCGTAGAGAATGGTTTTCAGCCTCCATACTTGGTGTAATAGGATTTTTGCTAGCATACTCAGTAGAATAGGATTTTTAGCTTGCATACTAGGCTAAATATGGTTTTATACCTGCATACTGGGCAGAATAGGATTTTCAGCCAGCATACTTTGCAGGGTATTGTATTTCACCTGTATTATAGGTCGAGTATGGTTTTCTGTTTGGTTCCTTGGCGGAATATTGTTTTCGTCCTGCTTATTTGGTAGAGTTTGGTTTTCAGCTTGTATATTTGGCGAAATATGGTTTTTAGCAAGCATAATGGGCCAAGTATGGTTTTCAGCCTGCATACTTAAAAGAATAGGATTTTCAGCCTGCATACTTAGCAGTGTATGATTTTTCACCTTCATACTTGGCAGACTATGGTTTTCAGCCTTGTCAGAGTATGACTTTTAGCATGCAAACTTAGTTGAATAGTATTTTTAGCTAGCATACTTGGCAGAACATGGGTTTCTGTCTGCACACTTGACAGAGCGTAGTTTTCTGCCTGCATAATTTGCAGAATAGAATTTTTAGCTTACATACTTGGAAAAGTATGTTTTTTAGCCTGTATACTTGGCAGAATATGATTTTTAACTTGTATACTTGGCAGAGTATCATTTTCAGGATCCATACTTGGTTAAGTAGGATTTTCACTATGCATACTTGATTAAGTATGGTTTACAAACTTTATACTCGGCACTTATACTGTGTACTTAGCAGAGTATGGTTTTTGCATGCATACTTAGCAGAATAGGATTTTTAGCTAGTATACAAGGTAAAGTATGATTTTAAGCTTGCATACCAAGCAGAGTATGGTTTTAAGCCTTGCATTATATATAGAGTATGGTTTTTAGCATGCATATTTAGCAGAATAGGATTTTTGGCTTCCATACTTAGTAGAATATGGTTTTCAGATGCATACTTAGCAGAATCAGATTTTCAGTCTGCGTACTTGGAGGAGTATTTTTTTAGCATGCATAGCTAACAGAGTATGGCAGATTATGGTTTTTAGCATTCATATCTGGTGGAATAGGATTTTTAGCTTCCATACTTGGCTGAGTATGGTTTTTCAGCCTGCATACTTGATGGTGTAATATTTTTTGCCTGCTTACTAGGCAGAGTATGATTTTCAGCCTGCATACTTGGTAGAGTATGGTTTTCAGCCTGCATAATTGGCAGAATAGGATTTTCAACCAGCATATTTGTCAAACTATAGTTTTTAGCATGCATATTTGACAGAATTAGATTTTAACTTCCATTCTTGGCAGAGTATGGTTTTCAGCCTTCTTACATGGCAGAATAGGATTTTTAGCCTGCATACTTGGCAGAATATGGTTTTCAGCCAGCATACTTGGTAGAGTGTTGTTTTCACCCTACATACTTGGAAGAGTTTGGTTTTCAACTTGTATATCTGACACAAATTTAGTATAGGTAAATCATTAATTCAATCTAAATATGCAGAGACTACATTAAATTAGAAATAAATGCATTGTGGAAGAGAAATATTAAAACTCAAAAAAAACTATTATTTTTCAATTTTTTTCATTTTTCTTTCTTTTATATAAGACCCAGGCAACCTGAAAAAAAAAACTCTCCACAGTCCCTGTTAACAAAGCAATAAGGGTAACCCAAAGCCACCTTTTTTTAGACCTTATTTTTACAATATAAGTTTCACTGGGGAACAAAATCATTTTGGTAGGTCAAAGCCTGGTCAGTTTATCAAACTTGTTTTGTCCCCCAGTAATGCCCACATTGGAAAAATAAGGCCTAAAAGCCTTTGGCTTTGGGTTACCCTTATTACACTTTTAACCTGGACTTTCACTCTTTCTACAAGAAACACAAATGTGATTGACAAGTCAAAAACAATTCAACCTACTGACAATGAGTCTTTATTGCAACCCTAAGAATCTACACACAAAGAATACTTTTATTGACAACACTTTCAGAGCTTGGAACAAATTTATACAACATGCTGCAGAAATGTTTCAAAGTGCTCAGGAAAAACGTAAGAAAACCTCATCAAGTTGAGGTGGTCACCATGGCACCTCTTACCTCCCTTGGCTTAATCAACTTGACACCTCTCGGCCACCAGAGGGAGATCTTGAAAGGTTTTTTTTGGGGAATTTGAGTTTTTTAATTATTATTTAAAGATAAAAAGAGAATAATATCTCTGTGGAGTTGTAGGAATAAGATTTTTGTTTTTTTGTTTTTTCAATCTTTAAAATTTTTTTGCTGAATAAAACATTTGAAGATTAAAAAAAGTTTAATAAATCTACTTGTAGACTCTTTCTATATTATCATTATTATTATTGTTATCATCACCATTATTGTCATTATTGGTTTAAAATTGTCATTATCGCATTTATAATTAAGACCACTGCCAGTTTTTTTTTTATTAATTTTTTTTTGTGAATGATAGAGATAAAAAGATTATGAGAATCTCACCAGCCATCCCTCCCCCCCCCAAATTCCCCCATAATTAGCCATGGCCTAACCAGCGGCCAGACTTATAGGTAATAATAGACTATAACAAATATTGTAACAATTTATCAACAAGAAGTTTGCTGGAAATACTTGCCTAAAGTAGAAATCTCAATAAAGATATTAAGGATTTATTATTTACTATTATTTTGTCAACTTTATTTAGGAAATAAGACACCCAAACATTACAACTAATCATTGTGTAATTAAGAAAATTTACTTTGATAGACATAAAAGTATTTGAGATATGTATATAGAGATGAATAAATAAATAAATAAATATATGTATATATATATATATATATATATATATATATATATATGTATATATATATATATATATATATATATTTTCTTCTATTAAAATTTTTCTGGGGGGGAGGTAAAGGTCCTGAACTAGTAAAACCAGTCCAGTTTTTTTCTATCTTTTTTTTTCCAAAATGTTATAGAAAAAACACGCACGCGCAGAAAAAAGATAAACTGGTTTTACCAGTAATTAAAAAAAAAAAATTAAATCGGGGTCAGGATTTCAGTGACAAAAATTTGAAAAACTGGATCAAAAATCATTTCTTGATCAAATACTTATTCTTAAAATTCTAAATATTCTTATTCCAGCTTTTTGTTAATTATTCTAATAATAACCAAAACCAAAAAAAAAATCTTTCATTTTTAATTCTAATACCAAGTTAGTTACTTGTAATAATCACCTCCTGAGTAACTTCTAGTGACTTCCTACAATATTTGATTGATATACTATGGCAGAGGAATTTTGATTATTTTGGATACCATATGGGGATATCATTGTTCTGTTGAGGTAATATCACAATCTGTGCTTACAACCATTCTGCAGTCATCCCAGACAGTGAAAGAAACAGATATCACGTTCACTCAAATGAGCACATTTGCATTTGACAAACCTTACACTTTCATTCGGATGAGGACACTAAAACACGTGTGAAAGAGACTGTCCAGCCGGATGAGTGTTTCTAGTGATGAAGAAAACAGAGATTCTTTTCACTCACTTGAGTACAGAGAATAAACGGATACTGAAAAATTCACTAGAACGATTGCGATCCTGACATTAAGACAAAAGAACAATGAAATTTGGAGGGGAACAGAATTTGATAATGGAAAAAAAAGAACAAATTGTTTTTTTTTTCCTTCTCGTTTTCTTTCTTAGTTGTTGTATCGCTTTCAGTTTTTGTTGTCTTTTTTAAGATAAATTATTTTTGAGAGCTTAACTCTTTTTTCCCTTCTCTCTCTCTCTCTCTCTCTTTATCTTATTTATTATTCAATCCTTTATCAACTTTGTTTTTTTCTTTATTTCTTTCTTTGATTTATTTTTTTTACCTATAGAATTCATTCTTATTCTAATTGTTTGATTTCTTTCAGTTATCATTCTTCATTCTGGTCCCAACTTTTCCTTTTAATTATTTCCTTTTACAGAAATTCATTCAAATTCAAAACTAACCCAACACAACTTGCTTAAATAATTTTACTCTTAGAAAAGTTACTGGGAATTGTTTTTTCTCCTATTATTCTTTCTTCCTTTCTTTCTCTCTCATTCATGCATTATTCATATATTCATACACCTTTTCTTTCTTACCTATTTTTTCCTTCCAATACGTGATAATGATATTAAAAATGATAACAGCAATAGTTAATGATAGATTTCAAGAAAAGTGTAATATTAATTCTAGGTGACATAGGGAAGTGCATCTTAGCAAGATAATACTGGGTTGGCTGAAATGTCCGTTTGGTTTATTAAGTTGAAAAAATTAAACAACATTAACTTTACTAGGAAGTATATATTTACCATTTTGTCCTTTTATCTTCTGCCATCTTTCAGATAATTGGTTAATTCCATCCTCTCAGAATGTTTTATTTTTCTGAGCAAAGAACTGCTCTAAGTACCTTTTGCAGTCTTTCAGGGAAATGAATTTTTCTTCATTAAGAGAATTTCATAAAGATAAGAATAAATGGTAATTTAAAGATTAAATATCTGCTGAATATAACAGATAAGTCAAAACTTCTTAGCCACATATTAATGCAACTAATATGACAAAGCTGAAGCAAATAAGATTCAGCACTTGATTTGCATATTTTCTGTATGTTGCTTATCTCCAGCATTGTATACTTTTTATTTTCTAGTAATGTCTTGATTTCCTTTCTATTAACCTCAGCTCGTCTATGTGACCATAAAGCATGGTACAGCAAGGAAAAATCTTGCCTGGAACTTTTTAAACCACTTCTGATACATTTGATCTTTCATGAAACCTCCATAGATAAGCTTCACAAATTTTTACTTTTCTTAAAATAAAAATAAACTCAGTAATAATCTAAAAATTGTACTGATATTACTTCTATCTTCAATAAATCTATTAATTAATCAATAAATATATGCAATTTTGACAATATTTTCTAAAAGAATGTTGAATGATTAAACAATCATTACAATATTTTAAATCAATTTATTAAAAAATGGATGCTATCTAATAAAAAAAACAAAACTAAACTGAACGAATGTTTTAGCCAATCCAGTATTTGCCAGGTATATATATATATATATCACTTTCAAAACGTGGAATTTGCAAAAAATCTTTAAAAATCTAATAGCCTCCATGAATTAGAAGAAGATAAAATGGAAAAAAATTATACTTAATATTATATATATATATATATATGCATATGTATGTATATATGTATATATATATATATATATACTTATATATAGTTATTGTTATAGTTATATTTATATATAATTAATTATTATTAATAGTTTCAAGTTTATTGATTTCATTTATATTTATTGTTTGGTATTTGTAATTAATTCTTTTTTGGTCCAGGATTCTCATAGCAGTTAATAAACTTTGTTTTTTGTTAATTTTATTTATTTAACACATTTGAATTAATTTGAGCTTTTTAACTTTTGTTTTTGGAAAGCTTTAATATTTATCAATTTTTCTTTCTCTTAAATTTATGCATAAGTTTTTGATTTGATCTGCATATTATTTTCTTCCTCTCACTTTATAGAAAGATATAGTAGAGCTTCTGCAATGAGTTTTTTTTTGTATAGGCATCTACTTAGAGATGAGAAATAATGAAAATGATTAGCAAGACAGGGTATATAAATGAGACTTAGGCAATTTTTAGTTTTTAGCTTGCTTCAGTCTTCATTTTTCTTTTTTCAAGTTTTTTTGTTGTTTTTGCTTTTGCTTGCATTCATTAAATAGTTTTTTTCCCTTTTTTAATACTCCTGGACTATTAATGTTAGTTAAATATAAATCCTGGACCCTGATTTAAGAAGTTTTCTTTTCTTTTTTTGTTAAAATACTTAAAAAATGTTCTTCCTCTGTTCATTCTAGAAGCTTCTTCTCTATACTCATTTGGAATGAGTGACCCAATAGAGAGCTTGGAATGTAAAACTAATCATTGGGTTTACAGTTTTTTTTACCCAATAATTAAAAGAAAGAATATTTCTGGATATATATATATGTATATAGGTATGTATGTAATTAAGTATGTGCATAAGTATATATATATATATATGTATATATATATATATTAAAATATATTTATATATATATATATATATATATATATATTTATGCATGTATGTATATGTGTGTATATATGTATTTGTATAGTCATATATATATATGTATATGTACATATATATGTGTGTGTGTGTATGTGTATGAGTATATATATATATATATATATATATATATGAATATGCATATATGCAAATATATATGTATGTATATATTTGTGTGTATATATATATATATATATATATATAATATTGATATATAATAATATATAGTATATATATATGTATGTATGTATGTATGTATGTATGTATGTATGTATGTCTTTAAGTATATATACATATATAAGTATATATATATGTATATATAGGTGTGTGTCTTTATATATGTGTGTATGTCTATATATTTGTATATGTATGTGTGTATATGTGTATTTATTTATATATATAATTATATGCATATATGGAAATATGTGTGCATGAATATATCTGTGTATGTATATGATATATTTCGTATATATAATATATATCAATAGATAAATATATATATATTTGTGTGTGTATATATATATATATATATATATATATATATATATATATATATATATATATATATATATATGTATGTGTATGTATGTAAATATTTATGCATGTGTATGTGTGTGTATGTGCACCAACACCTACGTATGTGTATTTGTAAATTGAGCATTCACACCAAAGTATAGATGCATGCACACAAATGTAGACATACACATATACATATATGCATACAGAGACATATATGTATATGAATATTCTATTTTCCTCATATACTAATATGTACATGTACAAACACACACACACACATATTCATACATACTCACTCTTTTTTACTCACATACGCACACATGTATGCAGATATGTATGTAATGTATGCACGTAAGTATGTAGGTATATAGATAATGTGTGTATTTTGAACCATGCTGAGATACCTTACAAAAGTATTTATTCTTTAATTAGAATAAAAAGAGTGATTGGATCTGAGCCAGTCAATATATTATTTTTTTTTTTTTTTTTCAAGTTTATTTTGATGTTTGTTGATTTTTTTTCTTCTTTACTTTTCTTTCTTTTAAACATCTTGCTTTTCTTGGAATGTTTTTCTTTAGTTTTTATTTTATATCAGATTTTTTTTTTTTTTCTGGTTTGATTTCTTTTTTTTATTCTTTTTCTTTTTTCTCTGACGTTAATATTTTTTTTTTGTTTTGACATTTTTCCTTTTGTTTTTCTTTAAAGAAAAAATTAGGGGCTCAGTCTCCATTTTTTTTTCTTTTACTTTGTGTTTTTTTTTAATTGACTGTTTGTTAAGTTGTTTGTTATCTTTTTTTTTTTCTCTTTTTTTCTTTTTGTGGTTTTGTTGTTTACGTAATTCCCTGCTTGATCAATGAGAAGACTCAACGATCAAGAGGTTAACAGGAAGAGACGGAAGGGATGAGCAGTCTAGGCAAGTAGAACACTATCACAGACCACATATATATATACCTCAAATACCTCCAGTTACTGTTTCCTTGGAGAGTTTTTTCTTTTTTTTTCTGCCATTGTTCATTCTTTTTTTTATCATTTTCCTTTTCAATCACACCATTTTTCCACATTTGTTTTTCATTTCGACATTTGTTTTTGTTAATTTTCTTTTCTTATTTTCACTTCTGTCACTTTGAAGTGAGATCCTCGGAGTTTCCAATTTTGGAATTTTCAGTTCTTCAATTGGTCATAGAAGGGACTATCATAATCAAACTTAGTTTTTTGTTGTTTTTTTTTTTCTTATTTTTCTAGTTTTGAAAATCAATGATCACTTTTATTCTATTTATTACTCATCTATCTTTGAGCTAACGTTTCTTACATAGATTTTATCATTCTTTCTTATTGTTGTTACTATTATTGGTTTTCTTGATATTATCAGATAGAGATTTAGGGTTTTGTAAGCTGTTTGGAATTTAGTAAATCATTATCTGCAGTGTAAAACATAGGAATTTTGCCAGGAATGAGCAATAATATATTGGAATATAACCAAAAAGCGGAAACATGTTTAGCTTACATACGAAAATAGTAGTTGTGTTGATCCCTTTAAATTATTGTAAAAAAAAAAAAAATAAATAAATGAAAAAAAAAACATAAATAAAAATAAATAAATAAATAAAATTATTTATAATAACATATTTGTTAAACATCACATTTTTTTCTGGGGGTGGGAAAAATGATTAAAAAAAAAACACTCACAAACATTACAGAGTTTCATTAAATGCAAAACCATAGATTTTTGTCACTTTTACCTTTTTGTTTTTTAAAAAAGGATTTTTAAAAACATTTTGAACTTTGCTTTTTTTCTTTTTCTTTCTTCTTTCCTCTTTTTTTTGAATAGACCAACAATATAAAAAAAAACAATTAACATAACTGTTAAGTATTTAAATAAGTAAGTGACCATAGAATTAACAAAGAGATATTTAAAAAATAATAGATTTGAAAAAGTTAACACAAGACCAGGGAATCTGGATGGGGGAAAAGGGGTGGATTATTTAAAGTATATAATAATAATAATAATAATAATACCTGACACATTGAAGAATAAAGTTCAGCTTCAGCAAGTACTGTACACATGAAAGAGAGTTGACCTAATCAGTGTTTTTTTTCTTTTTTTTCTTTTTTTATGCTTGGGGGTTTTAATTGGGTCTGGAATGGGATTTGAAATGAAAGGAATAACTTTTGTGGGATTTGGAAAGTTGGGAACTGGATTAAGGAAAGAAAAGCACTTTTTAAAAAGCATTTCTTAGGGATATGGCAGGACTGGGAGAATGGCTTAGGGATGGTGGGGAAGATATGGGAATGTTTTTTTCAGGTATTTTATTTTTTTTTGATGTTGTGGTTTCAATCCATTTTTTCTAAATATACACTACAAAATCATCACAATTATAACTAATTTTTTTTTTACTGAAATTTTGCAATATTTTTTCTTTTTTTTTAGTTGTTTTTTTCTTTTTTTAACACATTATTAAAACAACTCATTCAGAATCAGCCTGATCTTCACTCAGTCAAAGCAATCAGTAGAGCTTGAATGGTGTTTCTGTTTGTTTTATGTACCTTATTCTCCTACTTGTCTTAACCCTTATATTTAATACTTAAATTTATGTGTTTCTGATTCTGCCTTAATTATTTTAATTCTATCTTAATTTCCTCAAACTTAGGCCTTACATTATCCTATCATTTTTTTCTTAACGCCTTATCACTTAAACTTACTCTAATTCAATGGAAGGCAGTAAGGCTCTGCCTAGATCACCACTGTCAATCAGTCAACCACTGTTTCAAGATAAATACTTTTGTTTCAAATTTCTTGGCGTTAATAAAAATTTTAGAGTAAACAGAGATTTTTACAGTGTTAATGAAAAAATCTCTGTCTACTGGAATAAATATCGTAGAATTTTTCTTCTTAGTACAGTAAAGATAATTGATCAATTTTCCAAGAATTTGACTTAAAACAAACCGAAAAATTAATTTGTTTAAATAATTTTTCTTATATTCATAATTGTATGACATGCTTTAAAATTTTTTGGTTTAAATCTCTTAATAATTTAAGAAAGTTTCTTTTTGAATTAAACAAGTTTGATATGCATTTTTAATAAAATTTTAAACAAATTTTTTTTTACTGATTGTATCCTTTGTTATTAATCAGTGCATACAACTTAGAATTTAAGAAATACTGCACATAACTAATGATATGAATTGGCGCTTTTTGTATATAAGATATGGCACGTACACATTTTTTCAATTCTTATAACATACACAATGTCCTTGTCAAAAGGTATGAACACTTTTTCAAAGATTTTTTAAGATTTACATTTTCATACCTTAAGTCAAGGGATACAGAATTTTTTATGGCATGTATCAAATTCAAATTTGATAAAACATATAATTTATACATATCAAACTTTTTCACATTTTTAATACCTTTTTGTAATGCCATACTTATACAAATTGAAATACTAAATATTGTTTTTAGTTTTATATATATAATTTTTTAAAGATTATTTTTTTTAAGACGACAGGCCTCTTATGGATGTTATACAACATGAAACACACATCGTTGCTTTCCTTCTAGAATGTATGACATACATAAGACATGTTATTTGAATTATGGCATAGACAATTAGACATTGCAGGCCTTTTCACAGTGTACCAGTCTAACACACTGCTGTACTGCATGACATACAAATTGAATAAAAGTTCATTGTTTTCACATATTTTTTTCATATATTTTTTTCCTTTTTTATATAGATTTCATATTTTACAGAGTTTTGCGAGACATTCAATTCAAATCTCCTGCTCGGGACTTGTCCCTAAAGTTGGCTCTTGGTGCTTTTACTGCGTTCTACCAATTCACTTCCTTAGTTCGATTTCAGTAGATTTTATAAATGTACATATAATTAGCATAATAATTTATTCTAATTATTAATTACAGTTGATATAAGCTGATTTATTACTCTACATTAAGACCTCACTTGTTAAATGATGTATTCTGATTTTTCTTCAATCAATTGTTTTAATTACTCTTAATTTTTTTTTTATAATTAGTTAACTTTAATACATATTAAATTATGTTTTCAGAATTTTAAAAATTTGATTACAGATTTATTCTTTCTATTTTAGCTATTTCAATTCTTTTGTTTTAAACTTTAGTTAATTCTATTTTAAACATGTTTTAATTCATAATTTTACTTTACAAATCCTACTCCTACAGTCTAATTAAGTTTTTAAGCTGTATATTTCTATTTAAAAACCATAACATAAAAACCTATCCTATTAAATCTATTTCTCAAGTCATTTTTTAAAAACTCGTTCAATAATTCAAATAAAAAAAACATTTTTTTAAAAATTGATTTTCAAAGATGTACTGAATCTCTTCCAAGGTAAATTCTTCTAGTTGATGCAAAACATTATTTTTTTATGGTACTGAAATTAAAGCCCTTTCTAAATTGCCAACCCAAACTCCTGTTTTAAGGACCGTTTGGGTTAAAGCAATTAATCTTTGGCTATTTCCAAAGTTGTGTCCTTATGGTTGAGGGCCAAAACTGATGAAGGAACTGGTAGATAATACAGTCACTGATCTTCTCAGTGCCTTAATTTTTTTCAGGCACCTCCTGTAGCGTGTGCCATTGTGCAATTGGCCGGCGCGGATTGGCTAACATGTCACTCCAATGACGCAGTTCAGTACCAGTTGAATTACAACCCAGGAAGGTTCGTCCGATTGGCTCAGAAGTCCCAATGCGATCGTAGTCGACCACCGTGATATAGAGGGAAACTTTCTGCAAAGTGAAAAGAATTTAAAAGGAAAAAATGAGAAAATAAAATTTACTAGGAATTAAGAACAAGAAAAAAAATTATTAGAAATAAAGATAGGACTGGATTTATCTACTTGTGAGACATACATTTATAGACAAGTTGGCTTGTTTCTGTATCCAATATATATATATATATATATATATATACATATATATATTAGAGAATAAAATTTCTTATACATTTTATATAATGACATACCCTGTGTACATTTGAAACCAGGTTGTACTCTGGTTCAATGTAAGACAAATTAGTTTCAGTGGACCCCCAGACAACCCATGGGTGTTAGGTCAATAGCCAACTATGACAAATGGTAAACCCAGTCCTAAATAAAGAACAAGAGGCTTATGTAGAGATTTGTGAAAAAAAGGTCTTTGAAGACATGTACCTCAACTTATTTTGGTATTTGATCATTATGTAAGAGATGGTTGAAAAGTAATACTTGTTTATTTCTGTAGAAACAATAATAGAGACAGAGTACAATATCATTATTGGATAGAGAAAGTTTCCGGAAGAAAATGTCATTTCCCTATAAGGTCACCATTATTAACAATGCATTTGCTACATTCCTCACTTTTTTAAAAGAGTTACTCTGAAAGTAATACCTCTGATTTTATGATTTAAAACCCTGTCAAAGGCAGATGCTGGTGATATGTCAGATGCTGGTGGTTTAACTTTCTTACCAGTAACCCATCATTTTTTTGCTGCATAATAGATAGCAGTTGAGTGGTTGCTTGGCAAAAGAGCATCTGATATGAAAGCATAATAACTTGATCAGTCATATATGTTGGAAGACAATACATAATTGTCTTCTTCAGATTTTTTTGGTATATATATATATATATATATATAATTAAATTGCAAGTCATCTATAACCAAAAATTGTATAAATATATACAATGAGTGTATCTATTTTCCAAGTCCTACATATTCATATTTTTGGTTACAGAGTTTCAATGCTGTTAAGTTCAATACTAGATAATACCTAATGATAACTGTTTTCATTGTATAATGCTTGTCAAGAAATATTGGTATTTCAGCTTAGAAGAAAATTAGCATTTCATTAAAAAGATCATAGGGGTAAACTTGTTTATAAATAACACTGTATTATGACATACATACTCTTTAAGAGATTAAAGTTTGATAATAAAAAATAGTGAATAAATAAGAAAGAAGATAATATAAAAACAGAAAAAAAAGTTTAACCCTTTTAGTGTGGTGTATTTGGTAACAAATATAATTGCTGGAATACACTTTTAACCATAAATTTAAGAAGCTTGGTTCAAATCTTGTGATTGTTAAGATAGATAATACAGAAGTGACTTAATTTGAGTCAAGGAACTATTGAAGTATGTGGCTTTGAAGGGAAAAATATATCACAGTGATTTTTAAGAGAATTTTTCATTCATTGATACTTCAATGTTTTACTAAAGTTTTAGAAGTATTGATTTTTTAATTTTAGGGCTACGTATATCAAACAAGAGATACTTCCAGGCAGTATATTGCTCAAGATCCAAAATTTTAAAGTAATATAGAATAAAGTTGCATCTCATTCTCTTGCAATTAAGTATGATTGGGCAACTAAAGTTTCTCTCTGCACCAAAAGGGTTAATAAAAGTTGCAATAATCAATCCTCATAAATTTTCAATGGTAAGAATTAATAGCATTATGTCTATACCTGTATTTGTTCGAACGGGACTTCAAACGTGAATGACTCATTATAGTATGGATTCAGTGTGCACTTCTTGATAGTGGTTTTCTTCTTCTTAATTCTCTTGCCGTTTAGCATCAACGATATCTTAACATAAGGATCTGAAAGACAATAAATTGAGTAAAATTTAATAAGAATTATAGCATTGAAATCAAAGAATTGTTTGATTTGGTTAGAAAACCCTAAAAAAGAGAAATGAGGAAGTAAAAAAAAATTTCTAAAAAATACCATATATAAAAAACAGGTTGTCAAACAAAAAAGTTGTTTAAATCCAATATCAGTATAGGGACTTATTAAAGTTTAACTTTATAAAGTCTGGCCTTATGGTTGGTTGGTTGTTTTGGTTTTATGGCATATCAACCCTCGTAGGTTATTTAACACCAAATCCATTTTTATACGAATAATCTGTTCTATTTCAAACAATTCAGTGAAGCATGGGTACATAGTTTAATTTTCAAAAACAATTCTATTTTGATCTATTCAATTTATTCAAACAGTTCTAATTCAGCCAGTTCAGTTTACTATAAGTATAGATTTTGTTTACACATACTTAAAGGTCAAAACAGTTCTACATTAAACAATTCCATTCGGTGTAAGTACAGTTTCTATGTCAAAAACAGTTCCATTTCAAACAATTCAGTTTAGCATAAGTACACACTTTAAATGTAAGTACACAGTTTATTGTCAAAAACATTTCTATTTCAAGCTATTCAGTTTAGTCAAACAATTGAGTTTAGCATAAGTATGCAGTTTAGTTCTATTTAACCCATATATAGATAGGACCCTATTAGGTGCTAATATTCCGGGCCAGAGTGGACCTGGGAGCAATGACAATGAAGGGGTGCTCTGCATTCCCCAAATCCCTAACATCACTGGAATGTTACCATCAGATTGTTTAGTTTCATATCAAGGACACCTGTTGGTGGGGGGTCTTACCCCACTGTAGAGATGCAGTTAGTGTATTCTACAGTCCCAGCTGACTGAGCAAACTGACCTTATGGTCATCAAGTTTAGTACTTGGGTGAGTCAAAAGTTTTGCAATATTTTTGTATGGGCAATAAAGTTTTTGCTTTCATGGGAACTCATCTCAAAAGGCAAGGGCTAAACCAGTAGATTCCAAAGCTATGCTTCAAGCTATAGAAGCAAATCCAGCATGTAGCATTTGGAGAGTACCAGGTGAGCTTGTCATCTCACAGTCCACTGTGGGTTTTCACCTTCAGAACCTCAGCATAAGGATCTGGAGCAGCTGAATTGTTCCTCATATTTACAAAATATAGCAAAGCTTTTGACTCACCTTAGTAATAATAAAACAAATACAAAACAAAATAACCAAGAAAATACCAAAATGAGAATCATCAGATTTTTGTTATTTTTATTAATCTTTTTGTAATCTATCAACAGGCATGTCTCACTTATGAGTCAACATTTTCTGGGTTGTGGATGGTTTTACCTTGCTTAGGGTGAGTCATAGTAAAAAGAATCATTCTGTTGTTATGGTAACACAAGTCCTTTTTGATATAACAGAATTTCTTATTCTGTTGACAGACCAAATTGCATCACTGATATATATATATATATATATATATATATATATATATATATATATATAATGATAGTAATAATAAGTAAATAAATATTAGTTTTATATATATTTAATGGCATAGAAGCTTGTCTATGCCCACAGAAAGATTTTTCCAATGTCTTTCATTTATAAATTGTCATTTATAAGATGTCATGAAACCTGTGGTTGCAGACAAGCTTCCCTGCTATTAAATATATATAAAAACCAATATATATTTACATATTATTATAATATGATAGCTCTATCACCGATATTGAGAACTTTCCAAATTATATTGCATTTGACTTTCCACAAACACATGAAGTGAGATCGTGACAACCAACACAGTTATAAAATATATATATATATATATATATACATATATATATATATATATATATATATAAGTTTTCATATAAAAATGAAAAATTTGATTCTTTGGTATCAAGTTTCAATGGAAGAATGAGTGCATATTTCATCCATTATTTTAAATATACCACTATTTAATTTTTCTGGAACTAGGTTTTTTAATTTTCAGCCGTATTCAAATTAGGGGTAACAGTTTTTTTGTTTTTTAAAGGAATATATAAACATTGTATAAACAAATAATAATAGACATAATATCTCCACTATAGAAAAAATTTCTTGATTAAAAAATGTAATTAAAATTATTTAAATTAAAAACTTATATTAATTAAAAAAACTAAGAAAAATTTTTTCAAATCCTATTCTCGCTGGAAACAATATAAAATCACCCAAATAAAGATTTTCTTTCATACAACATCAAATGATGGTCATCACGACCGGGAATAAATTTATAATGACACCAAAGTAGTGAATTTTTTCTTTTTATTTTTACGTAAAAAGAATTTTTTTGTTCTGCACGTTGAGTTTCGATGTATTTTTTAATCCCAAATTAATTATATGTCGATGGCCATTGACAGTGAGCTCTCAAATTGGATATTCCTACCCCTTGGATTTTCTCCTCAGATTATATAAAAATATAATAACTTTTATATATATTTGATAGCATGAGTGCTTATCTGCAACCAATGGTTTTATACTGTTGATTTACGATAATCATCAGGCAGAGGAAAAAAAAAAGGATCAGAAAGAAAATAATTTTTTTCTCTGCCTGGTGATTGTCATAATAAAACAGCAGGAAATTGTTGGTTGCAGATAAGCATTCATGCTATTGAAACATGCTATTAAAAACAAATATATATTTATCATTATTATAATGTAATAGATCTATCATAGATATTAAGCACTCACCAAATTATACTGCATTTGGTCTGCCATAAACCAACGAAGTGAGATAGTGACAACCATACACTGTTATATATATATATATATATATATATATATATATATATATATATATATATATATATATATATATATGATTAAGGTCTAATGTATTTCAGGTTTTTGACAAGAATTTAGCATATTGCAATTTCAAGTGCTGTGTGGAGTTGAGATAATTTCTAATGTTACTTTGGTCTGACAAATGACATGTCAGCTGACTTGACAAATTACTACTACTCTATCAAGACATCTCAATTGCCACTTATCAAACTGCTTTGATTTGAACTTGGTTCGTTGAATTAAAAACTTACAATAACTGTTACATCACACAACAATACTTTAATAAAGAAAGTTTTTTTCTAAATCAAGAATACTAGGATTTCATTTCTTGTTGAACATCATATGATAAAAACAAATATTATTGATATCATTTTTCATCAAACTCTACCATTGTGAAACTCTTCAATCAAAATAAAATTGTGTAAATTCAAGTAAAGGTGTTGTTATTTTTTCAATTGCTGTAATATTATCATTTTTGGTTACAGAATTTCACTGTTGTAGAGTTTGGTAATTGATTATAACTAATAATATCCATTTTGATTGAATAAAGTTCAGTTAGAAATAATAAATTCCTTATATCTTTGTTAAAGAAAAAAAATGAATATTTTATAAGAAATTGTGTAAGTTGTACTTATATAAATACATATATATATATGTATGAAAATGTACAAAGATGAAAAGCACAAGGTTTTCAGAGGATGGGCTTATTTATTGAATTATTTGCCAATGTTAAATATTTTAGTTTTTTGGCCTTCATCAAGGCATATGAGTTATTAAATGAAACAAAAAAGATGAGAATGTTTTAAAACATTCTATTTTTATTGGTAGCATTCTGTTTCAAATTTGTGCAATATAATTAGTGTTGGAAAATTTATTAAAATATCCGTATCACATCGATCTATCTATCTATGTTATTTAGTTTATATCTACCTGTTGTTCCATAACTCATCTATCCATATGAACATTTATTTCATAACTTATCAATCCATCTTTATCAATGTAAGCCTTCTTCATTCTATTTTGGTTAAAAAGTTTCAATGCTGTTGAGTTTAATGCTAAATAATACCAAATAATAATTGTTTTCATCATATAATGCTTCACTAGAAATATTGGTAAATTAGTTTTGAAGAAAATCAGCATTTTATGTTTGCATATATTGCATCAAAATGATATTAGTTATTTGTAGATTTGCACTTCTGGTTATGTCTGTGCTCTCTGCTTCTGGAACTTTTACTTTGAATCACAGTGTAGGCACCTGGCTTTTTAGCTGGGATTCAAGTTTCATTGTTTCTTTGTTTAATGGCATACCAACCTTTGTAGGTTATTTAATGCCAGAGCCATCCTTTTAGAAGAACAGTAGTGGTATTATTTAACCCATAGCTGGGAGGATAAGGGGGTTCATACCTTTTCCAAGGGCATTTGTCCGAAAGTGAATGTAATAGCATGAACGGAGTTCAAACTCGCTTACTATGATTCTACAGTCCACTGCTTTAACCTTTACACCACGAGGACGCCCCCTGGGATTCAAGTTTCAATTCTTTTAAATTCTATAGACATTAAACCCATATGTTTAAGAACTAGCATAGGTCCTATAATGGGATCATTTATACATGGATCAACATTTTTTGATAAGATCTGTTTAGTATCTGTACATTCAATCTATAATTAAATAAAAATTTAAAAAAAAAAGGCAGAAAACGAAAACTAATTTTATCTTAAATCGTAGGTGTCTGTCTTCATAGTTTCTAGGATTCAAGATTCCCAAAACATTTAAATTTAAAGCTCAATATTGTATAAAAACAAAACTTCTAATTTTGTAAACATAGACATATTAATATAACTTGTGGCAAACATGAACAAATAAGAAAAACAATTCATATGTTTTCTTTGTATGAGTTTCATTCTATAAATAAGGGGAACTTTTTGAACAATACATAGTTAATTTTTAAATGTATTGTTTGAAATTGGTTAATCACAAAAATGATTCTAATCTCACAGATATATTTGTTTGGAGGTAATTAAAAATGGTGGAGAATCAGAGTGCTTCAGGCTTGAACAGAGGTCTGTCATCAAAATTTTGGTGGCTAAGAAGTACAAACTATGTGAAATTTACAGAAGAATGTATAGTGTTAATTCACCCAAGTTGAAAAGACAGTCTATGGAGTGAAAGCACTCTGAGTCTCCAGTAAAGAAAAAGTTCTGGGTGTAGTGGTCAGTAAAGAAGATCACACAGAAAGCCTTCTGGGACATTTCAATTTTCTTGAAAAGGTTGCAAGTGTAAACAGAGCTTCCTATTGTCAAAATTCACCTTATTCCTTGAATGACTATTGTACTTTGTGTGCATATATATATATATATATATATATATATATATATATATATATATAAAGTCCAAAGAAAAGAAAATTTTAATAATATCAATGTATCTGTATTCATTTCTGAAGGTAGCAGAAAGTGTCAGGTATATAGTTGTGGAAAGATTACACTTGATATCCAATCATATCAGTGTAAAAGATGAAAAGTGAGTGATCTACAAGCTACTGTGAGCCTCCATTGACTTTGATCCAATTTCTCTTCTTATTTATAACTTCAGGCTGGATCCGAAAGGGTTCTAAAACAAAGAAAAAAACTGCTGGATTGTAATTGGCTCTTTCAGCTATTCAGTTGTCATATGACCTGTTTTTTTTACTATATCCCAATGCTATAAGCATTTAAAAATTCAAAATTTGTAATTGATGCTTTGATTTTGATCATTTAATAATGAATTTCTGTTGATTTGGTAGGTAAAGTCATTAAGCATTCATGCTGTAATGGTCAGTAAATGGACGTAGTGACCCAAGCCTAAATCATCTCATGAATACATGTGTGGACCTGGCTAAACTCATATTGGGTGAATGTTATCACACACACACACACACACACACACACATACAAATTGTAGTTCCCATAAAATCAAACTTTGATTTCATCTTTAAATAATTTTAATGGAAAAAATTCAATTCAGCTGACCTGATAGTCCACCAACATCCATTTTCTTTAGATTTTTAGCCTCAAGGATGACAACGGTCAGTTTGCCAGCAGTTGGAACATATCGCAATGAGAAACAAATGTCACCCAGCTTGTTCTCCTGTAAAGATGAAAAATAAATTCAAATTTTAAGAAGTATAATCAAGAAGTAAAATAGAAATATCCACCACTGTTATGTTCCTTTATGAGACTTGATAAATAACTTTTTAGGTCAAAATGTTCTGAAAATCAGGAAGTACTTTACAAAAAAATCTTTAAAACATTTTATCTTTTGGGGAGTATTTTTAGTCTTTACAATTATTAATTTTGACTCATCCCACTGATAGGATACTACTATGGTCAGTGAGATGAGTTGGATCTGCCACTGCATCTTGTGAGGATCTTTCCTTAAGTGAGTAGCCTTTCTACCAACATTCTGTTGAGTGGTGCTGTACAGGCCAAATTTGCCAGTTTGAGATCCTTGGTATCTTGTAAAAAGAAATCTCATGACTAAAATATCTCAATTTGCTTTTCTGACTAATTATGAAGTTTTCAAATAAAAAGACTTGATCTCATCACTAAATGACAAGCCTCTCAAATTAGTAGACCAGTTCATAAACCTAGCAATATTTCATCTACTGAAAGCAATGTCAACGTATGTTGGGTAAGGCATGGTCTGCAATTGACAGGTTAATGACAATATGGAAATCAGATCTCTTTGATAAAATAAAGCAGGAATTCTTCCTTGCAGTTAGTAGCTGTGTCAGTACTACTCTATGGTTGCCTCACTTGGACTCTGACAAAATACCTGGAAAAAAGTTAAATGGGAATTACACAAAGATGCAGCATGCTGTTTAGAACAAATCCTGAAGCAGCACCCAACAAAACAGCAGCTGTATGACTACTTACTTCCCATCTTGCAAGCCATCCAAGCAAAACAAGCAAAACATGCTGGAGAAGTAAGGATGAACTCATAAGCAATGTTCTCCATTGGACTCCTACACATGGACACACCAGTGTAGGCTGACCATCAAAGACTTACATCCATCAGCTATGTGTGAACACTGGGTGTCATCAAGAGGACCGGCTAAGAGTGATGACTGATAGGGATAGATAACAAGAAAGAGTCTCATGCTATTGAAATGTCTTGATGATGATGAATATCTCCATTTGCCTCTCTGACTAACAGCAAAGTTTTCAAATAGAAAAAGTAGGATAAAGAACTAGTTTTATTCTGATTTTAAGATAGAATTTTCTTGGTTTGAGTTGAGTCCGTGATAACAATATCCTTTTGTGGAAATGTGAAAGTATCAGTTATTATTTTATGAACTTAACTTGATTTATTTTTCAAACACAAGAAAGAGGTGGATTGAAAGGCATCTAGGACTGTGGCAAAAAAAAGTGTTATTAGCTTCTTTTTGGATTCTACTCTAGCATTAATTTCATACAGATATGAACAATCTTAATCAGACATTTATTTATAAGACTCCATGTCTCAAATAGAGTAATCTATTAAAGTGTTTATATGCATCACTCCTATTATAAGTCTGTTAATAGAATATCAGGAATATATACTTGGTTTTATGGATATTGTAATTGGAAATGGACATGGCAACTTGAGTTCAAATCCTGGATGAGGCTGTTTGCTTTTCACATAGCCTTAATATGAATCCAACAATTCACCCCCATGCTATAGCTCTCTAACCTTGCTATGTTTACCAATCTAGGAGAAAGAAAAACTCTGAATTCAAACCTGTTAAACTCCACTTTAAAAATTGACTTTGTATTGCATCCTGCTCATGCATAGAGGTTGGTAAATACATATAAGACCACTTCAAAAATGAGATTTTTGCTACTTGAGTATCTTGATGCTTTGGGCGTTGAGGTACTTTCAGATTGTCCAACCACCCATGACCCAAGAAAACTTAAAGAAAGGTTATTTTGTAGTTCACCTCACTTTATGTGATTGTTTAATAATTGAGAATATTTACATTTTTCTGTGTTGATCTTATTCATTTTGCATCTCACAATGGCAGAATAGGACATATGATAATTTTTTTTAGTGTTTGGTCTCCATAGATATAAAATGATATTTTATTTGTCATCTCACAGCTGCAGAATGGGACATATGATAATTTTTTTAGTATTGGATGTCCATTGATTTAAAGTTATATCTTATGACAAGTCACCAAGGAATTATTCTATACAAGATGAAAATAACATATTTATGAGGAATATTTATAAGTTATACAAGACTATCTGTCTTTCCATTTTCTTTAATAGCAGAATAAAAATCAGAAAGCCTGAGTCTTTGTACATCCAGTGTTTCCAAACCATTATGTAGCATGACTGATTCCCTCAAGTGAAACATTCAACAGAATGCAAATATTATCAGCATAAATGCTCAGATGGATTAGTTATATTATTAGTATGCCAGAAAACTGATTTATTTACTTGATTTTTCTGGAAGAATGAATTTATTGTTAAAAAAGAAAGAGAAAAAAGATCTGTTAAAAGCCATCTTCAAGGAATGGTGGAAATTCTCAACCCAAGATGATTGTAACTAACCACTCATCTTGGCACTCTACCATCTTCCAAGTTGCTGTATCCTTTGAATTAGTGCACACCGATGCCAAGAACATATATCACTCTCACATGCAGGAGAAGGAGATATGAGGCCCACCAGCTCCTTGGAATTACATTTTGTAGAAAATTCCGTGCCTCTAACTTTGGACTTGGCAGCTGTTTAAGGAGTCATGAACAAAAAGCTAATATTTATCAATGACTAATTGATGGAATGACTGACTTCTGAAGAGCATAATCCTTATTTTACTCTTCTTAATACAATAGGGAGTTGTGCTACCTGAGGGTTGAATCTCTGGTCACAGACATTTTACCGTGAGGACAAAACCTCTGATATCTTTTACTATAGTTTTTTCTCAATGCCTTATCGTAATCCAGTAAAGAAGTTACAATAACAGCCCAAATGACATCATGTATATAAAAAAAATATTCATACAAAATTTCTGAAATAATTTTGGACCTATTTCAAATTTTTAAGGCTGCTAATATAGAAAATGAGAGTTAAGAAGTATTACATAAAAGAAATGATTAAGACTGTTATATTCCTAAGAGTTAACTCTTTTGTCAAAATATCTGAACATAAAAGATATTTTGGCAATTTTAAGAAAAGAACAGAAATAATTCCATTTGGAAGTCTAAATCGGACATAGGAATATTGTAGAGTAAAAATATTTAATGACAACTTCCCACTCTGCACAAAGATAGCACTAAAATGATTTCATTTTGATTGGTTGCTTTGTAGTTTTAATGAAGCTTTAAAAATATGTTGAAAGTTGTCAAAATTTATCATATAATGATAGATATTGAAATTTGTAGAAATTTGATGTGATGAAAAATCATGTGATGAAAAATATAAAAATTTTAATGATAAAAGACATCAAAAGTCATCATATGCTAAAAGATATCAAAATTTATCATTTGATGAAAGATATCAAAATTTTGAAAGATATTGAATAAGTGAATAAATATCATTTTAAATTTAAGCAAAAGGTAATGAATTCTGAAAGACAAAAATTGATATGAATAATGAATAAAACTAAATACCAATGAAAAGTATTGCAAATTAAAAGATTTGTATCTTTGATCATAACACTGAACAAATTATTATGATTACTTCTGAAAAGTGACAATATTATAGCTGATATTTTCTACATTTAAATCATGGAACTTGACCATTTGTTCTAATTATTTATTCAGAAAGGATTGAAGGATTTTTATTCCACTTGAGATTTGAGATCAAAAAGTATAATTACTTTTAGATATAATATTTCTACAAGTTAAAAGCCACAAATTGTGAATAAGAAATGATGTAAGCTAAATATGATTGTACAAACTCTACTTCTATAAATAAAACTAATAATAAATAAAGTAAAAAGTACAATACCTTCTCAGCATCATTATCCGGGCTAGTTAGATCTCTCCACTCTTCTATGACCGATCCAAGATCTATCGAGTTCATTGCCACTTGGACTTGACCAATTTGGTCATGTTTCGAAAAGCGATCAAAGTCGTAGATCGCAAACACAAGTGTCTTACCCGTAATATCAGCATAGGGAACGTTCTGTAAAAGAGAAAATAAATTGATCAAAATTATCAAAGGAAAAAGAATAAAAATGATTTTACTTTTACATATGAATATTTGTAAAATGGCAGAAGTAGAAAAGTAAGCAACTGTCAATTTTTAGGCTGTAAAGTTTTATAAAACATTTAAAAAAAAAGATTCTAATAAACATTGTGAAACATCACATAACATTTTACAAAAATCTGATATTGAGTAACATAGGTTTAGTTTGGTTTTTTGTTTTAATGGCATATCAAACTTCTGGAGTTATTTAATGCCATAGACATTCTTGTGGAACAGCAGTGATACTATTTAACCTATAGCTGGGGGATAAGGTGGTGTTGAAAACTTTTCCCAAGGGCATTAGTCCAAAAGTGAATGTAATAATACAATTGAATTTGAACTTGCTTACTTCGTGGCCACAGTCCTGCACTTCAGCAATTATGGTATGAGGACTACTTCTGAGTAATACCGAAAGTTCATTTAATTTATTTGTAAAAAAGAAATAATTGAAACTTTTATGACACTAACTTAGTTGAATAACATATTTATCATTTTGTTCTGCTGTTTACTGTCACCTTCAGGCAATTTCATAATTCCGTTTTCCCAGAACTTTTGAACAAAGAATTATTATTTTTTTAGGAAAGAAATTTCATGAGATAGTTCAACACTCAGTGAAATTAGTTTCCAGTTTCAACACCAGCTTGATAACCAACTAGTTAGAGTTGGGAGGTAAAAATATTTCAGCTGTAAAGTTCTTAAAATAAGAAACAATGGCCAGAATTATGAGTTGATGTCTGAATCTTGACTGGTATACAAGATGGAAGATGGGGTTTTTGAGTTAGTTAAACAGTTGCTGTTAAAATATAGGAGAGAACAAATGTATCTGAGATGCCTGAGGCTTTAGCTTTTTCTTAGGTCATTTAGGGTACCAGACTAAAAATGGCTCTCTCTAATGATAATATCAAAACAGAAATCCCATGAAGAAAGGCTAGTCTGAATAATGAAGGAACATCTGGGATATAACAAGAATAGAAATATAAATTTGCCTGCTTTTTTTGTTACCTGGGATCACATGACAACATCATGGCATTACACAATGGAACAATTTTTTATTATGAGAATTCTGTAATGATTAGAATTAATTTTGATATTTAAATAGATGAAATATTTAGTGAATATGGTGGATGAGTCAAAATTTCCAAGCCAAGTTGTGATAATTTTTGCTCAATTATTAGATAGTGTGCAATCTTGTATTATCTTGATGAAATATTATGCCTTTTCTAGTAATTAATTTTTGATTATCTCATCAATTAACATTTTTTTTAGAATAATGCATGCTGATATGATAGCTGTCATAATGAATCAAATTAGAATAAAAAGTAAACACTCCCAATGCCCTCTATTAACAAACACAGAACAAACTTTATACTTAGGTACATAAAATATTGTCATAATTCATTTTCTTTCATTCTAATGTTTCATTAATTTATTTTTTGTTTTTTAGATATTGTCACAAATCTTAGGCAAGGAAAACAAAGCATAGATAACTTTTTTTAGATTAACATTCTGAACTGCAATAAAAGAAAACAACTAAAAAGAAAATTTAAGTCAAAATAAAAAATGACAATAGTAAAATAGTTGGGTACAGGTGTAACAGCCTGCAACAAATATGTGACTCTAAGATCAAACACTTTCAGAAATGATGATTGACAGATGAATAATTCTGATGTGGAAATTTGCAAACCAAACCAGGCAGCTGCATTCTAATTGGGTGAGAGACATGTTATGAGCAACATGACATGTCTCCAATTTGGTTTGATTTTTGAAGTCAGTTGATTTTAGACTTAAAGTGTAGTAGTTGCATTTAGACTTCCCTCCCCAAGGAGTTTTCAGCCTTCAAAGGGCTATTTTCTATTGTGAAATGACTCATGAGAAGAATTTTTTTTACCAAAATGATCATCAAAGACTTTGCCAATAGATAAAAGGTCTTTTTAATGTACACCATAACAAACAGAGAGGTGCACAGTTCAAATCCTTGATGAAGCTGATTGTTTCATTTGAAATCTATCAGTTCTGCTTGCCGTCAGTACATGGAAGACTGGGTTTTTAGCTTTGTTAAGGCAACCACTCTAGGAGAAGGAAAATTAATTTCAAACCAGTGGTGAATTTAGAAATTGACCTTGGGTCTAATCCTACTTGTAGCAAACAAGTTGGATAAATACATATGCCATAATAAACATGGGAAATTACAACATAAAATGTGTTTATCAACTTCTTTCCATCATCCAAACGTAAAAGACAATCAGCCATTTTTTTAGTTCTGTCTGTGATCAAACAGTCCGAAATGTTATACAATGCTTTATTAAAACATGAAAACAAATATCAGATAATATTGACATTCATTCTGTGCCTATTATTTGATGATATTAGATGAATTTTCACTTGCTTGTAATTCTACTGAAAAAAATTGTCAATTAAGGATAATTAAAAAAAAATAGCAATTGATATAAAGCATTCTGAATTATTTGCCAGAAAGGGAACAATGAAAAAATGGTTTTATTTTCTACGAATAAAGGAATCATTTTTACAGAAATTATATATCTTAATAATTTTTCATAAATTTGACATGTATCTATTTATTTTATTTATTAGTCTCACCTTAAAAGTGAACGATTCGTTAAATACTGGGTTGAGTGTTTTCCGATGGACTTTTGTCTCAAATTTCTTCTTTTTGTCGGGCATTAGATAGACTTTGACATATGGGTCAGATGTCCCAGACATATCCATCCCTGGTAGGTCGGCAGCCTGTATCACGTTAACTGTTAGCTGAAAGCAAAAAGAACTCAATGAAATTATATACAAAACATTTTTTACAGGAAATTTATATAATTTTAAAAGTGGATACCTGGATTTTCTTTTAATAATGAAAAGATAACAGGCATCTTTCTTTGTATTTTAGGTTTGATGTTATCATTTTAATTATTTTTGATAAATTATATATAAATTCAATATATATATATACATACATATGAATTGTAAAAATTATATATATATATATATATATATATATATATATATATATATATATATATATATAAAGTTATTTAAATATATAGAATTTATTTATAAATCATATTATAATATTGAATATGCATATATTATAATATTGTATATATATGCATTATATATTGATATAGAATTTAATATATGAAATGTAATATATACATATACTAATTATATTATAATATTATATGTTAAATTATGATATAAATATGAAAAAATAGAACCTATAAATTATATATATATATATATATATATACACATATATATAAATATTTATATACATTTGAAATATTAGAAATTGTATATATATATATATATATATATATATATATATATATATATATATATATATATAAGAGTTGGCTAACTATAGTCAAGGGCAACCCGAAGGCTTCCTTTTCAAAAGCTACTGCACTGAAATTTCAGGGTGGGCACTACTTCTGGCTTAAGAGTCACTTGAAAGCTCATGAACAGGAACTAATTTTTAATCAGGATGTTTGAGTTGTAATTTTGAAGGCAAAGACAGCTATCCATCATATGTTTAAATGTATACAAAAGTATACATAAGCATATATATTTTAATATTGAATATACATGATATTGAATATATAAGATATAGCATTAAATATATACACGTCTATATATATATACATATATATATATATATATATATATATGCATAAATGTAATAATAAGTGAATATATATTAGTTTTTATATATATTTAATAGCACGGAACGTGTGGATCAGATGTCCCAGATAGTTCTTTTTAAAAATATCTAATTGCATGGAAGCTTCTCAGTGACCTCAGGTTTCATGACACAATCATCAGGCAGAGAACCTTCTCTGCCTGATGATTGTTGTTTATAAAATGTTTATAAAACGTCATGAAACTTGAGATCGAAGATAAGCTTCCATGCAATTAAATATATATAAAAACTAATATATATTTACTGATTATTATTATGTAATAGCACTATCACAGATATTGAGCACTCTCCAAATTATATTGCATTTGTTTTGCCACAAACCCATGAAGTGGGATAGTGACAACTAGCACTGTTAATATATATATATATGTAAATATATATATTTAGAAGTATCATACATATTGCATGTAATATAATTATATATCACAATGATATATAGGTTATTATACAAATATCATTAAAAGATGATATCTCATTATAACTATACAAAAAATCTAAGAAATCTTGCATGTTGTAAGCTTTTGGTCTTATTTAAAGATATACAATATAGATTCACCAATGGTCTGGGAGACCGGGGTTCAATCCCAGGTCGAGTCATACCAAAGACTCAAAAAATGGTGCTTGATGCCTCCTTGCTTAGCACTCAGCACTATAAGGTGAGTATCAAGGGTAAAGTGGAGCAATCCTGGGGATGGAGTAGCACCCTCCCCTACATCTTGGTGTAGTAGTTATTGAAAAGGGAGCCTTTGGGTCGCCCTTGACAAAGATCGCCAACTTTACTTTACAATATAGATCGGAAATTCTTGCTTTTAGCTATCTTCTCCAGGATGTTTAAATCTCTTTTAATTTAAAATGTTCTTTACTTTTGTTTTAAAGTGAATTAATTTTTTTTGAATCAGTGAAAGGTTACTTTTAAAAGCAGAGTGAGATTTACCAATTGGCATAGACGGCCATTGGTTGAGTGCCTACTGAAATTAGTTTGTCACATAACATGCCATATCATACCTATGTTTCCAATGTACTACAAACATTTCTTTATATAATATATTCAAAACCATTAGGGCTCTTGTACAATAAGTATAGGCCCACAGTGGGCTACAACTGGTGAGCTATGGGGCTCACTGATGGGTCTGGTCTCAGGCCAACAAGTAAATAAATCTCATCTGGTATAGACGTTATCCTTTAACAAAAAAATATTGTAACAATAAAAATGAATATTACTCACCTCGCCTTTCTGAAAATCGTAGTCCATAGAATATTGAAGTTTCCCTAATTTTACTTCGGATTTTGTACTTTCGGCATCCTCATTGTCTTCCATGTTCATTGGCAGTTCCTCCAAGTCAGGCTGCACCTTCGCAAAATCAACAATATGTGCAGTTCCAAAGGGACAAGTAATATGGGTTGATAATAATCAGGCGCCAAATAGAAAAAGAACAAAAGCTAAAGTTAGATGATGAAACATGAATCATTCACTAGAGACAAACACATGCGGCTCAGTGGTGGGAGATTGAGCAAGGAGGTCTGAAAGTCATGAGAATTTGAGTTTAGGGCTGAAGGAGAAGCTTGTAGGTAGCAATGGGACGTTTTTGTTTTTTTGAAACAGCTCAAAAGATACAGTAGCTTGTTCTATGTTTTATATGGTCTTGTTTCTTAGTTGCAGGTGGTGTTGTTGCCGTGGTTGTGGTTGTTCATATCTTAATTTTGAATAGGAGAAGAAGATGAAGAGGAGGTAGAGATTTTGGTGAGAAGAGAGAAAGTCTTTCTGAAGAAGAATTATCTTGCTGAAGAACTTCAAGGTTGTTCCTTCGGTCTTCTTATTTTGAAAGGCTTGACCAGATATATGAGATAACTGGAATTAGTCATTAAGTATAAATATGTACAGTGCTTTTTTAGAATTGATATACCTTTCATTTTTCAGTGGCTAACTTATGTTAAAAAGATATCTTTGTTTATGTTAAATTAGTTAGACATTATAAATGAAGCCATTTATTTTCTTTTATTGAAATATCACACACCTCACACACACACATGCACACTCATATATATATATATATATATATATATATATATATATATATATATGTTTTAAGAAAAGTTGCAACTAAATGTTGATCCCTGGTTAAATGGCTTTCATTTCCGTTTTGAACTTGATAGAACCAAGTTATCCAGCATTTAATTGACATTTATACACACATCCATTAGTTTTGATCTTCATTCTACAATCATTTGTATGAGTACTTTAATTTTTCACAAAAAGCATTATTAATAATTATCAATTTTTGATTAACTAAATTTTTGATTAACTGACAATAATTAAGTTTTGATTTGTATCTTTATATTTCATTTTTTGATACTCTTTACCACAACTACCACAACTGGTTGCAATCTTTCTCATATATATATATATATATATATATATATATATATATATATATATATATATACTTCTGTTTTATTCGATCTTTTGTTTTGTTATTTCATGTAGAGTTCCCAAGATTAGAAATAGACTAATATCCATAACAATGATAATAGAACACTAGGAAGAGTCCTGGAGACATGAGGAGACTTGCTGTTACTCAGAAAGACCATTAGTGAGAACTGGTGTGTAAATGGAAATGATAAGAACTTTTGGAGTTTCTTGCTCCAGCTGACCAATGAGTGAAAATAAAGAATAGTGAAAAACTTGTCAAATGTCTGAATCTAGCCAGAGAGCTAAAAATGTTGTGAAACATAAAACTGATAGTGACACCAATTGCAGTTGGGACCCTTGGAACAGTCTTCAAGAACATGGAAAAGAAACTGAGTGAAGTGAAGATCAAAGGAAGAATTGAGACCAGAGAAAGCATTGAGAATTTTTCACACCAGTTCAACTGATGATTTTTCACTGGAGCCTCAGTGACAGCAAGTCTCCTTAGATCTTCAGGATACCTGTAAGTATTCTAACTGATTTTTACCATGCTGTGGTCTGGATGGTCTTGATTTTTACTTTGATCTTGAGTTCTTCCAGTTTCTTTTCCAGGCCATTGAAGATTATCCCAAGGGCACCAATGAAATTTGGTATCATTGTCATCTTCATGTTCTAGAACTTCTCAGCTCACTGACTAAAATCAGGTATTTTTCAATATTTTGACTTTCTTTTATTTTCACTCAATAGTCCACTGGAATGGCAAAAACCACAAGATAACAAGTTCTTTTATTATTATTATTATCACTATTTTTGACTACTACTTGTAGTAGTAGTAGTACTAATGGTAGTAGCTTTCTTCAATCTTCATATTGTTACTTTTTATCATAGCACTCTGGATCTATTATTTTTGAGAGGTGGAACAAACAGCATGAAAATAAGATATAAATAAAAATTCTAATTACAATTTGTTGAAGAGTATCTTTTTTCCCAGTTCTTGCTCCAAGATTTGGTATTCATTTACAACTATACACTAGTAAGTATATTCATACATAATTAAATGCATTCACACAGTCTCCCTCTTTCACACACACACACACACACACACACACACACACACACATGTATGCTTGTGTGTGAGTGTGTGTATGTGTGTGTGTGTGCTAATGATACAATGTAGTAGTTATGAGACAGAAACAATTTTATCTGAACTTGAACACTTGTACATCAAATATTTTAGTTTGTCCAAATCTTTTGGAAGTCAGAGTGGTTTTTGTTTTTATTTTATTTTCTTGATTCTATAGAATTAGATTTGTGTCTTCTTCAACTCTTTTTACTTCTCTTTTTTTTCTCTCTTCTTCTCTTTTGTTTTTCTTTTTCAATATTCTCAGATATCACATTTTAATATCAGAGAAAATTGTGAATATTCTTTTTATGATTGAATCATTCCAGATGAAGTTTTTTTGAGCCTAAAGTTTCTTTTGGCTCCGTGGTTAGTTCCTTTGACTATGGTAAGTTTCTTCAAGCCTATCGTAAGTTCTGCAGCTCAACTGTAAATTATACTGATTCTTTCAATATTTTAATCAACAGATTGGAGCAGCTTGAGGCCAGCTTCATTGCAAGGATGTGGAAATTTATTTTTTGGGAAAATAATTTTGTTTTTCCAGTCTGTGATTCTTGATTTGTTTTGAAATGAAGAATTAGAAACCATTTGCTGGATTCATATTTTGGATTGTTGAGTTTACCAGATTCTCTGTTGGATATAATCAAGTTTATATAAAATAGCCAAGAACTTTGAACTTACCTAAAATCTTCATTGTATGCAGCAGACCTATCGTTGCACAGGTTTTAAAATATTTTTTTCAAACAAGCTGAATAGTATTGTTTTATTATATGTATGCACAGATTCTCACTTGGTTCAGCTTTGCAGACAAAAATTATATTTCAATGCCCATCAGTTCGTGTACGTATATGATTTTTGTTATTTTGGGACAAAAGAATTTAAAAAATTATATTCTCATTTATATTCTCATTGCAAGTAGGTAATAAAAATTTTGCATTGGATAAAATGTATTGAATAATTTTCCGGTAGGGATAAACTTCAACAAATTTATTGCAACATTTGTATGAATATCTGTCTCTTGTTTTCATCAGTAACCACAAAAATTTCCCTAGTTACTGTAAGTTTATATTATTTAAAAAAATCTAATACGTTTGTAAGGGAGACAGAGACAGAGAGAGACAGAGAGTGAAAGATGTTTGTAGTAAACATTTACAAAGTTTTGCTTAGTCAGGTACATGGCCAAAAGCATGTGGCACCAGTGAGAATACAACTCACTGTTAATAGTTTACAAGACTATGTCAAAAGGTGCCTGTTGAGAAATAGAAAATATCTAAAACTGATGTTCCAAGCCAGTTTATAAATAAAACTGGTCTTTTCTCTGGAAATACCAAGATATGTGAAACCTTGACAATTGGCTAAATTCGTCACTTTGTGAACTTTTGGATTGAACAGTGCAAATTTGTCAAAATATACAATAAACTATACAATGAACAAATGTTTAACCAAGAATCCATTTATAACATCTTAGAAAGAATTTGATATTTATTTGACTTTTGACACTTGTGATTTACTGATAATGCTGAAGGCTTGTGTAAAACCTTCCACCCTTTTTGGATGAACTGATTGCAGAAGAATGGGATAACATGAAGGTAGCAAATTTAATGACAAATTTCATATTTCTAACTCTTAAGTGAGTAGTAATGCAGGTTCTTTCAGCTATTCATACAGTTTAAACCTTGGGATCAAGGCTTATTCCATGAATAAATTCCTAAGATCAAAGCATTTGCTCATTATGTTATCCTTATGGTAAACTGCTTAGCAAGGCATAAGATGTCAACTAGCAAGTTGTAATTTGGGTATAGGGACAAAAATACACACATGAAAACTTGGATATATACTGCCACTTTTCCTGGGTGGTACAAAAGGATATATTCTGAATATATCTGTTAACACTTGTTATACACTTGGATTCAGCCTATAGAGAAGGTGTTCCATTCATCATGTAAGAGAACATTATTCATTGTATAATTCCTTACTATTGGTGAAAAGACCTGATACATTGGGGATAACCAGTGGGGTGCAAAGCACCTGTTTTTCTAGTGGACACATGTGGATAAAAAGTTGATCTAGGTACATGAATAGAATGATGCTGAAGAAACTGAATGGTTTCTTTTAATTGACTTTAGGAAGCAGATGACTGGTTAATCCATACATCTTCATGAGTTTTTGCATCTAAAATGCAATTTCTTTTTGTTCAGTTTTCTTGGGTGCATTTGGGAAATAGAGAGAAACATCTGCTGTTCAAAATCAGGCTTTCTCTTCTTTGCAGATGGGATGGTAAAAATCTTAAGCTAATGAGATGGAGCCTCTCTTTTGTTAATAATCAGTTAGTGATCAGGTACATTCAAAGATAAGCTTATCAATATAAAGGTGAATCTCCTTGGAAACTGTTGTTGGTAATCATGAAGGAAAGTAGGCAACGATCTGAACATGTCATCTTGTTGTTTGCATATGTATTGAGAATATAAGTTTTCTTTAATATTTAATTAAGGCAAGAAATTGATAAATCAGTAGAAGTTATAGGACAAAAGATTTTCAAACCCTGAAGAAAATCTATTCAAACTGTACAATGATTTTGTATTTCACATCTTTTTTTTATTAAGAAACATTCAGTTTTTATCATTTGAAGTTTAACACTTTTGAATACATCAGTCGGATATTTCAGGTTGAGTGCTATTTTACTATATGCCAAAAATCGTGGTTCATTGAGGTCATAAGAGATATTAATTATAAAAGATTTAGCATAGCAAGGATTCACAACTTTTCTTATTAATTGAAAGATGGGCTAGCTTTAAACAAGGATGCCTGGATCCTGGTATAAAGTTTGTATGTATTTAGTGCACAAATTCTTACATGAATGTTGTGAGCTCAGGTAAAGGGTATGGCTGCTGCTAAATATATAGTTCTCCAGTTTCTTAGATCAATGAGGTTTGTTCATGTTAACCATTTACCATCTTGTGCCCACTGCCCACAAAGGGCATGTTACAATCACACCACCCAAAATACCACAATACTCTCTGGGAAATAAAAATTGGGACTTCCTTTTGAAATTGAGGCTGAATGCCTCATGTCTCAAAGAGCTCCTCATATTTGTCTCTTGATGATATCCACATAAGTAATTGCTTAGCCCACTGTGTAAATGAGGTAAATATATTCCTTTTCACTCAAAATATATAGGCTTTTTCTTGAAATATAAATTTACTATTTTTATTACTATCTTTTATTTTTATTAACCACATTTTGTGAAAGGAAAATACTTTTGAAGTTTTTGTAAAATTTCTTGACTATCATGAAAGTTGACTGTAAATTAAGTAAGTTTCTCCTTTAAATTATAAAGAAAATTTTTGCCGTTTAAAATGTGAATGTTTTCTTCCTTTGTTTAAATGCTTTTTTATAATTTGTTCTGTCACATGTGTTTAGTGAAATTCTGAGAGAATTTGTTTGTTTTGCTGCTTTTATGTTGTTAGAATTTTTATTTGTAATATTAGTATTAATATTACAAAAAAGTATCTGTGCACTTATGCTGACCCCTGCAAGTGCTTATAACAATTAGTTTAGTTTAATTGCAGTTTTCAGAGCAGCAACAGGTGTTTGAGAGTGAATAAAATAGTTTTCAGCTCTGTAAATGCAGTTTTTTCAGTTTTCTAAAGCATAAAAATGGGCTACAGCAATTACACTAGGTATCTAAGAACAAGGGACTAAAGGGTCAAAGATTTAAGCTATTCAACATTCAAAACCTCAATATGCCACTGACACTTTTTCTTTTAACAAAACAGCTTTGATTTCTTATTTTGTAATTCTAAAATCGCTAATAACATCAAAATTAATAATTTTCTGTCATGTTTATCAGTGATGAATAAAAAAAATGATAAAAATGTCCTTTGGAGTAATGGAGACATCTTTTAAAATATAGAATTCAAATCATATATGCAATTTTAGTCAACTAAGCCTTGTAGAGTGTCCGAATTTCTCAGAAAAAGCATTTTTATAATTAATTTTTAACTAGAGATTAAATTTGAATTTCACCTGTTAATAGGTTTCTATGATGTTATTGGTTGGGTGGTACTTATGTTAAACAGGGTCCCAGAAATATCGGATGTGAGTCCAAAAAGTTCCTTATGTTGCTTACTAAATGGTCATAAAATAAAACCAACCTGAGTATTGTGATAAGAAGCAACAAAAACAAGATGAAAATTTTGTGAAAAATTAATAATACACTTCATTGATATTTTCTATCATTAGAGGAACATTATTTGGTGATGCATTAACATATTTCAAATGTTTATTCCAAGGTGAGTGTACAGTCTGAATAGTAAACTTCTCCATGACAGGTACGAATTCTTTGGGTCCAAGTTTTTTTTATATGTACAATACTTATTGTTTCTTTTTCACATTTTGTTCTGTTCTTTTGTTGATTTTGGGAATGTTGAATCTGGGTCTTTGATTTTACAAGTCTTCTTTTCCTAAAAAAGACTTGGAGCCAGGCATGTGGTTGCTATGACTACAGTGATAACTACAACTACAGTGAGGATGAAGGTGATGATAAAGAGAAAGAAGATGATGCTAATTATTATGATAATAATAATTAGTAGTGCACTTAGGTAGCAGCATGCTTTCTTTATATGACAATATGCACATTCCTTAATCCATTAACTGTCACTGTACAATTTTGACTCAGATATATATATATATATATATATATATATATATATATATATATATATATATATATATATATATATATATATACTCTATTGCCCTTAAATAAGTAATCTACTAGCAAATTTTTTAAGAAAAAAATTAATTTTCTACTAAATCAAAATTTTACTATTTCATGAGGAACATTACAAAATCAAAACAGGTATTTTGTGGTGTTATTTATGCATGAATTTTATCAAAGTTAGGGTTTATTCTTTTTAAAAGAATAATATATAAACTCAAGTTGCTAAGTAGATTTTTTGAATATTTTATCACAGAGCAATGCTTAGCAATATTTTTACATAGATCAGTCAATAGGCAGAATGGGTACTCAGTAACTGTGAATTTGTTTCAGAATTAGGTTTGTTCTGTGGCTGAAGTAGTTGTATATCTCTGACTAGTGACAGTGGTCTTCATGCCCAGATCCAATATTACTCATGAATAAATACATCACTAAAAATTATTTATAAAATATAATTTACATTTTACCAAATATTCCATATCTTGTAGAACATTATACAATCAAAATTCATATTATTAGGTATCATGGTACTCTGTAACCAAGTAACCAAAAATAAAATTGCAACACCATTGTAACCAAAAATAAAACTGTATGAATATATATGGGGGCTATATTTATTCTTGGTCTACTACATACTTATGAATACAGAGTCTCAATGCTGTAGAGTTTGCTAATAAATAATGGCTTATAATATCCATTCCAATTATATTTCTACTTGAAATAGTAACAACTGGATGTCTTTGGTTTAGATGAAAATTAACTTTTGAGTGTACTTATTTATGAATTATACTATATGATATAGCCAGTTTCTTCCTCTATCAATAATTCATGGAAAACGTATTGATGAACTGGATTCATTGGTTCCACCTATTTGAGAGTTTCCTGTAAGAACTTATTTTACTGTCACTAGAAAGTAGCAGAGATGCTGGTTAAATTACAAGCTTCTTTCCAAGGACATTTACTCCATGGATAAAACTCTCTAGTGAAAATTTTCCTCCCAGAGTTTTTAAGTTTAGGGTTAATAAATGTTTTATCCTGTCTTTGTTTGAATTTTTGTTTCATTGTTTCTTTGTAAAACTCTTTTGTTATATCCTTAACCTTCATTAATTTTTTTGTAGCCATTTGCCAACTGGCCTTACTAGTTTGAATTTGAGCATAAAAAGGAACATCTATATTGGATAACCTATTGAAAGGTTAAATAGTTAGAATGATCTATTTAGGAAAAATTTGTTAAGGGATAATCCATTAATATGTTAATGTGTACGTTTCTGGTTTATTACTATTCTCCTTTTTTCTGATATATGCCATGATTATGTAGATTAATTTTCATTAGTATCAATTTTTATTGCTATCTGGATATTGGTATACTTAGTCATTTAAATGTGACAGTAAGTATTGATATAAATGATTTAAAAAATAAGTGCTTTCTCAGGCAGCAGTGAAAGAAAGTAAGCACTTTTGTAAAAAAAAATATGACTTACCTATTGACATACAAATAAGTAAGTGTATATTCATGCATGCATTAACTATTTTATGTTACAGGTACACTACATTACAGCAAGTGCATATTTCTTAACTTGGATGAATAAATTGACGAGCTGAATGAACGGAGTAATGATGAAATGATAAATTAAAAAAAAACTTGCATTATTGATTAAAAAACAAAAGAAAAAAAAAAAGAAAAAAAAAGAAAAGAAGAAAACACAAACCCAAACATGAAATAAAACCATATGTGTGCATACAGAATTGTTAGAATATGTAAGATTGATAAGAAAAATTGTAGTGCAGGCAACAGTATATGTAAGTATGTATAAAATAAATAAGGGTGCAAAGGACATGAGCTGCATTATGTGCATAAAATAATTCAAATAAAGGGCCAAAGACATAAAAATCAGGTTTTATACATACAATTGGCAATACCATCAAAATAGATTTATTATAGTATTACAAATGTCTTAAAAAGTATTGTCATGGTGTTTATGATGACAATGATGAGTGGATTATTTTTGAAGTACCAAGTTATGTTTGGTCAAAGTTTGGATCCCAGCAAGTTATTTAGTTTTACACACACACATATATATATAGTTGGATCTCAGCTTGTAAGAGGATTCCTTTGTACTAATATACTAATATGGATAATTTAACCCTCTCTGATAGGAGTATTAATAATAAACTTGTAAGAATTTTTTCATTCGCGTTAAGTTATACAAAACTGTTGGATATATATATGGTTCTTGAAGGTCTAAGAATCTTTCTGACAAACCATTGTTTGTAAATACTCTTATTTCTTTAAATTTATTTTGATCAAATCTAATGTCAAACAAAAGTAAACACTTAATCTTACTATTACAGAAACCATGAAGTAAACTACATATGTTTAGTTTCTTTGTTTCATGGCATATCACCATCATGGGTTATTTAATGACCAAACTATCCTCAACTATATCTGTTCCATTATAGTTATTTCATATACATATAAACTTCATACACTAAATGAAGCAACTATTATGCTCTAAAGGTAGCAGTTTAATAATTTAATATTATCTCATTCTTTCTTTCTTTCTTTCTTTCTTTCTAAATGTATATATATATGTGTGTGTGTGTGTGTGTGTGTGTGTGTGTGTGTGTGTGTGCGTGATTAAATTTTGAATGAAAGATACTGGCATTATAAACACCATGTCAAATTCATGAAATATTTAGTTGTGTACACATTTGAAGTAAGTAAATAATTTTGCACAAGATTATTATTTTATCTTGAAAGCTTGAAAAGGAAAAGTGGAATTTGAATGTCCATCATAAAAGAATGTCAAAGAATTCTCTAGAGAGCAACCAAAGAGAATTTATATTGCTTTTTTAAAATCTCCATTTGAATTGTGCATACAGTTGGAATTAAATTACAAATATAAATTTATTCCAAGAGATTGATTAGAAGAGAAGGGGCATTGTGGCATAATGAACAGCATCAAGGAAGAGAAATTACAAGTTATTAGTCAACTATTTATATCAATTAGTGTAGTACATGAATTATAACATATTAGAGTATATGGATTAGGATATATTAGTGTTTTACATGGATTTAGCATATTAATGTATTACATGAATTAATTAGTGAGGGACATAAATTAGAATATATTAGTGTATTTCATAACTTATTTTATATTAACATTCTACATGAATTCAGATATGTTAGTATAAAATAGAAATTGGAATACATTAATTTACTGCGTGAATAATAATATATTAGTGTAGTACATGTATTAATTAGAGCAGAACTATAAATAAAATATATTAGTGTACAACAAGAATTACAACATATTAGAGTACAAGATAAATTAGAACGTCCATGTACTACATAAATTAGACCATATTAGAGAAGTTAACAAATTATCACATATTAATGCATTGTATGAACTATTTAGCATAGGACATAAATTAGAATATATGTGTAGTACATGAATTTGCACATATTTGTGTAGTACATGAAGTAGAATATATTAGCATACTACAAGTATTAAAAGTGTATTATATGAAGCATATTAGTGTTGTAGATGTATTAAGATATTCTTATTAGTTGTCAACTTAAAGTGTATAAATTTGTTTCTGTGTTTTTATTTTCTATACAAAAATTAATGTTTGATCAAATTTGTATCTTAAATATTTGTTTGTGTAAACCTGTTAAATCTATTTTTTGTCATAGGCTTCATGCTGAAATCAGTAAATTTTCAATACTTGAAATGTGTCTACAAATATGAATAAGTTTAAAATGTTACATTTTTTGTTTGAATTGATTTTTTTAACACAAAACAATATCTTTGAAAATCTTCTTGTGTAATGAACATTGAATATTTAGAATCACTGCAAAAAAAAGAACTGGGAGCAGGAATAAATGTGTACACAGTACAACCAAAAAATAATTTTCATAATAAAAATTAGCAAAATAGCATTAAAGAGTTACAAACACAAATACAGTAATACCTTAAATATTAGATATGGGTATATCAACTCTGTTATTTATTTATAAAGCAGATATAGACTCACATGGAAGTATGAAATATTAGTACCTTTCTTTCAATATGCATCATTTACTTATAAGGTAGATATGCTCTTTTTGATTAGGAATAAAACTGTTAATTATATACAAAGAGCAGATGTAAATGGTTGTAAAAAAATAGGAAAAAATTCAAGGGAGAGTACTGAGGCAAACCATATTTAAATACATAGGAACTTGAAGTAACATTTTTTTTTTAGTATTGAACATGTTTTATCAAGGGTACTATTGTACAACAGTGGATAAAACTGTATTTGTGTTAAACAATTTTAAATAAAACAGTAAATAATCTGATTATATTTAACAAATAAGTATCTACTAAAGTGTATATGAGAGTGTTTTGGGGATAGAACTTAAAGTCTTATTGCTATATATGAAATGTCTTCATTATCTTATAAAATGTAGTAATATTTACACAAAATTCAAAACAGACTTAATCAGTTTTTGTCACAATATTTAAAAAATTAACACAGAAAGAGTTTAATGAAGAGAGTATATGAATCATATACTTATATTTTACTTAAATCTTATGTTAAACATTTCAGCCCCAGATTCTAATAAAACATTCTGTCTGGTATGCTGTTAATATCAGTGGAAGTGGAAAAATATTTATTTCCATTGTATCAATAATGATTAAGATAATTATTAATAAAAAGAGAAATACTTGAATTACTCAAAATGTAAAAATGTTAGAAACTTTGAAAGACTTTCTCCTGTTAAAAAATCATGAATACCTTAAAAAAAAACAAAAAAACACTTTGAATGAAGTCCTATTTTGTGTCTTTGTTGTTGATAGGATTAGCAGAATTGTTTTTCCAGTGAGATGATGAAAAAAATTCACATTATCTGATTATTAAAAGAAATAGATAATTTTCAAGAGTTTGTTTATTATTCTTAAGAACTATAAAAGTAAATGCTAAATAAAGAAATCTTTGGATTTAAGATCTAAATGAACGAAAGTTTCAAGAAGTTTTAGTTCCTTGGATATTCATTTTTATAAGAATTTATACATTAGATGATCAATTTCTTGATTTATTTTGATTAAAAATGAGCACAGAATTAGAATTAGTACTAAAATGAGCTTAGAATTAGAATGAATTCACAGATCAATTACCTTAATTCATTATTAAAATTTGATTAATTTATTCCTGTGTATTTTTATGCTTTTATTGAGAAAGCATTTGCACTATTATTACTGCATTACTACAATTATTGCATTTTATTATTTCTGTTTTTTAAATAATGAATTTTATTGTTTATTTATACATTGAGTATTAATATTATGCTATCATTTTATTATTGATTTACTGCTTGTTTTTCAAACCAATTCTAACTGTTCATTTTTTCACTGAAGTCTAAGTGACAGCAAGTATCCTCAGGTTTTTTGGACACTACTAAGTATTCTAGCTTATCTTAACAGAGCATTGACCTTGGTCGTCTTGATTCTTCCACTGATTTCCAATTCTCCCAGTCATTTTTTTCAGGTCATTTGGGACCATTCCAAGGACACCAATGACAATTGGTATCACTGTCACCTTTACGTTCCATGGCTTCTTCAGTTCTCTTGCAAGATCCATGTATTTGTTGATCTTTGTCGAAAAAACTAATTTTTAAGAAAAGAATCTGTAAATTTCTTGTGTTGCTTTATCTGTATTTTTGGTGTTGAAATAATGAAAAATTTCTCTGAAAAATTCCTTGGCAAGAGAAAATATAAACCAGCAAACGGAATTTTGTGCAAAATTTGATGATATTTGCACATGTTACAATGCTTAGTATTTGACTATAGTTGTACATAGAATGGCACCAGGAAAAAATCAAACACAGAGCACCTTTAGGAATTCCACTCGAGTTATATACAACAGTGAAAGATTTAACACTTATGACTGATGATAAGTTAAAATTCTAATAAATCAGTCACCTTGCTATTGAGTAAAATTTAGCAAACTATCCAAGTAGATCATTACTGTTTGTAGTGAAGTTGGTTCTTACTGGATCCCTCAAACTTTGGTATAAGATTTTATTGAGTTAAGAATACATAGATTCTAATAAATCAATCAAAATTATTAGATAAGATAGTATAGCAGGAAAAGGAAGTGATATCTGATAATTAGAATGGTGGCTTATAGAACTAGAAAGTTTGGTTGATTAGGATTTGTTGGAGAAAGTCAATGGCAAAGTTCTGAAAAGAGAAGATTATTAATAGATGATGCCTGATTGGTTAATTGCTCACCTTTTCTTTGATAGAGTTGCCCAGTAACTGTACACTTTTGAGGTCGACAGCTCCTTTGAGCCCTTTTTTGCCATCCTTCTTCTTTCTCCTCCTGCATATACGTTTGCAGCAACAATATGCCCCACAGACCAAGAAAAGCAAGACTCCAGCGCATATTAATATGATTGCCCATATTGGTACTGCAAAAGCAAACACAGACTTTAAATAACACTTATAAAGGCTGACTAAAAAATAAGACTGTATTACAAATAAATAAATACCTGAAAAAGATTTTAAAAAAAAACACCCCAAACCTGTCCTTTGCACTTTATTTCTATTAAACAAACTTGATTTTAATAAAATAATATTCTAGGGCATTATTTCATGCGAAAGAAAAAGTATTTTCTAGTTACAGCATTATTGCTATTTCAGTCTCATAAATGTTGGTACATTTGCATATAGGTTTTATGCACTAAATGCAACAGTTATTATGGGACAGGTCTAGTTTATATAATTTATGTTTCTAATTTTCAAAAAATATTGCAATTGTATCTTATAATTTAAAAAAATAATAAACTTCTTTTTTATGTCCCCAAAAATTTGGGTATAAAGATATAAATGTAGAACTATTAATTTCCAAAACTGACAAATATTATCATATGTTAAATTCTTATTAAACAGAAAATCACTTTGTTATTTTTTTTATAATTTTAATTTTCAAATTAGACAAAACAAGGTCTTATGAATAAAGACATATTTAATTAATTATATAACCAGTGAATAGAAAATAATAATTGTGCTGAATTTTTATTTTTGTATCAATAGACATGGTAAAAATTCCATAATGTAAGTCTTACATTCCTACACATATATTGTATCTCTAATCATAGAAAGATTAATTTACTAAGAACAATTTGTAATGGTTGCCAATAAAGTATTTATCAACTTTAACTGAAGCATTTATATATTTACTAAAATATTTTGGCAATTATTCAGTTAATTAGAATGCATTCCCATACTTCTGTGCAGTCAGAATTTGAATGTATGTTTGTCTAATCACTCACATGTTTCAAATTATCCTAATCCATATCAGCATGAATTATAAAGGCAATGTATACTTACAGTATATATATATATATATATATATATATATATATATATATTTATGTAAATGATATGCCTTCATCAAAGTTATGTCCATCGAGTCTACTGATTGTTCATTTTATGGGTTTGGGAGGAAGAAAATATTTTAATATCAATTTTTCTTATTTTTATAAGTGATTCATTTAGCTTAATATCTTCATTAGATTTATTTGTACAGCCCTAAAATATAGCAGAAAATTCATCTCAAGATTAAGAGACTTGTGGAAGTGGAAGATTTTAAAAGAAATACAATGTCACAGTTTTGTACCATATCAAAAGAAGAGTTTCAGTTGTGCTTCAATAAAGGAAAAGATTTTTTGAATAAGACTTTTGAATGTCATGCTAAGGGGACAATTTTTAAAAAAATTACCATTTCATTCATTGTTCATTTTCATTTCTATCTTGGTAAACATATTTTCAATATTTTTTTAAACCCACATATCAAATAAACCATGAATATGATATCATAGGTCACAAAAGTATATAGTTTTGATGTAAAGATAATGTTTTCATCCTTTAATGACATTGAAGACTTGTCTATGATATAGCCCAGTTGTAAATAAATGGTTGAGGCTTTGCAAGAAACCACTTTATATTTTTTCCTGCCATAATGAAAAATGAGTTTCAATGGTGGAAGACTCATTGGAATAAATGCATTGAATCCAAACTAAGAAAAGAAAATTAATGTTTCATCCATTGTTCATTTCTGTCTTGATAAATACAGCTTCAGTCTCAAAACTTTTTGCATACATCTCATATTTTGAAGTAAATTAACATTTCATTCATTGTTCATTTCTGTCTTGGTAAATACAGCTTTTAGAACACACCTCATATTTTGAAGAAAATTAATATCTCATCCATTGTCTATTTCTCTTTTGGCAAATACAGCTTCAGTCTTGATACTTTTAGAACACACCTCATATTTTGAAGAAAATTAATGTTTCATCCATTATTCCTTTCTCTTTTTATTGATACAGCTTCAGTCTTGATACTTTTTGAACAAATTTCATGTTTTGAATGTTGAGATGCTGTGTTGTATAACAGTTAACTGCAGGAAAAACAAATGACAAATTTTTGCTTAAGCTGCTCATATTTCCTTAAAACTGCACCCCTTAGCAAAGGGATGAAATCACTTTTCCTGGTATTCTATTCAATCACCAATTATCTAGCAAAAAATGCTTCATCACTGAATCTGATGGTTGAAGGAGAAGAGTTGTTAAAAAAATACTTGAGCAAATCACTGTAACATAGCTATTTTACTTGTCTGGGCAATAGCAGCAAAAATCCTTGATAGAGGCCAATAATATATATAAACTGAAGTCTCAAAAATTTGGTAGATAGCTAACAACAGGTAGCTCCTTCCTTATCCTGAATAATGGCAGTTATGGAATGTAGTTTAGAGTGCTGGAGTTGTTTCATGGGTATACCTATTGAGACACATTCCAATACTGCCTGTTGTATCTGTTTGATGTGGCTGTTGAAAATTTAATAGTCTGTAACATATCCCATACATGCTCAATGGTGTTTAAACCTGATGAGTGGAGGGGCCAACAGAATAGTTGGAAATCAGATGAGTGTTCTTGGAATCAGTTTTATGTCATTAATTCACTGTGATTTAGCTGGTGTTTATAAAACACAGAGCAAGTCATCTGGATTTGATTGACATTCATGAAAAGAACTGTGGATAGATTATACTATGATTCCCATTTTCAAAACAACTTTTGATTGAATAGAGACATATGCATACATAAAAATCCCCCAAATATATTGAGCTCAATGCGTGCAATAATTTATTTGGGAAATATGAGTCATCTACATTTTCAAATTTCTTTCATTGCCTGGACTTTTCTTGCAAATGCATGGGATCTTGTAAGGCTTAGTTATTGATAAGATCAGTTATATAAATATATCTACAATAAATTTACATCCAGTTCTTGTTTATTCTGTGTAACTGTATATTTATTATAAAATGGAAAGCACTCATGGTGTAATGGCAATCATGTAGGAAATGGCAATGGTGACCCAAGTTCAAATACTGGATGAAGCTCTTTGCATTTCACATAGCAAAAATACCTTTGGGAAAGGTATGTATCCAACTATTTTCTCTTTAGATATGAGTAAATACTAGGGTAGACTGGGCTCTTTAACCTAAATAGCAACTGCTCTTTTATGATTTAATCACAGTTATCTCTGGTACACAAACATTTTTAATAAAAATAATGACAAAGAAGATATTAGTCTGAATGAACCAGAATTTTATCTTTTTGAATAGTTAAAAATATTTTCTATGATGATAAATTTCTCCAGAAAATAATTGAAGAAATCTTCAGGGAAAATTAATTCAGAATATATTTTTCGATGTACATAACAATATCTACTGTAAAATCATATCCAGTTCTTATGTATTAAGTATTGATTGCATATTCATTATAGTTTCATATTGAAGTCTCAGTTATATTTATTGATATAAGGTTTAAATTTCCTGAATATATTGTGGCACTTTATCTAAGTTTATAGTAAATGATTATATTTGAAAGATATTCCTTAAAATGCCTAAGAAAAAAAAATTGTTTTCCAAAGTTAAATTTTATAACCATTGTGTTGGATAAAAAACTAAATAAATTCAAATTCTTTCCTGATTTAATCTTTACATCTGAGACCTTTGAGAGACTGTATTTGCAGAATTGTCAAGACATTTTCAAAATGACATGTTAATGATCGTTAAGTGTAAAGTCACTCACAAGTGTTTGATTTTTAATTTAAGACATAATTTTTTTCTTTTCTTTTAACGTACACATGTTCAGCTTGTATGACTTTCATCAAGAATTATGATTCATAATCCCTTTAGTCAAAGCTGTTCTTTTTTTACAGTTTTCAGAAGTAGAAATAAATTTGGGCTTCAATATCCATAATATAGACAAGTTTTTTAAAATGAAATTAAAAGAACAAATTTCTAAAGAAAATTTAAGATTAACTTTATTATAAAATTCTTTTTATCAAATGTTATTTTTATTGAAAATGTCATTGGTGAAAATTACTACAAAGTCATTTTTCCTTTTAGCACAATATATTTCTATGAAAAAAAGGCACTTCTAATCTTCCATATTGAATTTTCACCTCTTTGGAGTGTGAGTGATATTGTCATTCCCAAACCATTTCAACACATTCATTAATATTTTTGCAATCCCGAGTATATATCTTATTTATAATTAAAAAAATTGACCAATTTTTTCTTTTAATTTTTGAAGAAAATTTTTTGCATTCACTTTACAAACTGGATATTTTTACTCAAACATTTACATTTATGTTTCTTCAAATTTTTGTTCTTCAGTTTGTGATTTTTGAAAATGAACTTTTCTAATAGTATCATAGAACAGCCAATAGCATGCTTATAAAACTAAAAACAAAACAGGTTTTTGACTCAAAACAAGAACCTTGCAAACAGAAAAGTTTATAATATATATATATATATATATATATATATATATATATATATATATATATATATATATATATATATATTTATATATATGAAGACCTGCTGGAATATCAGAACTTACATCTCAGTCCTTTTTTTTCAGCACAAAAACACAAACATTAATTCAAAGAAAAACAATAATGAAAACAACATCTATTGGATTGTAGTGGTCAAATATAGACATGTATAATGAGCAAATGAAACCAATGAAAATCAAATGAAATTTTTTGAGACATGGAATAAGATCAACTACTTTATATAAGAAAAACTAAATAATTTCTACAAAAAAAAAAAAGAAAAAGAAAAGGATAATCCTCCCCATGTGTACCTATGAATGGGGAACTAACTAAACTTGTAAAATTCTAATCATAGTCTGAGAAATCAGAGATTTATTGATTTGACACAACATACTTTAACATTATTAAAATCATTGTATCCTCAAAATAAATCATAATTTGACAATTTTCATTTTACTTTATAATGAAATCTTAACAGAAAATATTTTAATTTTGGGTGTTTATATTTGTTCATTTTTGTATTTTGAGTTCACAACTTTAAAAAAATGCTTTTTATATTCTCTCTTGTTGATCTACCATGTTTGTATTTAAGTAAAAAAAATAAAAGAAGTACAAAATCTTGTGGAACAGGTGAAGATGTTATAATCATTAATTTTGATTAGTTTTTCTTTCATATTCTAAATCTTAGTTGTTTTTTATGACAATTTGCTGGGGCCAGTATTTCTATGACAGCAAGGAACTGTACATATTAGAGACACTATAAAGAATAAGCTTTTGATGAGACTCAAACCTATGTCTTCTTTTTGCCTCAGGGAAACTTGGTTATTTCTTCCAGTTGTGTTATCAACTATGCAATAAGTGCAATTGGCATGTTAGATATCTATATCATACCAATAAATCTACCCATGATGTTGTTGATGCAATTTTTGCTATTGTGTTAATAGCGTATTTTTTATGTGGAAGATTAGTCAATCATATAACAAAAATGTAAGAAAATACTGATCAAAATCAATAATAATGATGATGGGCAAGATATTGTATTCAACTGCAAAATACATTTATCAAGTTTTTTTTTATGTAGAATTGAGTAAACCGAGACATTATAATTTTGAAGCCATCATAAACAAAACTTGGTAGATGCCAAAACTGAGAAAAACTTCAAAAGCAAAGCAAAAGGTTTAATTTGTCAAAAACTATAAAATTTGCTTGTCACTCTAAGTCAGCAGCAGCCTAAAGTATTAAGAACTTTAAAGAATAAATCCTGATCATCTTTGAATAAAATGTGGTGAGAAAATAAATAAGTCTCCCTTGGTTCTGTGTGAAGATGCCCGTAGGTCACCTCATGGTCATGTGACAATCCCAGAATTCATCTTGTTCCCTTTTATCCATGTTTTTTGGATTGTTAACATGTGCCCTCATTATGGCTTTTGTCTTGCCTCATCATTGAAAACTCAAGTAAAACTTTTATCATTTTATACTCCTCTCAAAAATAGCTTGCTCATGGAACAATATGTGCACATTTTATCAGTTGGAACACATTTGTGTATTCTTGTTACTACTTGTATATTTATTATGTATATATTATTTATTCTTATATGAGTAAATGAGCTTATCTTATCTTTTGTTCTCTCTATCTTGTGTTAGTATATCATTGGATATACAAATGCTAATATTGGACCTTAGAGAGTAGAAATGTGACTAAATATTTCATCCCAGCACCAATCAACTCAATAAAAGGAAGAAAGAATTCAAAGGTCATTGGAATGGTCATGAAGTTTACTTTCTTATTTTCTGTTATCTTATTGACTATTTCAACCAAAAAATAGCAATGATATATTACTGCTATTATTAAAAATTTTATCCTTAAATTTTAGTTGCTTTTTATTGCAATTCACTCAGGTCATTATTTCAACTATAGTGATACACAGCATGTGCCAAAGATAATAATAAAAGGAATGCTCCCATTGAGACTTGATGTCCCCTTAGTGATGCAAGTATGTGATGTGATTTGAGCTTCTGTGATACCAATTTCTCTCATAGCTTATTTGGTAAAGCAGCTTTACACCATGTCAAATGAGAAGATTCAGAGATAATTTGACCAATGAAAACCTACTGGAATAAGCATGTTAAATGCCAAATGGACTGTTTCAAGAAAATTAATGTTTCATTCATAATCAATTCTGCCATGCTTAATACAATTTAAGTCTCAATACTTTTTTAACACATATCCAGGAGGCAGTCATGATATAATGGTTATCATCAAACTAAGTTTGAATTCAGGATGAGGCTGCTTGTGTTCCATTTTGTGCTAATGCCCTTGGGAAAACCATCCATCCATCTCTTCTAGCTCCAGCTATGAGTAAATAGTAGGGCGGACTAGGCTCTTTAATCATGGTATAGCAATCTGTCTATGAGAAGGAAAACTTTGACTTCAAACCTGCAGAAAAACTGATCTTGTGTTGCATCCTGCCAATGATGGAAGGGCTGAGTAAATATTCTTTTTTTATTACCGTTGTAAGCTGAATTTTGAGAATTTCTTGATGTTTTCAGATGGAATAATTTCACTAAGGCAGTAACAACTACGAAATATTTTTTCTAGAAAAGATGATTGTTAGCTTGAATGTAGTGAACTCTGAAAATACAATTCATAAGATATTCATAAAATATTCATAAATAAAAGAATTTGTAGTAAAAAAAAGATTTGTTTCATGTTTTTAATGTCATTTTTTTAGTAATCAAAAAAAAAATTAAATTTATTTTTAAATCTCCAAACAAAAACAGTCTCTGAAAACTCAGACATTGATTAGATTTCTACACTATCTCCAATAATGTAGTGTTCTCTTTGCAAAATGAATTCATTTGTTGGAATCCTACTTTAAATTGAAATTAAAGATAAAAAATTAAAAATCCTTTGTTAAAGAAAGGGGACCACTCAAGAAGATAAAGAAAGAAACAGATTATATTTAAATGCAAAATCATTGAGTTCAGTTTCCAAAGTTTTATTATTTTTTTTAATGATTTTTTTGTTCTTTTAAAATTTTCATTAGTCTTTAAAATTTTCTGTCTTTGTGAATCATAATCGTTTTTCTATTTCTTAGTATTAAAATTGTCAATAAAAAATTATTAGATATTATTTGGGTAAAATAATATAACCAAACATTAATTGGCATGAAGCATTTTTTAAAGAATAGTTTGAATTGGTAGCATAATTTTTTGAGAAGAATTTGTTTAAATCATATAAAAGAGAATAATTATTCAATATTTTTGCCCTGCCAAAATGAGTTTTTGCGTATGGCATTTTCCAGTTCAAGTGTACATTGTAGCTTATGTATAAGTTTCTTAAAGATATACATTTTTTTGGTATATTCCTCTTAAATACTATAATTTTTTAACAATTTATGTCATTATGAAAATTTGTTCATGCCTTGCTGTCAGGTCATGCTGAATACATCAGTTCCCAAAATATAATCAATGTTAAGCTGTGATGAAATTACTTAGCATTTAGATGGGTGATAACTTAGAAACAGTAAGTATCATAATGAATTGGTAGCATATGTGTCAGACAAAACAAAGGTTAGTAAATTCTAATAAGGTTCATTGATGACTAAATAAAAAATAAAAACTTTAAAGTTCCTATTTATATATCTTAAACAAACATTCTGATTGGTACAGAACAGTCACATGCCAACAAACAAATTGCAGTTTCCTGGGATTTCTTATGAATTATACTACCTTGATTCCATAGTAGTTGTTACATTACTGTATGAATTATATATGCAAATAATTAAAATATTGTAAAATTATAGAGAAGCATATTAAATCAATCTTTTCATATAATTCAAGAATCTTATGGATAATGTTTGTTTATGAAATGATAAACAACAAAATACTACAGTAGTGAAAGTTTTGAACTTATTTCAAAGAAATTATGAGATTTACAAATTAATTTTCAGCAGCAAAACAATTTGTAATATCATTTATACTCATGTATCATGTGACTTTCTGAGAACTAGGTTTTAGCTGAATATTAGGAGATTGAATCATACCTGAGATACAAACTAGGCCAAGCCTTGGTAAACTATTTACACAAAGTTTGTATCTTGCATATGGTATGACCTGGCTAGAATTAAGGTCTTACAAAGTTGCATGATACATGAGTATATAAGATATAAAGTTTTTTTTAATGTGGCAAATAAAGTTGCTATATACAGACTTTTAAAAATAATATTACAAATCCAACAATTAATGATAATGTTTTAGTAGTAAAATTCAAACACATTTTAATATTGCAGCTAAATTTTCAGGTAATATTTTAATAATTAATTGCACAGTTAACATGTAATATGTGGTTATAGCAAAATTAAAATTTGAAAATGGTAGGCTTTAATAATCTATGATTGAAAAGATATTTTTTATACTTAAACAGAAAATTTGAAAGGAACAGGGGATATATACTATGGGCACAAGAACACTACATATTTGGAGTACTAAATACAAATACCTTTCGATGTTTATCAATGGCTATCCACTTCCTGCAAATGATGGCTCATTCTGTGCAGAATTCACTTTGAAATGAGGCTCAATCAGATATCCAGATTTTGTCATCTGATCGAACCGGCCAATTGTTTTATGGAAGAGTTGAGCATTAAGGTCAGAGGTGTCCTCCGCTTCACCAAAATAGCGGTCAAAAGATACTTACCAAAAATAAAAAAAAATCCTTAAGAAACGAAAAGCTTGTTTATTTTATTTATAATTTAAAAAGGGGGTAATATAAATAAAATAAAAAAAAATAATAAAAATAGTGTAATGGGATTTAACACTAATGTTTAGGTAGGGAAGGAATATTCTAGAGGGAAAACAGAATACCATTTAGGGAATTGTGGATAACTTAAAAAAGAGGTTCTTCAGTCGGAGATTGTGTAGGGAGTGGGTGAGGCAATAGTACATTTTGATTAGGGAATTTGAGTTAGTTACAAGCAAGGGGACCAGAAATAAGATAAAAGTGGCAATCTTATAGACCTGCTTTTACACTAGGTGAGTATCTATATCTGTGTTCATATATATATATATATATATATATATATATATATATATATATATATATTAAGAAGTAGGTCTTGAAAATCAGAATTTGGTGTAAGAATTACCTTATTTCTTGTGAAAAATTTAACTCCTTATCATGAAAATATTTTCAAACATAACTAGAAAGCATTTGAAAGCCCTATTTTTTAACATATTATATCCAATACAGTTATATATATATATATATATATATATATATATATATATATATATATATATATATTGTACAGCAACATTCACATTATTCTTATATATACATATATATAAATATATATGTATATAAAGATTTATATACATATATACATATATACATTGAAATTGAAATTGCTGAAATCATTCATATATTAACATATGTCTTTTAATTTATCAGTACACAGGTACATATATACACATACATACAGGTGTGTGTGAATGTGTGTGTTTCTACTTCATGAGCATAACTCTCTAGCTAAGTCTCTAATATACCAAATTGTATGAAATATGAGGATCATTTATGATAAAATTAATCTAGGATATTGCCTATAAGTTTGCATAGAGCCATTATCATAATGAATTGGCTATTGAACTTATTCTTTATTTTACATCTTGCTTCAGGCGTGATATAGATTTTACCTTGGTGCTTATATCTTTGTTCTGGAAGGAGGGAGGGAGATTTGAGCACTCCTTATATCATTAAGAATGGTGCTATCTTTGTTATAGCCATCTTTTCTTTTTTTTTTTTTTTATTGTTCATCACCATTTACTGAAAAAAAAAATCCTCTCTTTCTTTATGGATTACATACATGAAGAACACTTAATACACAAGCCAGAATGTTATGGTATCAAGAAAAGCAAAATGATTTATGGCCAAATACTGAAAGCATCAGTTTCTGCTTGGCCACCAAACTTAAGCTGTGATGAACATGTTCTGTATTTAGATGGATGGCTATTTAGTTACAAGGCAGCATTGTAGGAAATAGACATGGTGACCTAAGTTCAAATCCTTGACAAGGATCTCTGCATTTAACACAGCACTAATATCCTAGGGAAAGGTAAGCATCCAATTATTCTCCCTCCAGCTATGAGTAAATAGTTAGGCAGACTGCTTTCTTTAACCTTGGTATGGTTACCAGTCTTGAAGAAGGAAAACTCAGATTTCAAAACCTGTTAAACTCTGCTTAAAAATTGACATTGTGTGGTATTCTGCCCTAAACAGAAGGGTTGGATAAATACATATTTTGTTAAATGTACAGTAAGCAGCCTGAAGCCATTATGTTAGACTAAGCAAATTTTATGTAATGGCACCTCACCACTTGGCTATGACAGATATGTCAAATATTTGCAGGGGAATGAATGATAAGTGACAAGTCAAAATTCACCACTGCTGAAATATACCCGTGGAAGATACATGTGCATTCTTTCATTGGCTATTGGCAGCCACATAGTATTTAAGAGATTTAGTTAGATTTAAAAAGTTGGTTGAGTTCCAAATCTAAAAAGATACATTTGACTAGTTTGAGGCTTGAATGAAATTTCCACTTATGACAAGGACTTACAAATGAAGGATTGACATATTTTCTCCATAACCTAAACAAAACAAAAGAGTTATTTTGCCAATAGTGTAAATAATAATAATAAAAGAATTCCTCATCTCAGAAATTTAGATGGATATTAACAGTTAGTATGTTTTAATTCAGTAAAATTGAAATGAATAGTTTTATATGGAGGGTACCCCCAACACTGCCAATAAAAAATGGAATTTAAGTGTGGCACACAAACTGGATATCTTTGCACATTGTGCTGCAAGTTTGACATTATTCTGAGCTAAGTAGCCATATGGTGTGATTCTAAATTGACTGATTTGTTTATTGTGGCTTTTTTTCTCATGATGTTTGCAAAGATGTTTTGTGATCAGCTCAAGAAGAGAGTGAGGACATGAAGTTTTGTTTTCTGATATAGAAAATGGCTTTTAAAATTGTAGTAATTCTCCAAGAAGCTTTTAAGAAGAAGCTTTAGATAAACACAGTTGCATTCCTGATATGGTGAAATGTCATTTGAAAACCAACCACCATCATGCTGACTCTCTACTAGCTGAAATGATAAAAGTTCTGAAAAAATTCACCACAAAATCAATAAAGATTGTTATTGAATGACTGATCAGATATTTAAGGTGACTGGCTTGTCTTGGTGAAGATTAGCTGATGCTTTAGAAATAAAATGCTTTTTTGAAAAATTTGAGATTTGTTTGCTTAACAAAGAATAAAAAAGAATGTGTGCCACAACTCAAGACCAAAATTATCCACATTATGATCCAAAATGAGTAAATAATTCTGTCTATTTTTGAGTACCCCCTCATATAGATAGAAATTATACAAAAAAGTGACTGTTTTATACTATTCAGGATAGAATTACTTTTCATATTACTAGCTCCTCTGTTAAAGGTCAGTTAAATTTTGATAAAGATTTCTTTTTTAATTGACCATTTCTCATTGGCCAATTAACTTGCTCATTGGTAGAGCAGAGGACTGATTGTGAATGAAGTATACATATGGTTGATAAGGTTTTAATGTCATGCAATTATTTTCAAGAACTTAAATTTCAAATAAAAAATAAAACTCTTAATTTCCTTCTTCAAAATGTAGTGCATTGAATATCCCCCAGATATCACTAGTTTACATTTTTTTAAATATGAATTTGGAATATAAGATCAAGTTTGTTCAAAACAGTCATTTACATCTTTTTTTGTGATGTCAAAAACATTGGGAAATAATAAAGCTCCTCTTTAAAAATAATCCAGAAAATTAAGAATTCTGTGACTCTAAAAATCCTTAAATGTGTGATGAAAAGATTTTTCAATCTCTTCTTCATTCTCTTTTATATAAACAGAAGTATAAAATTCAAGGATGATAATTCAGCCAAACAGATTACACAAAACAATTTTTTGAAATATCCCAGCCCCTAACCTAAAAAAAAAATGAAGCAGAATTTTCCATTTTATATCCTCCATATTTAACAAAGTTTGAAAATAAAACCCCCAAGAAATGCACAGAATGAACACAAACCATTGCTCCACCATTTGATTGCTACTCTCTTTGATGACAAATAAAAAAAGATTAATAAGTGGATGAATAAAAAAAGAATCAAACAAGAGTGATGTAGTTGAAAGAAATGGAACAAAGATAAAAATATGCACCATTTTTGGAAGAAAACCTGTCAAACTGAGACACTGGAGGAAAACTAAAAAAAGAACAACATTGAACACACAAATAACTGTATTTAAACAAAGTTTCTTTTTTTGCTTTGTGCAATATTTCAACCATTCAAGAGGGAACTTGATGCTTGAAGAAGAGATAGAAAAAAGGTTCATGCATAAAATGCTTGGAAGATTTATAAAAAAAGAGGCAAAGGCAAGGATGATAAAAAATCACACACACACAGACACACACATATATGCCTAATGTATATATGTATATGCTTTATCAATCTATCTATCTATATATCTATCTAGTTATATATCTAATTTATATATTATAAATCTAGAATTGAAACAAATTTAAAAAATCTAGTAAGATGATTAGAAAAACACAATAAAAATTCATAGAAAGAACCTTGCCTGCTTTTTAAAAAAAATCAAAACAGGCTTCACAGAAATATTGCTGCTTGAATACAGTTTAATCTATCTCTTTCTATTGATCTATCTTGATATAAACATAGAATATATATATATATATATATATATATATATATATATATATATATATATATATAATTCAGACTTAATTATAAAAAACGTTTTTTCCTGACAGCTGATGCATGTCCAAAATAATCATCTGGACAATTAAATAAAAAGCAATGATTTTTATTGAATTATTATCGTCATTTTACTCCTGGTGAGTTTTTCACACCAATGTTAACTGGTGGTCATTCACTGGAGTCTGAGTGACAGCAAATTTCTTCAGGCCTCCAGGACTCTTCTGAGTATTTTGGCTGATCTCAACAATGCTTTAGTCTGAATGGTCATGATTCTTTCTCTCATTTACAAATGTTCTAATTCCAATTTTTAATCCTTTGGAGACCATTCAAAGTGCATTGTCTCCCACATTATTGTTATCATTATTATGACTATTATTATTATACCTCTATTTTTTCAAACAATGAACACTTCATATATATATCCATAGTCATCCACATATATATATATGTATGAAAATGCATGATATAATATATTGTTATACAAATGGATTCATATATTCAGAAGTACTTTTTATCAAGTATTACTTAATTATTATATTATGCATAATCATAATGTATAATAAATGTAGATATATGTTTATATGTAATTATTATATTCATGATATATAAGTTTTTATATTACTTGAGGGCCAGCAACAGATGTGGAAGACTTTCTAAATCTTTGTTCATGAAATCAAGCAATGATATAATATTTTTTTAGATATAATTATTGTAACTATACTTATGAAAATCTTATTATCATTTATAATAATTATGTCTACTGTCTCTTGCTTCCTGCAGGCTCCCCCATTAACCCTTAAACCTGGGTAGCCAGTATTTGTATTTCTAACTGGAAGCACATAAACCCAGATAGCCAGAATTTTGGTTGTTGATTTCTTACTTCTCCATTGCTATTCCCAATAAAATATTGTAATTTTATATTTATATAATTTTATTATATTTTAATATATTTCTAAATTGTCAATAGAATATTGTAACTCATTATTTTACAGCCAGTAAAGTCGTTAAATAACAAATTACAATATTTTATATTTTCCGTTATTTTTCAAGCCAGCAGCCCATATTGAAAGGCCAAGGTTTGTGGGAGGTTTTTCTGGGTTCCAAGGGTTAAACTGATCTAGGGGTTGGGTAAACATACTTTCTTATATTGCATCTTATATGATTATCAAATATAGGTATTACTATGTTATTTTATTCAACATATACATATATATATGTGTGTACACATGCAGGAGTGTGTTTGTGTGCTGAAAGAGATGGAAAGGAAGTGAAATGTCCACAGAACAGGCATGTGAACAAAAAGGCAAAGGTCAAAGGTCAAAGGCAGAATATATAAAAATTTGGCTGATAGGTGAGGAATAAAATAAGTGGCTAAGTAACAATCTGCAGCATAATTTACAAACCAAGTATGAGAGGGACAAGCCAGAAAAAATAGTTTAAAAAATGTCACACAGAATCAAACAAGAAGCAAGGCAGAAAAAAGAGAAGTTAAATATGTTAAAAAAAGTGAGCAACTGATGGCAATGATAGTGTTTTAAAAAATCCAGCCAGAAATGGTGTGAATCTGATATAAGTTAGAGGGAAATTAATCAATTTGAGTAGAAAAAAAAAGAAAGTGTGATAGAAGGATACAGATAGACAGAAAATGAAAAAATAGTGAGAAAATCTTAATAAAGGAATGAATGGATAAACAGAACAAAAGTGTATAAAATGTATGGAAATATAATAGAGATATTAAATTGTATGGAAGAATGATAAAAAAATTCATAAGAGAGATAAAAAGAAATTGTAAGTTTGTTAATAAACCGGTAATAAGGAGTAATCAATAGTTTGAAAGAAATTAAAATCAACACTGATTTTGTTTCTAAATTATGAAAAAATTCTTAAATTCTCAAGACAATGAAGATAGCAAATACTATATATATATATATATATATATATATATATAGTATGGGGTTTTAAAAAATTCAACAACTTTGGAATAAAAAATGTAAAGGAATTTTACATATAATTATATTAATTTTGACTCTTGGAAATTACTTTGAACAAATTATAGAATATAATATCTGTCAAGTATCCTTAATGGTAAGTGACTTTTGCATCACACACACACACACACACACACACACACACACACACACACACACACACACACACACACACACACACACACACACACACACATATCTGTGTATGTGTTTGTGTGAGTATGCACCATATATATTATAAAAAGAGAAATATTTACTTATGTAATATATAGGTATGCAAACACACAAGCACACACAGACATGGAGTAAAATACACACACACTCACATATATATTTATTCACTTACACAGAGATTATAAAAAATAGTTTCCAAATTTTATTTTAAAAAAACTATTTAAGATATTAACTCTGATATTACACATTAAGTCAAGAAACATCTACTTTTAAGGTTTTCTGCCCATTTCTGTCATGTTAATTTAGATTATTTGAAACAACATACAACTACAGGTATTATTACTTTAAATAATACAACACTATGTATCGATTAAAATATACCATGTGGTTTGGTGTGCACACATCAAGCAACAGTAAGTTGCAGCAATAAATTTCAGCTATGTTTCATGAATGTTTATATCTGTACAGCATTTTTGAAACACAATTTCTTCTTGACACCATATCATCATCATCATCATATCGTGCTGGCAGCACGGATATCCCTGACCCTCTCTCGCCACTCCTCCCTATCGTTCATCGCCCTAGGCAGGTCTTCAGGACAACATCCTGTATCCTCACACAGCTGCTGAATGTACGTTCGTGCTGGTCGTCCTGCTTTTGCGCGGCCGTGTGTGGGGATCCATAAGAGTTTATATATTCATATTCTCAAACACATCTGTAACCTGAGAATTTTTGTTGGAAATTTTCACCATGAAATCTTCAATACATTAACTGATTTTAACTAATTTTAACCACTGATTAATATGCTGAAAATTTCTATTTGTATAAATAGTTTTCCATCATTCTAGAGAAGAACAGTTGTTGCTCTGAACACACACACACACACACACACACACACACACACACACACACACACACACACACACACACACACACATGTATATATATGTTGAGGCAGAAAATTCTCTTGTGGGCATTTATATTTCATTGAAAATAACTGATGAAGATTTAGTGTTTAGTCTTTTTTTAGATTGTCTTGTTGTCAAATAAGATGTTGTAACTCTGGTTGTGGGCAGTTTAAAAACTGTCCAAAATCTTTGTTGGAGTAGTCCAATACAGGTAATTTTGACCACCTATGGTCATTAAAAAATTCCTTGGGCACAGAATAAATACAGCACTTCTCAATACAGGAATACCCACATACTTGACAATAACCAAAGGTACCCATACTTGCACTGCACCAACAGAAATTTTGAGCTGTTTTTAAAAAGCCTATAACCACAGTCATAACATTTTGTTCAGCATCAAGAAAAGCTGAATAAAAATATGTGTGAGCATATGAATTACTTAAGTAAAAACCATGAAAAACTGTTCCCTATTTTATTCATACTTGATATCAATAAAGTTAATTTTTATGATTTGCTACACCTGAATTGTTCCTTGGTAAGTTGTTTTATTGGGGTTAGATAAAAAAGCCAGAAGGCTTTTTTTAAACATTTATAAATATGCATACTTAAACATAGATCTGTAACCTAAGATTTAAGGACTTAGTTATTTTATAATAACAATTTATCTTTCCTTTAATTTTAAGTAGTGACCAGCTGCATTAAATACTACCAATCACTTTGATAAATCAGTGTGTCAATATTTGTACTTGACAACATTTTGGATTGAAAAGATTTATGAAAGTTTATCAATAAGCATGAAGCCTGTTAGATAGTTATATAGATATTCAGTGAATTTTATAGTTATATAGTTATTCAGTGAATTTTATAGTTATATAGTTATTCAGTGAATTTTATAGTTATATAGTTATTCAGTGAATTTTAGTCTGAAATTGTCACTGTATACTGTTTAATCTATACGATTAATATTAACCCCTAAGTGCATTGACAAGGAGGGAAATTTTGTTAGGAAAATATGTGTAAAATAAATATTTTTTAATAATTAAGCTACATACTTGATTTTTAGATATACCTAATACTAGGTATCTATCTATCAATCTATCAATCAATGAAAACTAAAAGTATTTTTCTATAAAACTGTGTATCATGAGTGTCAATATCTTAGATAGATTTTTTTAACAAAACTATATTTTAAATATATTTTTAAATACTAATGCCAAAGTGAGTCGAAAGTTATACAATATTTTCATCTGTGCTGGCTTCCAGAATAAACTTGTGGAACTTGAAGCAATCAAATTGATGCCACACCTGGTATGTAGTCCAAACCCAACTCCCTTGGGTTATAACTTTTTCTGATCCATGGCTAACTTTCTGCACTGGTGACACTTCAACAACTATATGGTGGTGAAAGTTTCAGTGGAAGAATTCTTTGCTTAAAGGGCAAGAAATGGTGTCAGCATGGGATCAAAGAATTGGCAGAAAGGTGGCTTCAGATGGTGCAACATGATGGCTTCTACAGTGAATGCTAGTCTGCTTTTGTTCTAACTTGAAGAATAAAGCAAATAAAGTACCAAAATATAGCAAAACTCTTGACTTGCCCAATACATAATATGTATTTGTTAGAGCAACATTGCCTGCTCTTTTCTATTTTTACATTTGATGACAAGTTTATTTGGATTTTAAATAAATGAGCTAATAATTTTTAGAAATAGGTAATGACTAAACACTAATATACATAAATCAATGTAACTGTAATATTATTATCTAATAATACTTTTATTTATGCATCCAATAGACAGGACATTCATTACAAGGAGGGAAGGAACATGATTTATATATTCTTTTTAATGCTAATGGGAGAAGGTTAGAATGATAAGTGCCAGAAAAGATTTTTTTTGTTTTTGAGGTCTTTTTTTGCATAATATTATCAATGTGGAATATCACATAATCATATATATATATAATGATGTGATCCATATGAAACTTTAAGTTATGGTCTTTAAGAGTATATAATTTAGATATTTTTTGTTTTATACATACATACATACATACATACATACATACATACATACATACTTCGCTTGCTGGCTGAGTGGTATGATACTAAGTTTAATGTAAAGTTGGGCGGGTTTTGATCCCAGCTTCAAGCGTCCTATGTGTCTAACCACACTGAAGAGTTGTGATATAACGAAACGGTCTGTCTGTGGATGACAATATATATATATATATATATATATAATAAAATTCTCAATTACCTTTGACCTCTTTAAAAAGTACAAATATTAAAAAAAATGATTTATTCATTTGTTGGTTTGAAAACAACTTAGGTAGAGTCAATCTTACTTCAGCAGTTTCTTGTCCCATCCTGTTCATATCTGTTACTGGTTGCCTATCTATCTATCTATCTATCTATCTATCTATCTCTTTCTTTCTTTCCTTCTTTATTTCTTTCTTTCTTTTTGAAGCACTATTAAGAATATCCTATTTGATTTTTAATCACTTTAAATCAAATATTTGTTCTGGGTTCAGAGCCATAGCTCATTTTAGACTATAACATTCCAAATTATGTGATACTCAGAAATAACAAATTACATATATTTTTGTACATTTACATATTTCTATGTATTTATATTATGGCTAGGATAATCCAATACACACACCACATATATATATATATATATATATATATATATATATATATATATTAATAAAAATGTGAATTAATTCATTCTTATTTTATATTCAATACATATTGAAAATCCAAGTTGAATAAACACACACACACATGCACACACACTCACACATGTACACAATATTAAAATATTTTTAGTTTATATGAGTATATATATAATTTTGGATCCCATAATGATATGCTTGTTTTATAAGATGATATATGACTACAGTTCTCCCACCCCAAGTATTTGATTTGGTTTGGTATAGTTTGGTTTCTTCGTTTAATAGTATATCAACCTTCATGGGTTATTTCAAAGCCAAATCCATCTTTGTAGAAGAACAGTAGTGATACTATTTAACCCATAGCTGGGGGAATATGGGGGTTCATATCTTTCTCAAAGGTAATGGTCCAAAAGTCAACATAATAGTGACTGGAGTTGGAGCTCTCTTATTTTGAGTCCAGCACTTTAGCCATTATGCCACGGGACTCCTCCCCCAATGGAGAAAAATTAAACAAGAAAGTAATCCAAAAAGTGATGAATTTATTACAAAGGAAAGTCAACATTACAATGTTTTGGTTTTAATGAACCTTATCCATGACTTTAAACTGGTGAAACAAGGGTTAAAAGTTAAGCATCCATTGTTATTCAAGACTTGTTTCACCATTTTAAATCCTGAATAAGGTAAACCAAAATCTTTTGACTTCAACTTTTCTTCATAATAAATTCATAATTTTTCAATTACTTTGTTTTACAATTTTTCTCCATATATATATATATATATATATATATATATATATATATATATATATATATATATATATTACCATTTCATATGAGTATATGTTGTTTTGGATTCCATTATATGATTGGCTGATAAAATGATATATGATTACAGTTCTCAGATCCCCAGTTAATACCATTTATTTATCATACAAATGGGATGGTTCATCTGGGGGAGATAATTGGGTCATTATAAGGATGGGTGAATGGTTTAGTGGACAGTGGTTAATGGGTGGGTAGTGTTGGTGGTTACAGTGGTGGTGGTGGTAGTAGTGGTGGTGGTGGTGGTGGATGTGTGATTATTGGAGGTGAGGAGATAGAAGAGAAAAGCATGCTATAAGCTTTAAGTGTAGTTGGTTGGATGGTAAAAAAGAGGCAAAAATTGAGAAAAAAAGCAAAAGCCAATAAATATTGATAGTTAAACATGCACTTAAATATACATGTACAGATATATAGACACATAATTTGGCAGTAGAATAAATATATATATATATATATATATATATATATATATATATATATATATATATGTACCCCATTATATTCATCAGAAATGGTTATTTTTTTGTATTTTTACATGATGTATGTGTATGAATAGTTATATTTCAGAACTGATACATTTTGCACAAAATCAAGTTGAAATTCTTATTATATCCTTCAAGTGTCAACAATTATTTCATGTATATGAAAATACCTTAAGATGATGTTTCTATCTTGGTGTTTATTCATGTAATACCAAAGATTCTCATTATGTTTATTCATCATGATATATATGTAATTGTAAACTAGAAAAAAAAATGATGCACCATAGAGAAATTTTTATTAGAATAATACTCTTAAAATGATCTAAGAAAATAAAGCAGATGCCAGTAAAATTTGCAATTAGAACCCACTCAGTTGGGTCATTAAATATCTGAAAACTTCTTGCTTTTATTAAATAAATACAAGAGATCCCAATATATTTATAAAATGCTCTACCTGAAAAAATAAAGCAGTTTCCAGTCCAATTTATAACTGACTTATAATTTGAACATAATTTTTTATCATGAAATGCTGATCAGAACCCTTCATTCCTTCCTAAATAGAAGTATCAATATCATTATGGACTGCTTTTACAATAGGTATGAATGGATTTATGAGTTGCCTAGTTATAGATTAAATAAATGCAGTGACCATATGTGTAAGAAACTACAAGTCCAAGGTCTGGGCATAAGAATTAAAGCAACAACAATAATGATCATAATAATAAGGCATAGAAAAGAGACTGGGAGAACTGGAGATCGAGGGAATAATTGAGACCATCCAGATCATACCACTGTTGATATATATATATATATTTATATATATAGTGACTGCCACTTTATAGAAGAAAGCCATCTCCTCAAATCAGCTAAAAGTGCCTGTGGGAGTGCATGTGACAAATCCTTGCAAATGCTGCTAAATAATCCTTGCAAATGCTGGTACATATGTGACAACCAAGATAACTGTCCTGTTATTGACATTGCCCCTGTGAACTCTCCTATTGGTTCTCAAATTTGTTGTTGATCCACATACTTTATGACAGAAAAGACACAAGTTACCTGTGGATTGTTGTGGAAGGACATGTGTAAAGTGAACCTGAGATTTCTTGCAGTCATGAAAGCTCATATGAGTAGCAAGTCTGGCTTTGGACGAACAACCCCTACAACAGATGTTATAAATATATTCAGAAAATACCTACATGTTCTCTTTCATTAAAGATGGAATACATTGAATGTGAAGTCTGGTTCGTGAGGAAGTCTTTTTTATATCCCTCATTCTCAACAAAAGTTCCACACAAATGCCTTTTTTGTTTTTTTTACAAAAATAGCTGGAATATTCAACAAATCCCCTTGTAAATATCTTCCAAAAGAGCTCCTTAAATCCATGGTCAATAACTATCTTATTGATCCTTAGATACTTCTGACGCTCCCCATCCATTTATATATTGATATTCCCATTTTCTCTTATTCCCCACTTTAGTCAGTCTTCCTATTCATTCCGCACATCTCAATATAATTCTTTGATGGATGGTGACTTGTTTGACCAATCTTAAATCTTGTAATTATCAAATATAATCACCTGTTGGTTTTGAGCAATGTTTTTCTTGTCAGACTCTAAAGAAAATAATTCTGTTGGGTTTATTTTTAATGATGAGAGTTACTGTGTATAATAAATCAATTGTTGATTGTTCCAATCAAGACTTATATTATCACAAAGAGGATTTGGATCCAATTATGATCCTTTTCCTTTTGTAAATGTTTAGGAATCTGCATCTGTCATTTTGAATCCATCACTCACATTGAAATTGCAGCAACTGAGTCACAGAACAAACTGTGTTATCTTTTGTTTTTTCACTGGAGTTTGAATGACAGCAAGTCTCCTCAAGTCTCCAGAACTGTTCTTAGTATTCTGGCCATTCTCAATAATGCAGTAGTTTGGATGGTCTCCACTTGTCCGCCAACTTCCAAGTCCTCCAGTCCCTATAATAATCCTTTAGTTACTGTACCAAAAGCACCAATCACAATTGGTATAATCGTCACCTTCATGTTCCATAGTTTTTTTCAATTCCCTAGCAAGGTTGAAGTACTTATCCTTCTTTTCACATTCTTTCAGTTTTATTCTGTGGTCAGCCCGGACAGTAAATTCCACAATTTTGCAAGTTTTCTTTTTTTTGTTGATTGTAATTATTATCATTATTATTATTATTACTATTATTTTACTCTTGGTAAGTTTTTCATATTAGCATTAGCTGGTGGTCTTTCACTGAAGTCTGAGTAACAACAAATCCCCTCATGTCTCCAGGACTCTTCTCAATATTTTAGCAGATCTTAACAATGCTGTGGTCTGGGTGGTCTTGATTCTTCCACTTATTTCTAACTTCTGCAGTCTTTTTTCTAAGTCTTTGGGGACTGTTTCAAGCACTTCTCTGCCTATAGCCCTTACTTTCAGCTAGTTGAATGCTAAAAAGTGCTATTTATTTTAGTTGGATGCCAGGATTTTCTTCCCTCCTACTCTTTTTCCTCTTCCTCAAGCCATGTGACCAACTATTCCATGGCCAAACACTAAGCTCACAAAATACACTTATCATGTATATGCATATAAAGGAGTATCTATCCATGTGCCTTGGGGTCTATGTATCAACATACCTGTATATATATAAATATGTACATGAAAAATTATAAGTTTTTTTAAAGAGAAAGATGGAAAAAATCGAAAGCGGACCGCTAATTGGTAAGGGAAGGTACCTACGTTTTTCTAATTCATGTAATGCTTCGTCCATAATTTTGTCAATACCATTTTTGGGTGCTGCTTTGGTAACAGTCTCCATTGCCGACCCTGCAGCATCGTCCGCTGCTGTGGTGATTTCATCGGCCTCCTCCTGCATCGCAGCCTCCCGCTTCAGTCGCAGCAGTGTATCTGAGAGGTACGCGGGCATCTTGCTGCTTTATCTAAAGTACTGTAAGAGATAAAGGGGAGAGAAAAAAGAAAGGCATGTTATTATTGAAGAATAAAAATTTCAAGGCATGAAATTGTTTCAAAACAATAGGGAACATAAAAAAAATACCTGAAAAGGGAAAAGATTAATACCATACAGTTAATGAAGATGCATCTCACAGATGAACTGAGATGCATCATATTTCTGGATTCCAAGATTTTTAACATCAGACCCAAGTGACCCAGTTGGGGTTGATCACATTTCCGCTTATATTCTTGCATTGACTCAGCTCTGTTGGCAGAGCTTAAAATACATTGACTACCTCCTACAGAGGGATAAGACCCACCCACAAAAAAAAAAAAAAAAAAAAATGGTATCATGATACTCATCATCATCATCATGTTGTGCCGCGAGCATGGATATCCCTGACCATCTTTCGCCACTTCTCCCAATCATTCATCGCTTTTGGCAGGTCCTCAGGGCTACATCCTGTATCCTCACATAGCTGCTGTATGTATGTTCGAGCTGGTCATCCTGCTTTTGCTTGGCCATATGCGGGGGTCCATAGGGGTACATCACTGATGAGTTCGTCCTTTCTTCTCCAGCAGCGTCCCGTGTGTCTGGCTCATCTAACTTGTATAGTTTTCGCGATGGGAGTCAAGTGGCCGTACAGCTGGTGTCTTGTGGGATGTTGCCGCCAGGACTTGTTCAATATTGCTCTTAACATTCTTGTGTAATTGCTGTCTAGCTTCTTCTTCAGCTGCTTTGTTAGCATCCAAGTAGTGCATCCATATAGCAATATCGATACGACTGCTGCCTGGAAGAAACTGCGCTTCATTTTATCGGTCAGGTCTAATTTCCATACGATCGAGAGTCTATCGATAGCTGTCCATGCTTTCGTTAGTCGCGTGTCAATGTCTTTTTCGGTTGATAAGATGCTGCTTCCTAGGTAGGTAAATCTGTCTACCAGTTTCAGAGAGGTTCCGTCTAGTGTGGAAATGTTGCCTGTTTAGTTGTAGCACATATATTCAGTTTTGTGTGCATTGACATGGAGGCCAATGTCTACGGTGGCCCGTTCCAAACTATGCAGTAGTGTTTCTATTTGGTTAGGTGTATTTGCCAGGCATGATACTAAACAGCATCTAATGGTGAGGCTCCAGTTCTGGAGTGCTGGAAATGTGGAGTACCCCTTCATTGTGATAACTCCTAGGTCCATTCTGATTCAGAATGGTAGTACCTATTAAAGTTTCACCTATGGCTCAAATAGATCTGTTTAAAAATTATTTGTTTTCAATGAGACTGTATAAAAAAAGCTCTCTTAAGAAACAGCTAAAGATGGGTTGATATACAGTTAAAATCAATCATTCAAACAAAACTGATAATTAATAGGCTTGCCCTCTTAATACAAATGCACCTTGTGGATCTTTTCAGACTCCATGATGGTTCTTATGAGCTTCTCCTTTTTATCAGTCTGGTTAAGGCCCAGCAAAGTAAGTATCCTGCAAACCCATGGTTGCCTACAACTGTTGGCTCACATAAGGCCTGGTGGTTCCATTCCACCAGCTCCTGGTATTTGGTGATCTTCCTTTCATGAGCTTTCTCTTGATCCTCTTCCCTGGACACAATTAATTCCCATATGATCATCTGCTTAGTTACATCCAAGAAGAGGACTATATCTCTGCTAAGTGAGGTTCAAATGAAATGATTGGAAAATTTTGTCTTCTATGATCAGTAAATTCTTGCGAAAAAACATATGTATTATAACATCATATTTTTTTATATTCTTAATAGACAATGCTGAAAATTTGCTTGAAGCAACGGCTCATGAAGATTTTAGTATGTTAAGAGCATCTCATCATGGTGTAACCATTAGCACGTTAGTTTCACAGATCAGTTTCTACTGAGTTGAGAGTTTTATTCACACTAGTAGTCTCATACACATGGCCTTGAGACACTCCTGGTTTTATGGTTCACATGACCAGGAATGGACACAGCGACCTGAGTTCAAATCCTAAATGAGGCTGTTTGCATTTTCACATTACATTTATACACTTGGGAAAGGTATGAATCCAACTATTCTTCTCCAAGATATGCATAAATAGTAGGGCAGACTGCTTTAACTTTGGTACAGCAACTTATCTAGGAGAAAAAAAACTTTGAATTCAAATCAGTTATACTCTGTCAATTGAGCTTTTTGTCTCATCCTGCTTGTGGCTAGGTTTTAAGTAAATATATACTCATATCCTTGAGCCAAATCTAAGTTATTTTCAGTTTTAGAACCACTTAAGAACTGCAGATTTAGCAAAAATTTCATTACATTATTTCTAAAAACTAAAATAAGTAAAACTTGAAATAATACCACCCAAAATAATGCAGAAATCAACTTCAAGGTAAAAGTCTTATGAATTAATGATAAATTTTGAATTATCAATTCAATTGTATCAGTTAATATATTCAAAAATTTGGGATTATTTCTTTTCTTAGGAGATGTTTTCGACAATAACATTGAGAGTGTTTGACAGTTGCCACGGAAGAACAGGTAAAAATGATTCTCTTGTTATATTCTAAAAAAAAGACACTATTTTTTTCCAACCTCCAGATGCTCACTTTGAGGGGCTTTGTTTGGCTGGCTCATATCAAATACCTCTCTTTTGGATACATGCTAAATAACCCAAGCCTAAATCTACCAAATTTTTGTGAAGCTTTACAAATCTGTCTTCCAGAAAAAGCCCTCTTAATATGAAAATATATTAAAACATTATATATATATATATATATATATATAAGTGTGTGTGTGTGTATGTGCGTGTGTGTATATATATATATATATATATATGTATATACATAATATACATGATAATATATGTAATATATATATATATATATATAATTTAATTTTCTTAACTGCCTGATGATTGTTCTTTTGCAAAAAACTCAATGAAACCCAGGGGTCGCAGTCTAAATTCCATGAATTAAATATATATATCTCATATATATCTATTTATTATCATTATATAACAGCTCTATCCTAGATATTGAGCACTCTCCATATTATATTGCACTTGGTTCGACACAAACCCACAAAGTGATTTAGCGACAACCAACACTGTTATAATATAATATCATATATATATATATATATATATATATGTGTGTGTGTGTGTGTATGTACATGTCTGTGAGAAGAAATGAGTTGAATCTGACAAAATTTATGTAGAAAAGGTAAAAATGGAAGAAAAAAATGTTTGTTGGTTTGTTTATTTTCCATGTTTCAACTTCAATCTTTTTTTGAATGCAAAAATATTTTATCAAACTCATTTTAGCGTGGAAAATAATTATGATGGATAAATTTTGATTCAATTGGAAGTCTTCATCAGGTGAAATTTTGAAAATTTGAACATTTTACATAGGAGAAACAAACAAAAATTTAAACAAAAGAATCTATGAACATGAAAATGACTTTAAAACTGGTAACACAACAAACTCTTTAGTTTCTCATAACTAACCATGCTTTTGATTTTCAAAATTCTGCCATATTTGCTTTCATTCATGACAAAAATCAAAGAATAATTGAAGCATGCTCCATAGCACACCATAACACAATACTGCAGTGACAAGGTTTTTTTCAAAATTTCACCATCTATAGGAAAAATAATACTAAAAGAATTCAAAATTAGCACTAAAGATTAGCTCCCCTTTCTTTAAACATTCAACGCAATAAAACGTCACAAATCTTTTTCTTAAACCACAAAATACTATTTACTTTTCAAAAACATTCCATTGCATAACATGATGCAATTTAAACATATCAACCAATATTAATATGTTTTTTCACATTGCAAGATCTACAAGCCCTGATGAAGACTTCTAATTGAATCAAAATTAATCTATCATAATTATTTCCCATGCTAAAATAATTTTGATAAAATATGTTTGCATTCAAAAAAAGATTTAAGTTGAAACACGGAAAATTAACAAACCATCAAACGTATTTTTCTTCCGTTTAACCTTTCCTACATATCTATAAATATATATACATATATATACTATTGTAAGTAATTGTTTGTAATTTTCTTTGTTTTAACAGTTCATGGCTTTTTTATATATTGAGTTCTCCTTTACTTTTAAATTCAACATATTGTACTTGTGCAAGTATTTATATCAGTCTTTTCACTTCCTGAATCTATCTCATTCTGTACATTATCTATCTATCTATCTATGATATATATAGAGAGAGATAGGGTGGGTGAGAGGCATATAAACACACTTAGAGATTGAGTGACTGCATGGAGGGGATGGATCAAACATTTTACTTAATAATTAATCTATTTGCATATTTGATTACAATACTCAGTCTAATATTCACCATACTGCAGACAATGAAGAAGATTATGCTGTAGAATAAATATTTGATGCATAAAATGAACTCTTTTATCCTCATTAGATTATGGACTTATTGATATCCCTATATATATATATATATATATATATATATTTTGGCATAGTGGTTAGTGTTTTTGCCAATGGTCCAGGAGACTGGGGTTCAATCCCTGGTTGAGTCATACCAAAGACTCAAAAAAATGGTACTTGATGCCTTCTTGCTTAACACTCAGCATTCTGAGGTATTGATCAAGAGTAAGAGGAGCAATCCAGGGAAAGGAGTTGCACCCCTCTTATCACCTCAGTGTTATAGCTATCAAAAAGGAGCCTTCAGGTTGCTCTTGACTACAGTTGTTTTACTTATGTATATATATATATATATATATATATATATAGAGAGAGAGAGAGAGAAGCTTTTACAGCTATGAGTATAGAGATAGACTGGCTAATAAAATGTGAGAAGAAATATTGATAAAAAAAAGAGAAATCAGATGATAAAAAAAGTAAATGGTTCAAAGGGCAATTGTAAGCAGAAAACATTTATAATGTGGAGAAAAAATACTCTGCATTGAATATAAAATTACCAGAATTGCTTTTCTGCTTCTTTGCAAGTAAAGTGTACCTTTCAAAAAAAAAGAAGAGAATGTTCTTTTATTTATTTTTTCTGTCTGAATAAGGAAAATCCAGGCAAAGAAAATGAATACAATTCCCAGTTTGCTGCACTTGGAGAAAATTAGATGAAAAAAAAGAGTAAAAATTCAGTTGGATATATTGTTCCTTTGTAAATGGAGTTTGTTTTGTAACAGAATGAAGGGATTTTCTCTTTGAGAAAGGAAAGGGGAAAATAAAAAAAAAAAAGAAACAAAAAATGCAAATTTCAGTTTGGGTTTATTTTTTCTATTAAGAGAAGACTTTTTGTTGAGGATGTAAAGATATTTTGTAGTTTTTATGTGTAATATGACTTTCTAAAAAGTGAGGTAATTTGTTTGTTTCATTGTTAGATAAACCCTATTTACACTATGTTTTTATACTGTTTTCATAATATATTACATGTTAGTCAGTATCTTCTCTACTGTATTACATTCAAATATACTTCCAATGCCATATCATATATTTAAATACATTTCCTATATTGTATTACATGTATTAGCATTTTCTATAATGTATTATATTTAAATACATTTCCGATACTGGACTACATTTATTAGAATTTTCTATACTGTATTATAATAAAATACATTTCCTTTACTGTAATACATATGAATATATTTCCAATACCATACCATAAATTCAAATATATTTCCTATATTGTGTTACATTTGAAATATTCAAATACATTTTTCATTTTGTGTTACTTTTAAAAATATTTTCTCTATCATATTATAATTAAATCCATTTCCTATTCTGTATTCATCATCATCATGTCGTACCGCAGGCACTGATATACCTGACCCTCTCTCGCCATTTCTCCCTATCGTTCATCACTTCTGGTAGGTCTTCAGGGCCACATCCCGTATCCTCACATAGCTGCTGTATGTATGTTCAAGCTGGTTGTCCTGCTTTTGCTTGGCCATATGTGGGGGTCCATAGGAGTATATCACTTATGAGCTCGTCCCTGCTTCTCCAGTAGTGTCCTGCATGTCTGGTTCGTCTAACTTGGATAGTTTTCGTGATGGGAGGCAGGAGGCCGTATAGTTGGTGCCTTGTGGGGTGTTGCCGCCAGGACTTACATTTGAATATCTCCTATGTTACACCATATATTTGAATACATTTCCTTTACTGTATAATATTTATTGGCATTTTCTTTGCTGTATTTTATTTAAATACATTTCTTATGCCATAACATGTATCTAAATACACCTTCTCTACTGCATTACAAATATATGCATTTTATATAATGTATATATATATATATATTTATTATACAGTGCAATGTTTAAAGAGCTTGGCTAGCATACCAATAACACACCCTTGTATATCTTTTAATACAAGTTGTTGTCAAAAACAAATGTTATTTTAAAAGATATATTTACATACTTTAATTTCTAAATGTGATAATAACTAATAACTCCTAAGTCAATTTGTCATCATTAAAAATTAAAAGAAAGTGAAATAGTTATTATTCTACAGTTATTTTATTCATTTTCTGAGTTGACCAACATCTGGTAATTTCTGTAAATTGTTGAGATCTTGTTTTTTTTTCTCTCTTATTAGTTTTGAATTACACTGGAAAAGGTGACTAATTCAGTTATAAATATACCATGATTTTTAGTATTGAGTTTTTATCACAATGTTTTCAACCTGAAAGCACCAGTTCCTGCCCAGTCACCAAAGTTAAATAATGATGATCAAGCTCAGTATTTAGATGGGTGACCACCCTTTAACAACAGGTACAGTATGAAATATGAGGTCTTAATAAATAGCAACAGCTCGAAATTTTCTTGAGACTTTAAACACATCTTCAGGAAGTCCCCATGGAATTGTGGTTAAATTGCTGGACTGTGACATCATAGAAAGCAAGTTTGAACTCCAGTCATGCTATTACATTCACTTTCAGACTGACACTCTTGGGAAAGGTATGAACCACCTTATCCCACACGCTATGGGTTAAATAAATGGTTTTGGTATTAAATAAACCACAAAGTCTGATATTCCATTAAACAATGAACCCAAACCAAACCAAACCAAACAGGTCTTATCAAATCAGTTAATGAAGATGAGGTATTGTTTCTGAAATTTACAGTTTGATTCATTGGAGGAGAAGATTCCTAATCAATAATTGATTAGAAATCATCTTCTATGAGTAGGTTTTTAACCATTAGAACCCGAAAGGCAAGAATTTGTGCTGGTACCTAAATGTACATATATTTCTACATTGCCGATAAAGTATTACAATCTGCTTTTTAACAATGATATAACTGGTTACTATTTCCCCAAAATTTCCTGAGTAAAAGTTGACCTTTGAAGCCTGAAATACTCTCTACTAAACTAAGGGTCAGCTTATGCAGCACAACTAAAATCCAAACCTTAACCACAGAATTGTCAACCAGTGGAATTATACTAACATTCGATATTACACCATTTATAGTAACTCCAGCTGAATGCCACAAACATTTTCAACTTGTGTTTGGTGAACGTATTTAACAAATTAACAAATTAACAATTTAAAATAGAAAAACTGTAATACAAATTAACTATTATATAAATGCTATATCACACATTGTTCCCAACAGCTGATGCACTGACCTGAAGCACTAACTGGAATATCACAGCACCCAGGCAGTCAGTCAAACAAGTACAGTAAGTTGTTTATCTGTGCCATTTCAAGACAGTGGAATAAATTGTGAAGTCATACAAATAGAAGCTCTAATGTGTAAGATTTGCATGTTTCATATATAGCTGATATAATTCTGATTTCAGAGAAAAGTTATGCACATCATACATAACTGGAGTAATGACAGTTGAATGAGATATGATGGTAGTTTATTGAATATACAAACATTGGCATTATCACTGTACTTACACGCCATAAGATTTAAAATTAAGTTGATTGTAGCAAATCTTTATTTAGACCTACTGACTAGGTTTTGGTCTACCAGTAGCCTACTGTATGTTTGAGAATTGACCTATACACTAGATATAGGTCTAACCTAGAATACTGAGTTAAAAATCTTGAGGTTGACTTATATGCCAGATTGAATTGTATGCCACAATTTATGGAAACTGAGAGATAACAGATTTTACTTTTAATATTTGTCAAGGTTGAAAATAGGCAAGACAGTTTTGATCATAACTTAAATGTTAACTCACTTTCTAAGTAAGAAAAAATAGGGATTATAAGTGAATAATAAGTGCCAGTTCTGTACACTATGTATTTTCTAGAAAAGTAGTTACATTTGTATTTAGATTTTGCATACTAAATGTATCAGAATAGAACAGATGTGAAAAGTAGGTAGAACATTTGAGTTGATCTTAATAGTCTTACAATGGTTAATCTTTTGTTATCTGTTATTAGTAAATTGAACTTGTATTAAAAAATTAATTAAGGGAGGCAAAATAATCTCTGTAAAATTATTTTGTGATTATTTTCGTACTAACCTAAAGATATTGACATTTTTGTTATTCTTGCTCACAACAAACAACAATTTATGTTTTTTTTTGTTAATCATTATTCTATTTAATCAATACATCACTCCATTATCAACAATTGTTGCAAATGGTCTCTCTCTTATCTAATGAACATATAGAGATACACATTATTTTCTTGTAGCTCTGTTGAGGCTAAACAGATGTTGGGTTTGGAGTGAAGCCAAAATCTTTATTTCCTGTAGTAAGTCTAAAAGCTCCTATTTATCAGCCGAAACAGAGAGAAACATGAAAGAATTACTTGTTTGGGAGCTGTTTATTTAAAACACATGTATCGCTGATGTTCAAGATGTGTTTAGTGCTCTGCTGAGAATTAAAATGGCAATGGTTGTTTGGAAAGAGACAAAAGATTATGGCTGCGATAGCAATTAGAAATATCAATCTTCCTTTTTAAGTATATCTGTAAACTTATCTACATTTGATTTAATGTATGAAAGTGAATCAAAAGTCCAGCAATATTTTGGTAGTGGCAGGTCCAGAAGATTTTGCGGAGGTTGTGAAGGTGATAAAAGAACACTGTGAGATGCTAGGCTCACTTGATACTCATTGAGTACTAATCACTAGATTTGACTCTATGACTTGGAACACAGCCTTGGAATACATGGTTTTAAGCTTAACTGACTTTGATATGCTGGGCTCACCTGATACTTGCTAGATTTGACTCTACGGCTTGGAACACAGCCTTGGAATATGAGGTTTTAAGTTTACCTAATTTTGATATGCTAGGCTCACCTGATACTCATTGAGTACAACTTGCTAGATTTGACTCTGCATCTTGGAGCACAACCTTGGAATATGAGGTTTTAAGTTTACCTGACTTTGCATGATTATCAAGGTTCTTGGAACCTGAGTGAAATTTCTTGAATCATCTGTTTACTGTTCTTTGATCAATGGTACCTTCACCCTTTGCACAACAAGTGTTTTTGCTTGCTTGAGTAGCATTATGGCTCTGTTCAAACTCATAAAGCATGTTCCAGAATTAGACTATGTTGTACATTCATCTGTGTGGCTTTTTAATTACACATGGAGTGAAGCAATGCAAAATGTGTCCGTGTACTAAATATCATGATACTGTCAACCACATTGAGTACCTTCCAGAGCTTAAACTGCTTCAGTCACATGATATACAAGCATGGACCAAAATATTGCACAACTTTATAAATACATTAAACCATTGTAGATAAGTTTACAGAGCCTACGATACAGTAGCTGTAAACTTATCTGCAAAGATTTAATGTATTTATGACAGTACATATGTACAGTTTTGTATTAACATATATATAGGGAAAAATTGTAATAAAGAATATTGCTCATATTGAAGATGAACTATAGTAAAAATGACATTTGATATTCTTTATTTTTTTAGGTCACCTTTATTTATCTATATATTCATGTGTGTGCATACAAGGTGAGATGAAAATGTATTAAGACCAAAAATTTAATTCTTTAATATTTGAAAATTTAAATGAAGATGCATATACAGATGTGCAACTTATATGATAAAGTGATGATGTCTAGTGCCAGTTCTCAATGCTTTCTTGAAGTGCAGTTTTTGGCAAAACACAGGATTATGCAAGTGCAAGATTCTCTATTTTCACTAGACCGCCTAATTCCATGTAATATTTTTCTTGTTTCTTCGACTAAAAACTAATCTCCACAGTAAAACTTGATGACATGATGGAGATTAAAAGAAAAAATAATGGCATGGCTTCACATTATATCAAAATAGGAGTTTTAGAGGTACTTTGAATAATGTTAAATTCATTGGAATAAGTTTGTTGAATGTTAAGTGGACAATTTTGAAAAAAATTAACTTTTCATCCAGTTTTATATTCTATTTTTGTAAATACAATTTCTGTTCATGTGCATGTGTGAGTGAGTGTGTGTGTGCTTGTGATATGTGTATGATAAAACATTGTTGAAATGGGTATCATATCCTTTTTGCTGATACTGCCAGGGCAGTTGTAAATGAAAAATACATTCACTCTTTTCTCCATTGATCCTTGCGATATGTCTATGACTAAATCTTTTTTTAATATATCTAATAATAAAACAGAGTCCAGGGAATGGAATTCATGCCTTTTTTGAGAGCTTAGTACAGAACCCACACAGATTCAAACCATTTAGGTTAAAGTATAGTGAAAAAGATAGCTTTGTTCAATGTATTATTGCATTCAATGGTTACTCTTTTGGTACGCTGATATATATATATATATATATATATATGAATTATATATATATATACATTTTTTTTTTCTGTCCTTTTCTCATTTCTCAGTATCTAGACTATAGAGCTAACAGACAAATGGTATAGGCACAGATCAGAATATGTTCTGGAAAAAGAGACTCGGAAAATTTTCTGGGATTTTAAGATATAAAAAGATCACCCAATCCAAGCTAGAAGACCAGACCTTGTAATAGCGAAACAATTTCTGCAGATGACCAGGTGAAATTGAAGAAAAGTAAAAACTGGATAAATATTTGGACCTTACCAGAGGACTGAAAAAGCTATGGAAAATGAAGGTGGTAGGGATACCAATTATAGTCAGAGCCCTTGGAATAATCCTGAAAACCTAGAAAAGATACTATGGGGACTGGAGATCCATAGGAGAATTAAGACTGTACAAACTACAGCCTTACTGAGATCAGCTGGAGTGCTATAAAAATTCCTGGAGAGTTTAGCTTACTTACTGTCACTTGGATTCAAGTGAAGGTCACTTGTTAGTACTGGTGGGAAAACTAACAAAGTCTAAAATTATGAATGATGATCAATTATAATCAATGTTTTTTATTTAATAGTTCATAAAATTTAGAATTAAAAGATTGATTACAATACTAGTTATTGACTATAAATTGTTTATGTATATGTAAATATATGAGTGTATATATATATATATATACACATAAATACACACACACCTCAGTATATACATATATAGTCATCCACAAACTGTTTCATTGTATTACAACTCTTCAGTGTGGCTTGACATGCAAGATATATATATATATATATATATATATATATATATATATATATATATTACCAGCTCATTGGCATAGTGAGTAGTGTTTCCCAATGGTCTGGTAAACTAGTTGAGTCATACTAAAGACTAAAAAAAATGGTACTTGATGCCACCTTGCCTAATACTCACCATTATAAGATATGTATCAAGGGTTAGTGAAGCAATCCAGGGAAAAGAAGTGGTGCTCTCCTCTACACCTTGGGGAAGTAGCTATTGAAAAAGAAGCCTTTGAGTCGCCCTCGACTACGGATGGCTAACTTACTCTATATATATATATATATATACTTAGTTCTAGTAGAACAGAAGCATATAAAGAGATTAGCTTGGTTTCTTTGTTTAATGACATATCAACTTTCATGGGTTATTTTATGCTAAAACCATCCTTGTAAAAAAACACCTGTGATCCATAGCAATTTAATCTATAGCTGGGGAGTGGAGATAAGTGGTTTCATACTTTTCCTAAGAATTAATAGTTCAAAAGCGAACTTAATAGTGCAACTGGAGTTTGAACTTGCTTACTAGATGGTTGGAGTCTAGTACCTTAGCAATTACACCATGGAGACTCCTCTTGCCCTGAAGAGAATCAGTTATATAAGTTAAATCTCTTTAAGATAAAGCCTTGCTCTATAGCTAAGTTTCACTTACAAAATAATGTATTGATGTATTGATATAAATATATAGATAAATACACTTTTTTTCTTTGACTGCAACTATATATCTATTTCTATATCTTTATCTATAACTATATATATTCAATGCTTGCTATTAGAAAACCTTTAATTAAATGATTAAATCTATTTTCATGATTTAAACTTAAAATCTTTTATTTGTGTTACACAACAATCTCTAAAATGAACAATGCATTTTGAGTTTTTAACAATGTATGACAGAAAATGATATGCAACATAAAGAATATTATTGGCAATATAACTATTTTACTAAAAAAAAATGTAAAATGTATAATTCATGTTGAAATCTCTGAAATTGATGAGTTCCTCTTGCTTGCAGCACAAATAGCTAAGACATGATTTACATATCTTAGTGTATTGTACAGCAATCAAGAAGAGGACAACAGTCTGAAATAATTCAAAATCAAACATATAATTCACAAGAAAGAATCTTAAATTATAAGCTGATTAGATTCTAACATTAGGTAAATTATATACTATCCTCAACCTATATCAACCTAGATGAGATTTCTGTATTAAAAAAATAATGATTTATAGAAATTACAAAAGAACAAATGACAAAATGTCTACTGCATAATAATGATACATTAGTATTGTCACAATCACAAAATCATGTTACATTTTGTGTTTTATTAAGGCAATTATATAAGTTGATTGCGTATTTCAGAAAACCCTTTTAACACCAACTGTGCAGATAATTTTTTTTGAATGGCACACTTAGAGCAACTACTACCACCACCACCATTGTCACTCTCTATAATTACAGTTGCTACTATTCTCCCTCTTGAAACCTTACCTTTATCTTTCAATAACTTCCTCAACAATCATAATTATCACTAATACAACAGATATTATTTACATAACTAAGAGACATTTAACAACTAATATATTAGAACTATAGAGATTACAAATACAGATAATACTGCCACTATTTGCATTTGATTGCCTTAAGAGAAAGCTGCTATTTCATCCTGAATGCTTATCTAAGGTTTGTTACAAGTTAAACAAATGTTTTCTTATCCTTTGCAGTCATGTTTAATACATAAAAATCTGCAACAGTCTTATTGTATAAATATTAATATGATTTAATTATCAGCACTGCAGTTGCAAATAAGAATTTATTTCTATATCTGCAGCAACTACTACAGCAACTGTCAGATTATTATTATTATTGTATCTATCACCACCCTAGCTGCTACTATCTAACCCAATTGCAGTTGCAGCAGCTTTATTTTCAAGTTGCCACAGCTACTACATCCACCACCCCTTTGTTGCTGCTACTGCTGCAGTTGTCACTACATCTGGTATTGGAAACATCCATCCACTTGCTAGCATCACTGACTGCCCTGTTACAATAGACATTGAAGATTTAAAAAAAAAAAACGAATTAAAAAACAAGGCTAGTTAATTTCCAGGGAACGGTTATTGATTTCTTAGACAAAGATTGAATGAAGTAATGGTATTGTTTGCTTGCTCGAAGATAATGGCACAGTGGTTAAATAGAACTGGAGAACTCAGAATCTCATATACAACACCCAAAGTGGAATAGATATGGCTTGTTAACCATAACATTGCTATTATAAGGAAAAACATTGATTGAAGATATCACAAAAAATGTCATTTATTCTATGTTTTAAAAAGAACTTCATGACCTAAAGAAAATAATAAATTAGTCCAGAACAAGGCCACAAATGTTGAGCCTCGAGTGAACATTATGTCATACTAATGTTATATAAGACTATCTTGCTAACCATTACTTAACAACAAAATGGCTTTGTCATTTATTAAGCTTAGCATAGTCTAAAACAAGGACAAAAATATTGAGCATTCAATGAACATTATGCAATTCTAATGTTATGTAAGACTATCATATTACTCATGACTTAACAACAAGATGCCTTAGTAATTTATTAAGCTTTGCTCAGTCTGTGAAAAGACTCAAATTATTGAACATTCAATGAACATTATGCAGTGATAATATCATTTTAGACTATCTTACTAACAATTACTTCATAGTAAGATACTATTTTTATTTACTAAGCTTAGCTGATTTAAAAAAAAGCAACCTGTTGGTTCAAGAACTAGCTATCATTTAATTCCTACTGAACCACTAAGTCTAAAAAATAAATACGAAAACAAAATAAAATTTGTTTTGTACATTTAAAATACTGTATATTAAATTTGTGTGCTTAGGACTTGTGAAATATTTGAATTTAATGCTGATTAAAAATCAGAATCATATTCATGTGGTTTTGAGATGTGATCAAATGTGCTGAGATTTCTTAGATTTTAAAATCCAAAATTTGAATGAAGACATGTGCACAGCTGAGCAATTTACATAAAAAGTGATGACGTCTAGACATTTAAACAACTGCCAAGAGGTTAAAATGAAGTCAAGACAAGTCAGTGCCAATATCAAAAAAGCCAATCTTAAAATATAGGATTACATAAGTGCAGCATTGTCTGTTTTCAGTCAACATAGCTCAATGCAACCTTTTCCTTCCTGAACTGAAAATGCATCTCAAGGGTAAGATTTGAAGATGCAGTGAAGGTTAGAAAATATAATGTCATAGCTTCACACCATATCTGAAGAGGAGATTTAAAGTTGCTTCAAATGAACAAAAAAATCCACTTTGTGTTGATTTCCAAGGATAACATTTTGAAGATAATTCATGTTTTATTGGTTGTTCATTCCAATCTTGGTAAATAAAGCTTTGGTTTCAGTACTTTTTGAAAAAACCTTGTTAGTTCTCATTATAAGTCAGCTTGTACTAATTTATTCATCTTTGCTAAGTTTCTATCTCTATCATCATAGGAGAATATCCTTCCTTCTTCCGCAAAGCCCAGCATCAAGCTCTTCCTCCTTTGATGGTTTGTGCGATTGGAAATAAGTGGTTGTACAGTGGCTGTTTTCTTGGATGCTACTTTTAGCATTTGTTAAAAACAGTATGCAGTATCTTTTTGTAGTTTCTATCTAGCTTTTTCTTCAGGCATTTTTATTAAAGTCCAAGTAGTGCAGCCATACAATAGTATTGACATAATTACAGCTTGGAGGAATTCCCATTTTATTTTATTGTAAAAGTGCTAGATCATCTGCATAGTTTTAGTTTGTTACAAATGATCTTCATGACAAGTTTACTGATAATTACCCCATAACTAATACTGAAATAAATGTGATTATCATAAGAAATGGATATTTGTGTTCCTACATTTTAAAAAGTATAACTAACAAGAGACTAGAGCGATTTTGTTGGGTGGAATAACCTGAATTTTTTCTATACAACCCTTCAGCTCTTTTTGAAAACAGTCTGGAAAAAGGCTGAAAATTACTCAGTGTAGAGCAAACCAATCAAAACATAAGTTGAGAAAGTAAATAAAGAGGTGATAAAGAAAAATTGGAAAAAGAAAAAAAAATGGGGAAGGAAATCAGTCATATGTTAGGCTACAAAATTAGACTGAAGTAAATTATCCACAAAAGAGAAGTTATGAAATCATTCTTTCATCTAAATTGTTGGGTCAGTAGGAATGCTTACAAACTCCATTGCACTCATGTTATTTATTCCATTATAGCAAAATATTTTCTGGTGTGGGAAAGCCTTTTTTGAGACATAGGTCTCATCATAAATTTACAACACTAAAAGAAAAATTCAGTTAACATCAAATTTGATAAAAAAAGTACGCAAAAAAAAACCCAAACTATTTTTGACAAATATTCATATACACTAAACCTTGGGAGGCATGCTTTGTGCAACAGTCATGGTTGTTGGAACTGGTATTGCTTTTGATAACCTGAGTTCAAATCCTATACAAAGCTGTTTGCATTTCATTTTGTTTCATGCTATGAATATATAAAGCTAAATCCATCTGTTATCCCTCCAGCTATGAGTAGATAGTAGAGCAGATTGGGTTCTTTAGTCTCAGTGAGGCAACCAGTCTAGGAGAAGGAAAACTCTGAAATCAGACCTGCTCAACTGTGTTCAACAAATTGATCATGGTAAAAGAGTTGAGTGAATATATAAACCAAACATTGATTAAGTGAAAAAAGCATGAATGAATTTTTTTCCTAAAGTTAATTATGTTGATATAACCCAAAAACTAAGCATGCTTCACAGAAAATTATAAAAGTTTCTTAGTTGTTACTGGGTCACAGGTTGCAATATCCGATTTAAAAAGTTATTATTTAACTCTTATCAAATCACGAGGTCTCACAAACAAACTAGGAAAACATTTTTTAATCACCTGTGAGAGATTCAAAGAATGTGTTTATAGGGATGGCGAATGTGTAAAGACTGTTTATAATAATTATATCATAAAGGTACTCCAATCAGGGTGTTAACATTTTTTTTAATTACCCTATACACACACACACGCACACACACATGTGGGTACACATACACACAGAGATGTACATATTTGTGCATAAAATCTGAAAATATCTAAAAAATTGTATTCCTTATTTAAAAGATATTGTCAACAAAACCAACCTGAAAAACTCAGTATGAGAATCAAATAAATATCTAAAGTTGATATCAAAACTGATATATATTAAAATAAGCAAAAAAAAAAAAAACAAACAAAAAACAGACCAAAAAACAAATTCTTAATTAAAAATGTAATTTAATATGATTTAATCTATTAAACTATATATTAATTCAATTATGATTTCAAAACGTAAAAAAAACTATAAATAGAAATACTTTTAGCCTCAACTGAAGCCATCTTCATGGAAATAGATAATGAAATGACAAACTCAATAATGAGTTGTACACATTTATATGAAGAGTAGAAAGAAGAACTCATATGGCAACTGAAAAGATCAATGATAAAATAGGCAGAAATGAAGTGTCTATTCTATTTAATCAAATATGTTTAAAAGAGAAAAATGCTTCATCTATCTATCTATCTATCTGTATATATATATATATATATATATATATATATAGCAACTAATAGTTGCACATTTTCATGATCAAAAGATACAACAACATTCTGAAGATTTACAAGTGGTATGAGAATCTGATACAAAGAAAAAACAGAATAAAAAACAAAATTAGATTGACATTACTGTAGATCAAAGGAATCTAAGAGAAAATAAACTTAATAAAGATATTTTTGAAAAAAATTATTGGTTATAATACATTAAAAAGTTTAGATTTCCTTAGAGTTATAAGGTTAAGCTGAGAGGAATTATTTTCTTTCTTGATGATTGTATTCTTGGTCAAATAAAAAAGATTGATGCATTCATATTGATATTCATCGCTATTCAATATGCATGATATTAATTTTTTTCGTATTTCCAAAAACTTAAGGGGACATTGGAGGGTGAACATATTTGATGTCAAAGTTGCTGTTAGTGTGTGTGACAAAACCAAAAGTAAATAAGAAACTTTCTTCATGGCTAGAATGAAAAATTCACCATCTGCTAAAGACTGTATTTCAAGTACTATTGCAAATTCATTTCAGTTATCTGTGTCATTATTTATTATATACATATTAATTAAATGAGGAACATGTGACTTAAAAATTACAAAAATGAACTTTTCTGATATATCTATATTTTCTTTGGAGCAATGTGTGCATTTTAAGAGGTAGATGATGTTTTTGCTGTGGCAGTTTGAGTCACGGTAGATGTTAGAAGTTTTATGATTTATAGAATTATAATCAAGCATTATTGAATGTGATAGAAATGTACCATAAATTACAGTGTACAAATCATTTGGGCATATAACTGAACCTCAAAATTCAGATTTAGGCCTATACTTGCTGTAAAGGTCAACTCTCAAGCATGCTATTGGTAGAATATATGAAACATATAAATCTTACAAATTAGAGTTTCTAGCCATATGAATACATAATCTATTGCACTGTCATGAAAGTGCATAGATAAACAATATTCTGTAGTTCTCTGATGGGCTGTCAGGGTGCTGTGACATTCTGGTTTGTGTTTACAGTCAGTGCATCAGCTGTTTGAAATGGTATGTAACATTATCTTCATATATATATTTATGGAATGTTTTGATCTCATAGATAATTACATACACTAATTTTATACTGATTTATTCAAATTGTTTTTTCCTTACATATATTCTTTATATAGATATTCTCTGCCTTTGTCTCTCTCTGTCACTCTCTCTCTCTCTCATAAACATGCATCTTTATTTATTGGTTTCAAATAAGACAATAACTAAGTGAGGTAGAATATGTAATTAATGAAAATTTTGTACTCCTGCATATGGAGCAGTCTTGCTATTATTATTGTAGTGCATCGTGCTTGTGGCCTTGTGCCTTAATAAACCAATAAAAATTATAAGCAAGTAGTTACATGCAGTGAATAGATTAGTTATAAAAAAAGGAAGCAGATGGAAGAAAGATGATTTAACAAAGTTCAAAATATTGTCCCATTGGCTAGGTTTTATAAGATATGCTTCATCAATCACTCTGAACTGAAAACTGCAATATATATATATATATATATATATAGTGAATAATGATACATGATTTGTTTTAGTGCAGTCATGGTATATATATATATATATATATATATATATATATGAGTGGTATGATACTAAGTATAATGTAAATTTGGGTGGTTTTCAATCCCAGCTTGAAGTGTCCTATCTGTCTAGCCACACTGAAGAGTTGTGATACAACAAAACAGTCTGTCTGTGGATGACAATATATACACTCCCACCCACCCCGGGGGTGTGAGCATTCTGGCAAAGGAATTAATGGCTTCCACTCGTGTAATGCAAAGCTCTTCACATGAATTGAGCATCCTGGTATCCTGTAAGGCAAAATGTAAACAAGCAAAAACTACTACATAATGTCAGACTTATATCGACTGATAGCTGAGCAGTATGATACTAAATCTAACATAAAGTTGGGAGGGTTTCATTCCCACCTTAAAGCATCATACTTGTCTAGCCATACTGAAGTGTTGTGGTACAACAAAACAATCTGTCTGTGGAAGACTATATATATATATATATATATATATATTTGGGAAAATTGGAAATAAATTTATTTGTATGAAAATGTACAAATATAAAAAGATACAAAGTTTTCAAAGGATAATTATAGTTCTTGTTTGAATTATTTGCCAACAGAAATGTTTGATGTTGGCAAATAATTCAAACTATGAATATAATCATCTTTTGAAGACCTTGTGGTTTTTCTATTTATATATATATATATATATATATATGTATGTATATATATAAAATATTATATGCTGCTAAAAAAAGAAAACAGCTGTGCTGCCAACAATGTTTTCATCAGATGATTATTCTGTAATGTCCCAAAATAAGATCTTCTTTAATCAATCATTTTCAGAAGTCACATAATCATTTGCATAAATTGCACCTGCTTCCCATGGAAGTTTTACTTGAACTATCATATGATATCATTAGATGTCTTGGAAATACAACAGAAAAATGAGTTGCTAAAATTAATAGTCTATTCATATGCTGATATATTTTGCCTATAGGTCTTCATTTGATACTGAAAATTAAAAAAAAATATAACTAAACTTGTAATTGTAAAATAAAAAAATTTGATTTAAAATTTAATTATAAAAGCTTTTAAGTCTTTTTGCCTGATGATTTCATCAACAAATTCTGTTATCATTTTTAGAATCAATTTTGTAATATCGGTTGAAAACCTATTGGTGAAACATATGATCTAATGAATAAATTGGTAATTTCAAGATCTTGGTTTTCATGTGTCCATCATATTTCTTAACCAGTGGATATCATTTTCACGAATATTTATCACACAATATATATGCATTAATAGTTTAGTATTATGAAAATGATTGGTATGTTGTGGGAACATATCTGTCCACTCATCATTTTGAGTTGTGGGAACACAGCTGTCTACTCTTGAAGGTGTGCTGTGGACACAGTTATATACTCATGAAATTGTGTCATGGAAACACTTAAGTCAATCATTATGGTGTGTTATGGAAACACAGCTGTATACTCATGATGAGCACCTTGATCAGCTCATCCAAGGGATTTGGGTTGTTAAAAGGACTACACAGACTGAAAAATGACAATATTTTTCTGCAAATGATACTATATAATATCTTTCACTTGGTTGGCTGGTTGGTTAGTTGGTTTTATTGCATGTCAACTCTTGCTGGGTTATTTAATACGAAAGTCAATATTTTTCAAGCAATTATATTGTTGCAAGTAGCTATGATAATGATTATTTCTAAACAATCCAATTTTCTAGAAACTATTTTTGATGATAATAATAATGATTCATATAGAATTATATGAATTCAAGTAACTATTTCTATTCAAAAATAATCTTCATTTATTTGCACAAATTTATAAAGATTTAAGCATTCTTATATAATACTAATGATTTTCAAGCTGATCTATTTAAGTCAAAGCCTCGTTCCTGGATGCAGTTGAGTGTCATATCAAGGACATCCACATTTAGAAGGATTTTACAACATTGTAGGGGGGTGGAGTCAGTGTATTCTTGGCCCCTCCAACACGATATAAAATCTTCTTTAGAAAAATTTTAATGAATGGTATATTGAAAAGTCGTACATGTATATATATTACCCCTCTGCACACATACACATACAAAGATCATTAAATAAGTTTGCAGACTTTTTTTTGTATGGGCACTTTTATTGATAGTACACATATCAAACTCTAGTCCCCTTCCAAGAAATCTCCTCCGGCTAAAATGCACATGTTGTACCATTCCAACAACTTCTGGAAGGCCCCCATGGAAGTCCTCTTGTGTGAGCGTGTCAATGAACTTTGTCACAACCTCTTTCATCTCCTTAATTGTCTCATAACGACAGCCTCTGAGCTTAGGGAATAACCAAAAGTCACAGGGAGCAAGGTCTGGGCTATAGGGAGGGTGAGGAACTGTCTTGATACCCACCTTAGTCAAATAGTCTGTGACAAGAATGGAGTTGTGGACTGGTGCATTGTTCTGCTGGAAATGCCACTGATCCGATTTGAAGAGTGCTGGCCTCTTCTGACGGAATCTCTTCCTGAACTCACTTAAAACCTCAACATAGTAACCCTAACCCTAACTGTAACCTGTTGGCCAATCAATGCTGGTGTATTGACTTGCTTACTCCTCCCACATCTCTCATCATCCCTCACAGACTCCCTGCCTTCCTTGAATCTCTTATGCCACTCAAAAATTGATGCTTGATTCTTGCAAGATGGTGCAAAAGCAGTCTGAAGCATTCCATACGTTTCTGTGGCATTTTTTCCTAGTTTAAAACACAATTTTATTGCATATCATTCTTCTAAAGTGTCCTCATGTCCAGATTGCATTTTTGAAATTCACCAGCTGTGATAATCAGGCTTTAGTAGGGTGTATTCCAATTGCTGCTGTAGCGGTTCATTTGCAGCTGAAATCATAAAAATTGGTTAGTCATCTTATAAGATGTATAGCAATAACATAGTGAATTTTCAAGAGTCTACCACAATTTTAAATGCCTGTACAAAAAAGTCTGGAAACTTATAGAATTCACCACGTGAACAAACCAAAACATATATATATATATATATATATATATATATATATATATATAGGGTCTTGTAGAATGATTCAAAATTGCCACTGTGCAAGTAGTACCAACTGAGTAGAAAGTATGTTTTTGTGCAAAAGTAGCAATATCCTTTCAGTTGACATTGTAGCATGGAATGGTGAACAATATGAGTTTGCAATAGAAACTTATCTAAAAAAAAATAGTGATTATAACTTTGGAATAGGTCAAAATGAAAGAGTTTCTGACTGCAAAAACATTTTGTTGTAGGTTGAGACAAGTTCATTTTTAAAAAGGAAATCTCCCTGTAGGCTTCATGATGTTTGAATACAAGAGAATATTGCAACAGTGAGGCAGGCCATTACCAGAACTCCTCAATGATTAACCTTTAAGCATCCTTTGGCATTGCAGAATTTGAGCAGAATATTCTGCTTTAAAATCAAGTGATGACAGTAACAAAAGAAATAGCAAATATTGTTCTTATAGTACTACTGTGAGTCAAAAACTTTGCAATAGTTTGGTATGTGCTACTTTACAGTGCATATATCACATGAATGAAGCAGTGGAGTAGTTATGCACTGTGGTTGGTAGTATTGAGGTTGGTGATGCACTGACATGTTGTGCAATGCTTCACTCTGTGTGTGATTTGAAAGTTGTACAAATTCAGGAGCTTATACATTGTGTTTGAAAGTTGTACAAATTCAGGAGCTTATACATTGTGAGTTCATACTTGGCCATAACACCATGGAAGCAACCAAAATTCTTTATTGTATGAAAGGTTGATCCCAGGACATTTCAATATTTTGGTTGGATTGCAAGAAACTCAACAATCAGGCATGGTAATGTAGCCCTTAAACTATGGATTCCAAAGTTCTTCTTTAAGCCATACAGGCAAAACTAGTGAGTAGCACTTGGAGAGTATCAGGCAAGCTTGGTATCCCACTGTCCAGTGTGGTTTTTTTTTCATTTTCATGACCTTGGCAAAAGCATCCAGAGCTGTGCCTCATGTTACCAAAATATTGCAAAACTTTTGGTGTACTTCATTAAATTAGAATTTGAATAGGATTTGTGTATCTTTTTTCATTTACATTCCAATCCGAAGAGATGATTCTGCGGAACTTTGTACATTTCACTTCACAAGATGACCAAATTTGATGAATCTACATTTATCAGATGCAGTCCTTCTTCTGTAATGACTTCATTGATGCAGAATATTGAATTAAATAAGAGATTAGATTAATTTTGAATGTAGGGAAATTTCTATTTGTGATAAAAAAAAGATAATGGATATAGCCCCATCTGATACTGGATACAATCAGATTAAATTACATAACAGCAGATAGATGCCACATAATATCACAATCATCTACAGATATTCTGAATTCAGCAAATTTATTTGTGATATTTCCAAATGTGACATGTTCTGCAAAAACAGTAAAAGATGTTGATTATATAACTGATATGTATTTACTCAACTATTCTGCCATGAGGAAGATGTAACACAAGGTTAATTTTTCTGTTAAGTGCAACTAGTTTGAATTCAGAGTCTTACTTCTCTTAATCTGGGTGCAATACCAAGGCTAAAGAGCCCAGTCTGCCCAGCAATTTACCCACAACTGGGGGAGAATAAATGGGTTTTTGCATTTCCTGAGCGAAATGCAAACAGCTTGGTCTAGAATTTGAATACAATTTGTTTGTTTTTTAAGATAATAAGTATTACACCATGTGCCTACATGGATATCATTGGTAAGTCATAAGTCTAAAGACTTTCAAATCCAAAGAAAAATGTTCATCATAAGCACTGAACTTTTTACATGTAGTGCTTGTTTTAAGTAAGAATAGAATATGGCATTTATCCAACTTCCACTGCACTGAAATATGACAGAAAGTCTACTTAAAGTCGTTGGCCTGTAGGAAGCAAGCTTCCGGGTGGAGTGGTGCCAAAACTTGCACAGTTTTTTGCATTTCTTTTTCAAGGTACTTCAAGTGCCAGGTAATAAAACCAAGTCATTACTCTCTTTAGATAAAAGGGGCAGAAGCTACCAGGGTGAAAGCCCTCCTGGAACAAAATGCTCAATCTTTTTACAAAACAGCCCAATTCAGATGCTAGGTGGGTTCAAAAGAAATAAAATATACCCCAACCACTAAAAATGGTTTGTTTATAAGCATGATTTTATACCTTTTTAAGCAGATCCATTATTTATTTAAAAAATAAAAAGATATAGGTGAATAAATTTAAAAATATATATTTATATGGAGACTGGATATGATCAAGAGGACTAGCCAAGACTAACGTCTGTTAAAGATGGATGGTGAGAGAGAGTCAAGGGTATCTATACTGTTAAGAATGGATGGTGAAAAAGAGTTAAGGGTATCCATACTGTTAAGAATGGATGGTGAGAGAGAGTCAAGGGTATTCATACTGTTGGTATGCTTGTATGATAATATATATAATACAATATATATAATACAATACAATATATACAGGGGGGAGCGATAAAATTGTCGTCCTAAAGAAAACAACACTACAGCTTTATTTTAAAACTTTTATTGAAAAAATCAATTCAGGTAACTTGATTATATAGTAGAGCTGACATCTATTCAATGTAGCTGCCTTCAGCCTCAATCACTGCCTCGATACGGATCTGGAATTGGGAGCATGCCTTTTCCACAAGCGCCGGCGGGAGCTCGGCGAATACTCAGTGGATGGCGGCAATCAGGCTGGCTTTGGTGTAGTGGGAGGTCATGTTGGTGATGTTCTTGACATATGACCATCAAAGTAGTCCAGCAGGTTCAGGTCGTAGCACTCCTTCTGAAGCCAAGCCTGGGTCTCTTTGGACTTTTGGGCCAGCGCTGAGTCCTGCTGCCACACCCAGGGTCTGCCATCAGCCTCCTGATTGCACCAGGGGATCACCACACTCTTCTGCACATCCAGGTACACTTTAGTGTTGACTTTCAAGCCGACTTTGAAGATGTGAGGTGGTATGATGTGGCCCTCACTTGAAACCACACCAAAGACCATAACTGTAGCCGGAAACTTTGTTTTCATCACCATGGGCACGTCCCTGTTATTTGTGGCAATCCAGATTTGCATTTTGAGGGTGCTGGCAATGGTCCTGTTGTCATAACTTGGATTGGTAGAGAGCATGAGTTGTACAGCGGCGCAACTCCGATCTCGCTCGTTGAATATTGTGTCACTTTCAGACATGATAGAAGGCTCTTATCACTCTTGGGATTTGTACTCAACTGGCCAACTAGTAGATGGTCTGCAACAACGAAAGAAAACCGGTTTTCATTAAATGGAAATAGAATCATGTCGTCTTTTCTAGGGTGACAATTTTATCATTCCACCCTGTAATATAATATATTATAATGTATAATATATAATCTAATATGATTTTATATAACTTAATATTTTATATGATATATGATATAATATAATACAATATGTATAATTTAGTATGTAATGATACACACAGGCACATATATATATATATATATCATCATCATCATCAAGTTGTACAGATAGCTCAGAGTTTGTTGACTCTCGCTGTCCATCCTCATCATACATCAGTCCTGGCAGGTCCTCTAAACTGCATCCAGTGTCTGCACAGAACAAATATATTTAATTCCTTGCCAGTTGGTCAACATTGATGCATCCATGTGTTGGTTTCCATGAGAGAGTATTGCTTGAGTTTGTCCTTACTTCCCAAGCAGTGCTCACCATGAGTTGTTCATTTTGGATGGTTTTTGAGATTGGATGTAAGTGTGTGTACAGTTGCTGTTTTGTGGAGTGCTGCTTCCATGATTTGTTCAAAGTGGCAGGTAGCAATCTTGTGTTGTTTCCATCTAGCTTTTTCTTCATGCTTTGCATTAGAGTCCAGGTTTTGCATCTATACTGTAGTACTGACACAACCACAGAACCAGCAATATTGGTCTTTTTGTAAATCAAGCCCCCTGCTTTAAAAGTTAACTAAATTTTTCTCAAAATTATGATAAATATCCTTCACAAAGATGAATCTTTAAATTTTATAGTTATTGTAAGTTTATATCTAATTTGTTTTTGTTTGGTATATATATATATGTGTGTGTGTGTGTGTGTGTGTGTATTTTCATATTTCAGAGTAGAAATAGAAATTGACTTCTTTTTATCCCAGAATTTTATTTATAGTTTAGATTTATACAATAAGTGTAATTTCCCTGAGTACACTTTATATATATATATATATGTATATATATATATATAGTATCACATGAATAAGTACATCCCTAAGAATATTTTCTAAGAGAAATTTATCTTTATCTAAACAAAAGATACCAGGGTTTTATTATTTCTTGTAGAATATCGTTCAGTCAAAATGGATATTATTCATATTTACCAACACCTCCACTCGGGCAGGATGTGACACAAGGTTAATTTTCAAGCAGAGTTTAACAGGTTTGAATTCAGAGTTTTCCTTCTCCTAGACTAGTTGCCTCACCAAGGCTGAAGAAAACAGTCTGACCTAATATTTACCCATAGCTGGAGGGAGAATAATTGGATTCATACCTTTCTCAAGGGTATTAGTGCTATGTGAAATGCAATCAGTCTTGTCCAGGATTTGAACTCATGTCACCGTGTTCATTTCCTACGACGATAATCATTACACCATGAGCACCTCCATAACCATTACACCACAATCAAAATGGATATTATTAGCTTTTATTGATTATCAAACTCTACAGCATTAAAACTCGAACTAAAAATAAAATTGCATAAATATATATAAGGAGTAAACTTATTTTTAAACTGGTATATGTTCATATCTTTTATTATAGAATTGCAATGCAGTGGAGCTTGGTAATGAATAGTACCAAATAATATCCAGTTTAAATGCATAGAGCTCCTCTTAAGATAATATCTTTAGTTTTGAAGAAAATTTATCTTATGAAATCTATTAAAAGTCTACTTATTCACACACACACACACACACACACACACACACACACACACACACACACACACACACACACACACACACACACACACACACACACACACATACAAATCTATCAATCTATCTATCTCTCTCTCTCTCTCTATATATATATATATATATATATATACCACCAGGAACAGTTTTATCTGGTACAAAATCTTGTAGAGTTCTTTAAATCTTTGATCTAAATTCTTTATGAAGAATTCAATGAACCCTTTGTAGACATTTTGTTTTTAACTATGCCATTCAACTCAGTTCAGTTCAATCTTGATTCTTGATCAGTGATCACTGTTTGATCCTTTCTCCCGAACTCTTTCCTTTTAAAAAATAATGAAAAAAAAAATGGGGGAGGGATTTAAAATAGAAATTAAAAGCACAGCAGACCATAAAATCTATCCCCCACATGAAGGTCACCTTGAACACAATTATTCTCTTTCTCTCTTGCTTATTGTAAAAAGCATGACAAGGTAGAAATCAGCCAAGCTATGTGAGTGAAACAGGTAGAGTGAAGCAGGCACTGTGCGAGAAGAGCACAGTTAGGATTCAATATAAAATCAATATTTGAAGTGAACGGCTCCTCAAAGAATAGGAAGGTGATGTTGAGGGATGAGGGGGGGAGCTAAGAGTAGGGTTGGAGCGTTGCATTGGTGGGTGGAAGAGTTATTTACGATAATGTAATGCACACATGTACATACAGATGCATACACATGTGTGCACAAGGAGGATGCAAGTTGTTGATGAAGTAGAGATTATGTAAAGTGTAGAGCTGTTCATCATTATTTCTTTTATTTGTTGGTTTGTGTCATTGTTCCAGGGCATGCTCCATTCAGTAAAAAGGAGAAGAGAAAAGAGAATGAATGACAGTAACTATGAACGAAGAGTTGTGTGCATGAGTTTGTATCTGTTCTGAGATAGTTCTAGCTATGTATAATAAAAAGCAGAATGGCATTAGAAAAAAAAAAAAAAAAGACTAAACTTTGTTCTTGAAAGAGTGTGGAATAACATCAGCAGTGACAGTATTTGAATTCTTATAAAGGCTAAATGTACACGCACACAAAGATATGCACATGCACATGCACACAAAAAAACACACACAAACATCCTCAAAAGCTCATTCAAATACATAGACACAAATACTTTTACAGAGAGATACAAAAAAGCATATGCACTCACATATATATGCATATATGTGTGTGTGTGTGTGTGTGTGTGTGTGTATACACATGTATTTATATATGTACATATACGTATGTATATATGTATATAAGTACATATGTTTGGCAATGATGTATATATATATATATATATATATATATATATATATATATATATATATACCCCCAAACTTGTACACACCCATATACATACACACACATACACACATACACACACACATGCATATAGCTAGATAGATTGATCGATTTAAAGATAGATTGATTGAGAGACAGATAGTTTGTGGTGTATGGCATAACAGTTCTCATCTTAGGAAATTAATTCAACAATCCAAGTTCAAATTCTAGATGAGACTGCATTTCACAAATGCCTTTATGTAAAGTATGAATCTTTCTCCCCTGTTTATGGGTAAATAGTTGACTGATAACTGTTCAACAAAAAAAAACTCTGAATTCAAAATCTGGGGCATTTTACTTGCTTAGAAACAACAGCATGGGGTAATTGTGGCCCTAGGCTCCTCAATGGTGTGGGACACACACACATACTCATATATAAATATATGGAAGGCATTCTATTAGTTCTAAGCTTCACTCAGAAAAATGAGCCATAGTTGAACATTTTTGTTGTGGTAACACACAACCACTTCTTAAAAAACTAGGAAAATGAATTCAGATTTCTGTCTTAATCTGTGTTCAAATGAAGCTCATATAAATGTGTGTGATGTGTGACAAATCTCAAATCTTAGAACTTTTTGAACAACCCCAGTGTGCATCTCTCTCTCTCTCTCTCTCTATATATATATATATATAAGTTAAAACCAAAATATCTAGAATGTATTTCAATTTATCAAAACTAAATGTGGGTGGCTTTCTGTAGTATAATGATTAACAGTCTTGCTGTGAGTCTTTGGGTAGTGAGTTTATTCCTTATTAGGTACCTCATGATTGAAGTTTTGTACCAAATTTAGGCTGCACTTAATTTTAGAGTAGTATCTCACTTCATATAATGGCTAGTGAGCTCATACTAGTAGATCATTGTTTGTGGGTCCCTCTACTTCTGGCCTTGTGCCAAACTAAATTAAGCCTGTAAAAGGCTTCTCACAAAGGATAATGTATACAAAACCAGTTAAAAAATAAAGGTTGTATCGACAGTACTCATACCCTATATACATTGTACATTGAATATATTGTATATTCTTCTATACTTTTGCCTGCATACCATATGGCACACTGGCATAAGAGTTACTACGCATTAAGATCTCTGATTTTTGTAAATCTTTATAAGAACACCTACCACTCTCCAGAGTTTATCTACTGGACAAAGATCAGAATCAGCATTGTTCTTCAGGGTGTTGTAATTTCATTTTTTATCTATCTATCTATCTATCTATTCTTATATGATCCAAGGAGAAAATCCAAGGGGTAGGAGGATCCAGTATGAGTGCTCTGTACTAATGGTTATTGATGTATTATTAATTTGAGATTAATGATACATCAACGCTCAACAGGTAGAGCTAAAAAATCTTTTATATAAAGAAAAAAATTCACTTTCTTGGCATCATTATAAATTTATTTCAGATGCCTATAAATTCTTATGAGTTTAACTTTTAAGTTTTTTTTTTATAAAAACCTTCTTCAGATGAGATTTTCAAAATTATAATTAAATGTTTTCATAGTGCTTCTGGCAAGAAGGGAATTTGAAAAAAATTCTTTATTTTTATTTTTTCTAAATTTAAAATAATTTATCTTATCAATTTGTTAAACAAGAAAAAATCAACAAAGGTTGAAGGTATATTTAATATTATTTTTCATGTATATATTAAAAAAAAGGAAGGTTAACCCAATCCCATAACAAGTAATTCTTGGTAAGCCACTTTTTGCAATCTATATCAATAGAGTTAAGTTCTATAAAATCTACAAATAAGTTAAACTTATAAGAATTTATAGGAGCCTTAAAAAAACTAATAATGATACCAAGAAAGTGAATTTTTTTCTTTTTGTCTTTATATTCACTTTTCAAGTAAATCAATAATGATGGGTCCTTTTAGAAGACTGTCAATATAACCTTCTTTAATGACAATTGTATCTGGAACTTTTTTCTTTACTAAAGACTCAGTGTTCTTCCATTTCATGGACTGTCAGGCTTAAAACGCATGTTTAGTCTCTTTGTTGATGTTTTTTGACTGAAACATGTTTCTCACATCACACATTCTTCTGTGAATGACAGATCTCTTTTCAAGCCTGGTCTACTCTATTTGATTTGAAGTCATCTTGAATAGCCTCAAAACAAATATTTTTGTGAGATTAAAAATATTAAAAATTGATATGCAAAAATTATTTTGCTATAAACCAACTCCAAATAATGCAGAGATTTGATTTTTGGAAAATTTTTTAAAAAAGAAACTTATTTTGCTTAAAAAAATAAATCCCCTTATTTATTTAATGACCCTAATATATATATATATATATACATATATATATATATATATATATACACACACACACACACACACACACACACACATATATATATATATATATATATATATATATATATATATGTGTATACAAATTATCTTTGCATAATCTTTGTATATGCATAAATATCTATATTCTTCTATTTTCCTCATCACATCACTTAAATAAACTGCTCAAATAACATATGTACATATAATATAAATTAATAGATATTCTAATATTATAGACAGCTGTTTCAAAATTGTATAACTGCATTCATTATATAATTATCAATATTTAACTAAAATTATTGTTGCATTTCTGTTTTGTTTGATAATAATCATTACATCACAGGTGCCTTCATATATATATATTTAAAAACAAGACATTTGAAAGAGTATTCCATTTCTATAATAAATTTATTTTGCTTATTCAAGCTCATCAGATGGAATTCAAATACATATATATATATATATATATATATATATATATATATATATATATATATATATATATATATATACTATAATAGGAAATGGGCATAGCTACATGAGTTAAAATCCTGGGTCAGTCTGTTTGCATTTCACATAGCGCTAATACTCTTGAGAAATGTATAAACTCAACTATTCCAACTCCAAATATGGGTAAATCGGAGGACAGAGTGGGTCTTTAACCTTAGTATGGCAAGGAAAACTCTGAAGTCAGATCTGTTAAACTAAACTTAAAAACTGACCTTGTGTTGCATCATGCTCATGCTGAGGGTGTTGGGAATATATATATTCTTTAGAATCATTTAAAAATTTCAAAAATATAACAATGATTTAGCTCAGCAATGCAAACATCTTCATTTAATTTCCTTCAAAATGGGCTTCCTTGACATTTAACACTTATTCTAGTTTATTTTCCTTTGGTTTTTATGACTGTTTCATTGTATATTTTCACTTGCATTAGATAATTGATAAAATACAACAAAGGAAGGCAGTAGAAGGTTAACCTTGCATTTATACATCATTTTCCAGTTTTCAGGGCAGGTCTAAGGAGTTTAAAGATATAAATATTGTTTATTATTGCCTTTACATTTTTATGGTAGAATGAGAAGCTGCCAAAATATGGGCTTTAAAATGGCATGTTAGTCAATGAAAAAAAGAAGCTCTTAGAACATCTACATATTGCTAAAATTATCAATATTTTGGTGATATATATATATATATATATCACTAATTTATATAAATTATATATATATATATATATATATATATATATATATATATTGATAATTTATATAAATTATATATACATATATATATATATATATATATAAGTGCAGAAATATGTATATATATATATATATAAATTGCTGAAATGTTGGCCAGCAGATTTGTACAAAAATTAAAATTAATTAACATATTAAGAAGGCCTTAAATTTTTATTATCATTTCAATAAATTTTATTTGCAAATAAAGTTTCATCTGATCATTGTGTCATACATTCCATAGAAGACATACAAAATTTATAATTTGGAAACTATAGTAAAAAGTTGCAGTCTTACTTTGTATATACATATATATATATCATCACATATATATATATATATATATATATATTCGTGCGTATGTAACCATAAGCTATCAAAAACAACACATCAAATGCTCTAATTAAGGGAATTTCCAGTCTAATGATTAATTTAAGCAGTGTACATGGTGAAAGAATTTTTTTAATTCATTTAAAGGAATACAAAAAACATAATTTTGGTCAAATTAAGTGTAATTACTTGACACTATAATTATTTCAAATTTGTATTAGATTAGTTACTTGAAATCATAGAATTACTTTCAAAAAAGAAAGATGAAAAAAGACTGAGTTTAGCATTAAATACCCAAATAAGATTTGACATATCATAAAACCAAATAACAAACCAAACTAAGCCCAAAATATAAAAAAATAGGCAAATTTATTTGAAGAGAAAATGTTTAAAATTGTTTGAACAGTCTTAGCAAATGTTGGATTTAATTTTTGCTTTTGTTTTTGTTTGATGTCTGTTTTCCTATGTCATCAGAACAAAAAGTACTATTTTTATTACATCATCATGTTTTGACAGAAAACAAATACATATACGAGGATCATTAAATAAGTTTCCAGACTTTTTTCGTACGGGCACTTTTCCAACAACTTTTGGAAGGCCCATGGAAGTCCTCTTGTGTGAGCGTGTCAATGACCTTCATCACAGCTTCTTTCATCTCCTCAATTGTCTCATAACGACAGCCTCTGAGCTTAGAGAATAACCAAAAGTCACAGGGAGCAATGTCTTGACTATAGGGACGGTTGGTGAGGAACTGTCTTGATGCCCATCTTGATCAAAAAGTCTGTGACAAGGATGGAGTTGTGGACTGGTGCATTGTCCTGGTGGAAATGCCACTGACCTGAATCTCTTATGCCACTCAAAAACTGATGCTCAATTCATGCAAGATGCTCCAAAAGCAGTGTGAAGCATTCCATACATTTCTGAGGTTTGAGTGCCAGGCTAAGCTAAGCTTAGTAAATAACAGTGTTTTGGACTACTGTTACTACTGGAACCCAATAGATTCATTGGTCTTATACTATATTACTAAAATACATATTATGTTTGTACAAGTACACACAGACACACTAATGCATACATATATAAGAGGTGTACCTACCATAATTGTTATCATTATAGGAAATGAAATTGACAACTTGAGTTTAAATCCTTTATGAGGCTGTTTGCATTTCATTTAATGTTAATGCTCTTGGGAATGGCATGAATCCATCTATTCTCCTACCCATCAGCGATGGATAAATACAAGAGCAGACTCAGTTCTTTAGACTTAGTTAGGCAACCACTCAAGGAGAACAAAAACACTGAATTGAAACCCACTTTACTCCACTTAAAAACTAACTTTGTGTCACATCCTGCTCATGGCAGAAAGTTTGGGTAAATACATACAGATAGACGTACATCCATCCATATATATATTTGTGTATATGTGTATTTGTGTGAGTGCATATGTTTGTGTGTGTGTGTGTGATGGCACATCACAGTGAGATTTTTATTAGAGCAATGTACTTAGAATAATCTTGAGAATAAAATGATTTCCAGTCCAATTTATCACTGAATAATAATTTTATAGGTTCAGTGTTCTCATTGAAGACTATTTTTTAATATCAAGCATTATTAGTATCTCTTCACATTGTGTGAGTGGTTGTGCATGATTGTTGTTCAACCATTTTAAGCAAGGTCTCATCATCCACATCAGAAGGTCTCCCTGATTTCAGTTTGTTATCAAGGTTGGTGTCATCTTCCTTGAATTTTCAGAAACAGTTTTGTATCACATATTCATAGATAGTTCTTAGGCCTTCTAAATCCTTAATTTCTCTTGCGGCTGCTCTTGGACTTTGTCCTTTTTTTACAGTAACATAAAATGTCTCTCATAGTAATTTTTTCCCCACACATTATCAAAGGTGTAAAATAAATAATAAACAATTAATGTTAATATGTTATATATGAAAAAAAAAAGAATAACTGATTCAGCAATGATTGAATTTCAAGTTGTATCAAATGAATGATATAACATGGAGATACAAATCGCTAAAAATCATCGGTAAAAATAAAAAAAGATTTTGACACAACCTGGTAGCTTGCAAAACTTTTGACTCACCTTAGTACATGATATTTATAGAAGGTTGTCTATTTGTCAGTGGTTGTGTTTATATTGATTAAATTTAATCATCAATTGTGAATTGGATTAACAGGTTTGCTATGACCTGAAGCCATTTAAGAATAAAAAGTCGTATAATCTGTTTTCCATTTATTGTGGCAAGTTATTAACATGAATTCTGTGTTTACTTGATTTTTTAATGTTTAGTTAACATAGATAAAAATTAACATAATATCTTCTGGGGTACCTCAATTGCTATAACAGTTATCAAACCAGGCTAACAGACCATTATTAGGGAGTTCAGTTCTCATTGGGTGGTCTGTATTTCTGGTCCTGTGCCAAACTAAGCTAAGCTTGAGAAATAAGAGGATAAATATCGTCTCATTAGCTGAGTATATAAACTACAGGAATTGTATAAATATCTTCTGTGGCAACTTGTTTGGTGTAATGGTGAGAGACAAATAGCATAAGCATCTCCTGGAACAGCTTTACTGATGTAATGATTAGTGAACCAGTCATGACAAGTGAATTCACTTCTCACTGGGTATCCCATATTCTGGCATTGTGTCAAGTTAAGCAAAGTTTAGTAAATGAGAAGTAAGTGTTTGAAATCCTCATAAATAATTAACATAAATGTGGTCAAGTCATACTAAAATCGCTAGTTAACTAGTATCAAGCATCAATGAACCTATTCAGTACATAGATGGGTGACCACTTGGTAACAACATGTATTATATAGGATTAACTTTAGCCGTGGTACAATGATCAGTTTAGGAAAAGGAAAATGCAGAATTTAAACCAGTTTTGTTTAAAAACTGAACTTGTATCCAATCCTGTCCTGAGGCATTTGTGGTGTAGCAGTTATCACCATAAGAAAATGGATTTGGTGATCTAAGTTCAAATCCTGGATAAGGTTGTTGACATTCCACATTGAACTAATACCTTTAAAAAAGGTATGAATCCAACTATTCTCCTGACAACTACGAGTAAATAATAGGGCAGATTGTGTGACTTGGATTTCACCCTTCAGAAAATCTGTCTTCAATGGGTCAATTAATTTTTAACATAGATTTGTTTTTACTAATTAAGATCTAAAGTTTTGACCCAGTCACTTTCTATTAGCCTATCTAAGCATTGTAGAGAGACAATAAATAATTATCTCCCTTGTATTAGGAGCATATGTGTTGACGGTCACAAGTCAATCTCAGAATCCATTTTAGCCTTTTCTCTTTCTGTTCTTTGAATGGTAAAGATATTCTTTTTCTTTCTGTTCTTTGATCAGTAAAGATATTGTTTCCTCTCCTAGGGATGGATGTTTTCTCTGGTCATTGAAACATAAAGCTGACATGGCTAGACCAAGTAAGACTTTTACAGTTTTTGTACCCCTTTTTTGTACCTGCAGCTAGTTCTTAGAACAATATGTGCACATTTTATCTAATGGAACACATTTATGAATTATTGTAAGTTATTTTTCTAAGTATATTACATATTCAGTCAATGCTCCTATGTGTGTAAGTGAGCTTATCTTGTCTTTCCTTCTGTTTATTCAGTGTTAGTGTATCATTGGATATACATATGCTAATATTGGACCTTGGTGATTAGGGAGTCAACTAAATATCCTATCCCTTGTGTCAATAAACCCAATACTATCAAAACCATTATATTTACCAATATATTTCTCATCACATTCTTTGGTTAGTGTCATTCTAAAACAGTACCAAACAGAAACTTTTTTTGCTCTCAGATTTTATCACAGAAATCCATTTTGTGACCTATGTTTTGGTTGGGCAGCAGAAGCTACAAAAATTAGTCTCTATATTGGTTTGATTTACACAAAAATAAAATAAAATAAAAATGAAAATAAATATAAATATGAAATTTAAAAAATCTTTGATTTGATTTTAGTTTGGCCCAGTATTTTTGGCACATAGTCATATAACTTGTTTTCTGTCTTTATTACAGCAGGCTATTAACTAAAATCTGTATTTGCTTATTTTTTGATAGAGAGTCGAAATAAATAGATAAATAGCTGAGTAAATAATGACATAAACATCTTCTAATCAGAGCAGTGTAATAGTTATGAATTATAATGAAGAATTTATTAATTTAGAAATTAAGAATGAAAATGTCAGATTGATATATTGTGAAACCTAGTTTAAGGTTTTATATATTTATTTCCACCCCCCTATATATATATATATATATATATATATAAACAAAAGTGATAAGATAAATAAGTATTTTTGTGGTATTTATTTTTTGATTATTCTTAATGGGTTTCAATCTAAGGTCATAGGCAGAAGATAAGTTTTTGTGTAAAAGTTGATATGCTATAAAAGAAACCATAAAAAAAAATGAACTGGTTACATAGTACATCCATTCATTGAAGGAAAATCATTTTTGGATATGAGGGTTGGTTGAAAATTTCATAGGCTGACCAAGATACTCTTATAGAATGTCATCAAATGAGGTTTATTTTTTAACATAGTCCTCTTTAAGGTCCACATACTTCTTTCATTGGTGATGCAGTGCTTGGTCAAACAAGTCATCAACACAGATATGAAATCTTCATATGAAACTTTCAGCTTATGAACTTTTCAGCCAGCCCTCATATATATATATATATATGTATATATATATATATATATATATATATATATATATATATATAGATAGATAGATAGATAGTTATGTCATCTTGTATATATAACAAGTATGGAAGTAAATAATGGAAAATAATCTGACAATGTGGAGAAAAATTGAAAAACAAAGAAATCCAAAGTGAAGTGTCATTAGATGCTTAAGCATTTATTGGTGATCTACTGACATTTCATTACATTTTTCAAGTCCTGATAATGGTTTATTGAAACCAAAACGTTATATTGTTGATTTTCTTTCATATTAAATTCTTCACTTTAGATTACTTTGTTTCTTCACATCAACATAGGCATTAAATTTCTCCACATCAACATAAACATTAAATTTCTCCACATCAACATTAACATTAAATTTTTTTCTCATTCTGTTTGTTATTTTCTCCATATTTTTATCCTGACTGATATATAGAAAGGTTTATATTATCACTTTTAGACAAGTGTGTAGACTTAGGTTAATCTCTGAAACATGTCAGAGATTAGAGTTTGATTTAATAGATTAGATGAGGAGTGTAAATGAGTTATTGATCTATTGACTGAGTTGATCTCCTGGGCATCTTCTTTGAACCTTGGATTTAATCTGTTTTCTGGTTCAATAAATGCACTGCACTGTAAACAAACTTTTGAGTTGAGAAAGAGGAAAATATTTTGGTTTAAGTTCAAGTTCAAGCAACATATTTGCTAAGCAGATTTTACTTTCTTGATTTATCAATGAGTTATCAGTGCATAAATAGACATACTGTCACTGCACACACACACACACACACACACACACACACACACACACACACACACACACACACGTGTTCATATGAAGGCACACATGCACATATGCAAATTTATTCATACACACAGATGCACACTCAAATATGCCCACATATGCATGCTCACACATAAGCAAATGCATACATGTACACACTTGTACACACATATACGCATGTAAAAACATGAATACACACACACATACACACACACATTGAAAATGTTTATATAAGTGCATATATGTGAAACATATACATGCACACACATGTACACACATATATATGCACACATCCATATGAAAACATGCACATGTACACACACATACACACATGCAAGCATATAAATGAGCACACATATACACACATGCACATATATATGCACAAAAATCCACACATATGCACATACGCAATAATATGCATATACACACATGTATGTACACATATACATACAAGTATGAATACATATTCAAAAACATACACATAGGCACTCATGTATGTAAACATAAGCACACACATGTACACACTCACAGGTGCACACACATACATATATACACACACACTTTTGCACATACACCCATGCTTGAATACGCACTTATATATATGTACAAGCAGAGAATAAAACTAACATCCTGAATATGTGTTTCAGTTTACAACATTAAATTTAAAAATAATTCAACTAGATTGCAGTAAATGATTACATCAACAGGTTCCAAAATAAGGAGTATATTAACTTCACCCCAAATTGTATACTATATTGTGACAGGTTAAAATTGGCTGACTATTACAATATTATTTTCCAGCAGTGTATATGTATATATACATATATATATATATATATATATATATATATATATATATATATATATATATATATATATATTTAAAATTTCATTTGTGGTACAGAATTTTATGATATTTTTAAAAAGACCATATTCATTAATCATGGAGAAAATTAAAAAATGAAAGATGAAAAGACTAGATAACCAATTTTGCACCTCACTCATCAAAGCTATTATCAAGGTAATTCTATAGTTGAAAAAAAAAAATAGACAACACAGTTTAGGGAGAGGAGAATGGTAAAAAAAAGTGTTAGATGGAAACCATTCTAAATCCAAGCAAACATAACCTCTGTTTACAGAGGGAAGGCTGATAAAAGGTTAATAAAAATAGTTTCTAAGATTTTTGAATGAAATAATGAGTGTGTCTTACTTAGGATGGAAAACAGGTCAACACTAAATTTATTGGTGCACTTATAGTTTTTTATAAGGTTATTTGTGATGGAAGATCTGTATGCATTATTCAGATCATTCATAGAGAGGTAATTAAAATTTTGGATTTTAGCAAGTACATGCTAATTTTTTTCTTATTAATTGTAGAATCATCTTCGTAAGTGAGGTGTGAAACCAGTTAGCAAGACTTTTCATCTTTGACATTTTAATTTTCACCACGATTAATAAATATGTTCTTTTTAAAACTATTGTATATATGGTATATATTTGTTGAATGTTATATATGTTGAATGTTATATATTTGTTTTATGGTGAATATTGGTTATAATGTTATACATACCTTTGTGAGATAATTTAATGCCAAAGTTATCCTTATCAAAAAACATTAGAGGTAGAATTAAATCTATAGTTAGGGGATAATGGAGTTCATACCTTTCTCCGGGGTATTAGTCCAAAAGCATGACTGGAGTTTAAACCCGAATGATGTCATAGTCCAGCATGTTATCTACAAGGACTTCCCCTACCCTTATGAGCAGAATCTGTTTAAAATATGAAACTTATAAGTACCCACAATGTAAACAACTGCCGATGACACAAAGTTTCCCATTCAATATTAATGTGAGTTTTTAAATCCTTTCATGGGACTCACAGTTTCATATGAATACAATGGGCAATATAAGACATTGTGAGCTTTTTAATTTTATATTATATACTACTTTATGGAAAGAAAATCATGAATCATATCAGGTTTGGTTTGGTTTGGTTACTTTGTTTAATGGCATATCAACCTCTGTAGGTTATTTAATGCCAAAGCCATTCTCCTAGAAGAATAGTAGTGCTACTATTTAACCCATAGATGGGAGGATAAGGGGGTTCATACCTTTCCCAAAGGTATTTGCCCGAAAGTGAATGTATTAGCGCGACTAGAGTCCGAACTCGCGTACTACGATTCCGCAGTCCATCGCTTTAACCATTACACCACGAGGACACCCCCCAATCATATCAGGGATATGAATATATGAAAGATGGCTAAAAAATACATGTCAAAGTATAATTACCCAAATTTACCCAAACCCTCTGTCACAGGCAGAATATGACACAAAGTCAATTGTAAAGTGGAGTATATGGGTTTGAATTCAAAGTTTTTATTCTCCTCGACTGGTTGTCTAACCAAGGCTTAAGAACCCAGTCAGCCCAACTTTTTCTTATAGTTGCAGGAAGATTAAACAGGTTTATGCCTTTTCCAAAAGCATTTGTGTGAAGTAAAATACAAAGAGCCTTGCTCAGGATTTGAACTAGGGTTGCTGATTCCATTTCCTACGATGATAACCATTACACTAAGCACACCTCTTGAAGATATGGATTTAACTAAAAGAATTCAGTTGTTGAGATTTACTTAAAATAATGCAAGTGTAGCACAAAGTCTTATAAATAAATGCTGATTGATCATACTGTTCATAGTTTATAAGATAAATTTCTTACTATAATATGAGTTGGCACAAAAGAAGGGTTCATTGTTTACTGAAAGTTGATCTTCTGAATAAATTGATTAACTGAAATTCCATTGTTTACTGAAATTTCATCATATGAAACCATTGATTTATCTATATATGTGTTGAAACAGCTGCAATGAACTTGTGGCTGTGTAAGAGAACTAAGATTTTAGATCCCAAATGATAGCGCAATTAATGGAGTCTTTGAAGTCTATCATTTAATTGTAGATGGACTGATAAATTTTTTTAACCATGATAAATCTATAAAAGAAATGACTTATGTGAAGACTTCCTTTTTAAATTTTGATATATTAATTTGCTGACTTAAATTTTAATCCCAGAAGAATCATCTAATCTCTAGGCTAATCTTTCAAACCCTTTATCTACCGACATATTTTAGAAATCACAGTCACATGTATATTAACATATTTCCTTTTTTACATGTGGCATGAAGATGATATCTGTCTAAACTGAATAGCTTAAATTTTGTAATAGAAACTGCTTACTACACTATCTTACCAAAAATCATAATTTCTAAAAATGGTTTACAAAATAGAATGTCATTATTATTTTGTAGTTATCTTGTTAAGTAAATGGTGGAGTAGAAATATGTTTTTTTTAAGAAAACAATGATTTTTAGAAGTTATATATGGATGAAGGGTATGAATTCATTTCTTCTCCCCAGCAACTATGGGTAAAATACGTTGACTCTACTCTTGATGAGTAACTCTTAATTTAAAACCTGGAACTGGAGTCCTGAAGGCAATCCAGTGACATTGTGATGAAACTTGTCATCATCATCATTATTATCATCATCAAGTATAAACAGTATAGAATTCCTTGATTCTCTTTTGCCATCCATTCCTATCATTCAATGCTGCATCCAGTGTCAGCACAGAGCTAATGCATGTAAATCTTTGCTGGTCAGCAAACACTGGCATGTCCATTGGCATGTCCATGAGGAGGAGTTATAAGAGAACATCACTTATGAGTTCATCCTTGCTTCTCCAGCAACGTCCCTCATTTCTTGTTTGTCTTACTTGGATTGTTTATATCAAGCTATATCAACTCTTGCCATTCTGTTGGAACATATTAATGGCCTGGAGGGGGGGAGTACTTGAAGCAGCATTAGATGGAATATTGTTAATAAAGTAAGTAAAGTAAAGTTGGCTACCATAGTCGAGGGTGACCCGAAGGCTCTCTTTTCGATAGCTTACTACACCAATGTGTAGGGGAGGGCGCTACTCCTTTCCCTGGATTGCTCCACTTTACCCTTGATCCATACCTTATAATGCTGAGTGTTAAGCAAGGAGGCATCAAGAACCATTTTTTGAGTCGGGCCATTGGCAAACACTCTAACCGCTAGGCCAATGTCCGGTACTATATTATTAATAATTATTTATAAAAACTATAGAAATAATCAAAATCAATTAATAATTAATAACTGACAATATTTTATCCAATCAATTCCAATAAAAATGATCATATTGTTAATTTTTTATGAAATGCACTGGTCAAAATTCTTTCATAGGAGGGCATCAATGTCCATAACCTGGCTTTTGATCTGAAATTTTCACTGTATATCAAATCTATGCATTTGATATTAACCACAGTATCAAGTCCATCAACAATGAAGGTTATTATATTAAAAAAAAAGAAACAAATCTAGTGAACAAAATATATACTTTTATAATCATTAGATTATGGAATCATTGATAGCTCAGACGAGATATTGAAGGCTATTCAACATAGCAAGTTCTTATGTAACAGCCCTTGGAAAGAACTTAGTTACTGAGAAAACTAACATTCTATCTCTAGCAAGATCCCTTGTAAGTAAAGTTGGTGACCGTAATCGAGGGTGACCTGAAGGCTCCTTTTTTGATTGCTACTACACCAAGGTGTAGGAGAGGGTGCTACTCCTTTCCCTGGATTGCTCCATTTTACCTTTAATCCGTACCTTATAATGCTGAGTGTTAAGCAAGGTAGCATCAAGTACTACTTTTTGAGTCTTTGATAATGACTCAACCTGGGATTGAACCCTACTAGCAAGAAAATATGATAATAATGTTAAAGCACAATATGATTTGATCACACACTCTGGTCCCACTACAGAGTAATGAGAAATTCCATTGCAATAATAAAACAAGTCATTTTCTCAATTCAAATTATCTATTGATTTTTGTGGGTTGACAACACTACTTTATATATATATATATATATATATATATATATATATATATATATATATATTGGCAGCATTTCTTCATTAATACAAATTTTGTTGAACATAATAGACATTTTCTGTTTACATATTTTCATGTTGATCCTTTCAAACGGCAATATGAAAGGATCAGCAAGAAAATATGTAGACAGAAAATGTTTATTATGTTCAACGAAATTTGTATATATATATATATATATATATATATCATTTACTTTCTCTTTTTCTTCTTTTACTATAATTTTTACATTTCATAGCATAACTTCATATTCTTTTTCCCGTTTTCAATTTCTCTTTTCTTCCAATCTATTATCTTTTTGTATCCTTCTTCCCATTTTTTCTTTCTTTCTTTTTTGTTCTTCTGTTTATTTTAGTGATTTTAAAGGATTTAAATCAACCAATGCTACTGCATTTTCAGCTCACCAACATAACTGATGCTACTATCTTGAATTAAAGGGCAAGAAGTTATCTATGTCAAGAAATATACTAGTGATATAAGAAATAATAATAACAACAATAATGATAATATTTATAATACATATCTCAGGGATCTTGAGTCACAAACAGATCACCAAATCTTGGCTAGAAGACCAAACCAAGTCATAATTAATAAAAAAGAGAACTTGTATAGTGGACTTTGCTAAACCAGCAAACCACAGAGTGAAAATCAAAAAAGACAAAAAGAGATACAAATACTAAAACCTTGCTAGAGAACTAAGAAAGCTGAGGAACATAAGAGTAACAGTGATACCAATTTTAATTGGGACACTCAGAATGATCCCCAAAGGCCTGGAAAGCAGATTAGAAGAGTTAGAAATTTGAGGATGAATCGAGACCTTCCAAATTACAGCATTGTTGGGATTGTCCAGGATAGTGGGAAGAGTCCTGGAGAGTTGAGGAGACTTGCTGTCTCTCAGACTCCTGTGAAAGACCATCAGCTAATGCTGGTGTGAAAATCTTACTTGTAGTATAATAATAATGATTATAATAATAATAAACCTTAATACAAACTGTTAGAATCAACTGCCGAGATATAGGAATGAAATAAGAAGAGAAAAACAACAATCAAAACAAAAATGGGAAGTAAAACAACAATATGGAAATTTCAAGTGCCAAACTAAGGATACTGCACATGAAATAAACTGGACATAGCAAAGGGTAAACTTATAGAGAATAAGTGGATTTCTATTAATAGCAGCACAAAATTATGCCGTAAGGATTAATTATATCAAAGCAAAAATTGATAATATGCTGGAGAATAGTGAGTGTACACTCTGTGAAAATAGAGATGAAACAGTTAACCACATAATAAGCAAATGCAGCAAACTGGCACAAAATAATACAAGAGTAGGTATGACTGGGTGGGAAAGATGATCCTATAGGAATTGTGCAAGATCTTATTGACAAATAGTATAAACATAAACAAGAATCTGTTCTAGAAAAGGAAACAGATAAAATTCTGAGGGAATTTCAATTGCAAATGAACCATCCAATCTACGACAGAAGACCACACTCAGTTTTGATTAATAAGAAGAAAAAACTTATAATCAAGTGAATTTTGACATTCCAGCTGACTACAGAGTAAAAACAAAAGAAACTGAAAAACTGGTCAAATATCTGGATCTTGTGCTAACAAAAATCTCGCTATGATATACTATTTTTGGTTTTACCATGATATACAGATTCACCAATAAATAAATACCTACCTACCTTTTTTTAATAAGAAGTTTATTCCCTTCTAAACCATGGTTTTACATAATGCAATCAATATGGATATTATTAGGGATTATTTCTTCATAAACTTTTTAGCATTGAAACTCTGAGACCAAACATAAAATTGCATAGATGCATTAATTTTTTGATTACTACATATTTATACTTTTGGTTACATAGTTTACAAAGAGAAAAATTCTTGTAATCAGATTACAGCATAGCATTTTTCGTAATTTTTTAATCGGGGACCTCAGGAATAGGGAATTTAGGGTTCTAATGGTTAAAAAACAAAGAGTTAGAAATATGGCTGTGAAGTTTTTGATAAGTTACTGTGAGGAGTAATTTCCAAAATACATTTATAAATCATGCATCTTACAAGCTGGAATAATTTAGATTTGGTATGAGTTTGTAAGTATAGAGCCCCTAGTGATGGTCAAACTTACTTCTCTGTAATTAATGATTGGCAAGACGAGCTTGTGGACCATTATATCATGATGAGGTGTTCCTATTAAGCTTTGAAGTAAATAGTTTTTAGGGATTGAATAAGTTCCAGTGAGAGTGATGGTCCACTAAGTATGTATTTATCCAACCCTGCCAGCTGGAGTAGGATGTGACACAAGACCAGTGTTTTTAATGAAGTTTAACAGTTTTGAGTTTTATTTCTTATAGACTGATTGACCACAGTCAGCATTACTATTTTACCAAAAGCTGGAGGAAGAATATTTAAATGCACACAAGCTTGTTAACCATTACACCATGATGAGGTGCCCCTATTAAATCTTAAAGTTGATAGTTATAGGACTTGAATAAGTTGCTGTGCATGATAGTATGCTAAATACCCCCATAGACTGTACATTTTATAAACTAGTTAATATTGTTATTTCCTTTTTATATCACACTTCAAAGTCTAATAATAATAATGATAAAGATAACAATGATGAATATAGCATATGAAACTATGCATTATTACCAGAATATATTTGATATTCATGTTTATTGGATATCAAAGACAAAAAATTGACTTACAGGAATATATGTCAGATCTTAGAAAATTAAAAACAAGAAATATAATAATGAAAATTTCACCATTCCTACTTGACACTAAACAAGACCTCAGAAGATATAACATAAATAAAAAGTAGAAAAATAACCTCTGAAAATATTGCTGCATTAACTTATATGAATAAATTCCTATCTATTAATTCACAAATGCACTGAAGCAAACACAAAGATAGCAAATGTGCATTCATGCTTATATGCATGTATTTATTTAGCAAGGTCTCATGTTACAGTCCTACTAATGTCAGTGATGAAATGGATGCCTTCACCTTCTATATTGGGTAATCTTCACTTGTCCAACACAATCCCCAAACAGAATATTCAGATCATTAATGGAGATATGAATGCTCATAAAGGTAAAGTCAAAAACAATAAATTCTGTTTACACAACTCTCCAAACAGAAATGGTGAACATCAAGCCAAATTTTCTCTCAAGAACAGACTTGTATACCTAAGCACTAAATTTCAGAAATATATGCATGTGTTTTGGTAGCTAGTTTATATGGATGAATTGAGTTGTAGACTATCATCTAATGCAGAGGATTAGATCCTCAGAGGTGATATAAATTCAGAGTATCTTTATTCTATCATCAGAATATATATTACCTGCCTTGCAACTTCCTTATTACATTATGTAGCTAAATCACTGAATAGTTTTATGACTATATATATATATATATATATATATATATATATATATATATTGTAGGTTTTCTTGTGAGATTCAATTTTGAATAATAAGCTTCCAGAAATAAATTCATTACTTCACTGATGCAAAATATATTCGTGTGTGGGACAGTAATTTTCTGAAAGAAATCATTCAAAATATAACCAATTTGAAAATTAATGGAAACACATATCGAAAGCAGTATATGGCAGGCAGCTATAAATAGGAACAGAAATGTTTTAATGCTTCAAGCTGGTTTAAGATGCCAGATGATTCAAGAAGAGAAATCTGATTAAAAATGAACAGAAGAAAATCAATAAAACAAACATTGATTTCAATAAATCCAAATCCAAATTCTCAGAAAGAAAAGATGATAATTCTGCATAAAAAAAACTAAATTTCATATTTCAAGAACAATAGCTTTTTAAAATATGTTCAACCATAAAAAAATACATTTACTTAGCAGAAAAGAGATAACTTTCTGGATCATTCAAAATGGCCCATTAACAACATAGGCTGTTCATCATGAGATTGGCAGATTTTATAATCTAATAGCTTCTATCTTATCCCCAATATTATTTTTTAATGTATGTGGTGTGCTAAAAATGTATCAAGACTGAAGTTGTATTTACCAAGACAGAAATGAACAATGAATAAAACATTGATTTCCTTCAAAATACTCCCATTGGCATTCAACACAACACACTTACCCCATTGTTCATTAGTTGAAGAATCTCTAAAACTTCTTTTTTGATATTTTTTGAAGCTGCACCATTTAATTTCTTTTAATGTCCTCTACATCTTCAAATCTTTGCCTAGATATGAATTTTCTGTTAAGGAAAAAAAAAGTTTGCCCAGTTATTTACTCATAGCTGTGGGGGTGGGGAGACATGAATTAATTGTTTTCCTTAGGTCATTGGCTTGAAGTAAAACACACATAGCCTTGTCTAGAATCACCGATTATATTTCCTGTGACAATAACAGCTACACTAAATGTACCTCTATGAAATACTCATAAAATACTCAGTGGAGCTCTCTGACAACCTAATTGATAATGGGAAATATCTATCTGTCCTTCAATCCTAGTTATCAATATCAATGATAAAGATTAACCTATAAATAACCTATTAATCAAAATATTATAAGTTAGATTTTAATTTTGATTGTAGCTTATCATACATTCAAAATTTCTTTGGTTAGATATAATAATCCAATTCATTTTCTGTTTTCAGATTAATTATTTTTTCTTCCTTTTAATGTAGATAAATCTGTTCTTGGGAAATTCCCGATTGTATAGTGGTTAATTAATTTCCTAAGCTTTTTACTTAGATGTGGCACAAGGCTGTATGAATGGGGCACCCACTGAGACACCAAACGCATAGTGACTAAAGTGCAGGACTCCAACATTGTAGTAAGTGACTTTAAACTCCAGTCAAGGTATTAAATTTACTTTTGGACTAATACCCTTAGGAAAAGTGTGAACCCCTTAATACCCCTTAACTATGTGTTATATAGTACCATTACTGATCTCCTACAAGGGGGAATTTGGTATTAAATAATTCTGATATGCCATTAAACCAAAGAAACCAAACAACTATTCTTTTCTAAAAAGAGAAAAAGAAAAGAAGATACACTGGCTTTGGTAGAAGAGTTAAATCTAAACATGAAAATTGATTTCATGGGATTAGAAATTCAAAATCCAGCTCTTTTTTTAGCAGTTCTGGGATTGTTCCTTTTTCTTAGTACTATATATCACAGTATAACTATTTACTTAGAGATGAGATAACAAGTAGCCTTTTTGTTGACTGAGAAACCATGATTACTTGGCTCAGCACCCTGATGAACTCATAAGTTATGGTGGTTATCTAGAATTTTCATTTTTATTAATTTGAATATCAGTGTTGATCTAAGACTTTAACTTTGTGTAAATGCTTGTACAAAAGAATAAAATTATGTGTATTTTATTCTATTGGTTACTAAGGAGAAGAAAGCCTGATTATATCTTTTGATAAAACTAGCAGATATTCTGCACCAAATTCTTGGTTATCTGCGAAAAATGTCAGATAGAAACCTTTTCCTTCTTCTCTTTTATTAAATAATAAGAATAAAGAATGATATAATGATATGTAGCTTAGAATTAAAAAATAAAAATAAAAAAATGATTTTAAAATGTTTAATTTCCCTGACACCAAAATGAGCCCAAATTTTTCTTCCGCTTATTTTTTATTCAACTTGGATATTTCATTGATTAAATGTTTCCACTAATATCCTCGTTCAGTCTAATAATATCTTCTTTTTTCTAAATTGTAGCTTTTAGGTAGGAGCCATCACTGATTGCTATCTGTCATAATTCAGAATGATTACAATTTTTTTCCTTCAGTTAAACCTACTGTACCTCTTATCATGATTGATATTTTTATTCACTGATATTGCAAGTACAGAATAGGCTTTCATGAATGATAGCATTTTATTCAGCTAAAATTCACTAAAATTTGAACATTATGCAATTGGAATGTCACATAGAATTATCTACCATTAATTCTTCAGTCAAATTATAGATAAAGAATAATCTATATATTACAAAAATTCTCATTATGCATGCATGTGTGTAGGTGTATTTAACTGTAATCCAGTAAAAACAGCCAATCATACTTATTTTGTGGGGTCTTCATTTGCACACTATATCACTTTTTATGATGATTGATTGATTGATCTTAATGGCATGTCAACCAGTCTAGGATTATTTTATACCTAGAGATTATGGAATCAGATCTATTGTACATTTACATTTACATTTTTTGTATCGTTGTTACTTAAGAGGTTTTTTTTGTAGCTGGTCCTATTGAATTCAAATGATTTTTAAACAAATCTATTTGACTTATAGATGGGAGTTGACCGCTGAGTAATGGCTATGAAGAGGTATTCCAAACTCCTCAAAGCTCCAAAACAAGAGCCTCACCATCAGATGCAGTTTAAGACAATCTTTTCTCAAGGGGCTGTCTTACTCTTCAGCAAAGGATACAGCCAACATATTCTAAGTCAGTCATTTTTATTATGTATATATATATATATATATATATATATATATATATATATATATGTGTGTGTGTGTGTGTGTGTGTGTGTGTGTGTGTGTGAGAAGGAATAGGTATTGATGTAGTTTTGATGATTTTTTATGGATTGTTTGATTTGTTTGTTTTTATGTTAATGCATTTTGACTTCAAAATTTTGAATATAAAAACATTCTATTTAAATTATTTTTGGTGTGAGGCATAAAATAATCACAATCAATATCTGTTGGAAGTCATCATCAGGACATATCTGTTGGAAGTCATCATCAGGACAAAGGGATTGTTCTTATGAGCAGAATGTTAGAAAATTGATTATGTCATGAGGTGGAATTTTTTTTGAAAAAGCATTTTATGGTTTGAGAAAACAAAAAATTAGGAACCATCAAAAATTTGTTTTCTCAAACTGTAAAACCCTAAGTGGCTAACATAATCAAGATTATTCAACTGTTTTAAGTACTCGATTTGTATATTTTGAGCATGTTGGCTACGTTGTATAATGTTGATTATTTCCATGCTTTGATTAGATTGATGTCAATTTTAATTCATCTACCTAACTGTATGGCATTGATCAACAAAAAAATCTCTAGCACAAAAACATTGCAAATTACTTTTGACCCATTCAGTTAATCACAGAACCTCCTTCATAAACTTCACTTATATTTTTTTTTAGTTGCATTTAATTTTCTTAAAATGATAAAAAAGACAACATGTCAAAAATATTTCTTAATTTCTTCCAACTTTAATATTAACATCTATAAATAAAAATACAAAAATCTTCACAATTTTTTTTTCAAAAATGCATGTTTATACGACAGCTGTCATAATATAAACAAAAAGTAATCTGTATGAATGAAGTGAGTTAAATGCATTTATTTCGGTCTAATGGCAAAATCAAAAAACAAACTCTTCAGACAATATCTAGATATGTAAACAAATAATATGCATAAATTAGGTAAATATGACATTTTATCAATATTGGTTATCATCTATCAAGCTAAGTACATTTCTATTTATCAATCTATGAAGGTAATGAGAGATGATAACGGAGAAACTGATGAGTGAGAAAGGGTCTAAGAGATAGAAAGAAGAAAGCATTACAAATGAATGAGTTATGAATAACATTAAGAAAATGCAACTCAACTTTTGTGTTCCTAAAGATCAACAATCTTTAGGGACATAAGCATCAATTGATTATAAGATCAGATTAAACACCTTGGCATAGCAAAAAACTATGACCCATTGCTAACAACTTTTCCATGATATTGCCATTTTAAATCTTCAGTTATTTTTTAAAAAGTAATTAAAAGCTGTGAATCATTCTTGTTAAGACAAACAATACCATGAATTTAAAATTATCTTTAAATGGAATGATACTTTTTCAAAGTTACTCATGAGATTATTGGTTAAAAAGCTGAAGTTGTCAGTATTTCTTATTGCAAATTTTTACATTAAGGTAAAGTATGTGAGTGATACTTGCATCATTATCATTACCATCAAGTCATGTTGATAGTACAGATTCATTTGACGGACTCATAGCCCATTTGGCTGGAGCTGTAGAATATACTAACTGCTTCTCTACAGAGGTGTAAACTTACCCCAATGAATATCTGATATATGACAATAAATGATTTGATGGTGAGGCTCCAGTAATGCTGGAGCTTTGTGGAATACAATCACTCCCAGGTCCACTCTGGTCCAGAGTGATTGCACCAGATAGGGTCCTTTCTTTGACATTCAAACTGTGCACAAACAAATCACTTATGCTAAACTGATTTGTTAGAAATAGAACCGTTTGATCAATTAATTGTGTGTATCTACAAAATGGGTTTACAAATCATATGTTTAATACATATGTAAAAATAGGATTTGGCATAAAATATCCAACAACAGTTGATATGCCATTGAACCAAACCAAACCAATTTGACTCTCTCACCAACCACCTCTATCATCCATCACTATTAGCTGGTCTGCCAGATGGCAACCAGTGTCTGCACAAACTTGATGAATGTAGGTATTTACTGGTTGGCCAACACTGATGTTTCCAAGAGAGAGAACTCACAGGAGAACTTTGCTTATGAGTTTGACTCTACTTCTCTGGCAGTGTTCAGCATGTCTTGTTGGTCTTGGATTGTTTGTGAGATGGAAGGCAATTGCTCATACACCAGCAGTTTTCTGGGGTGCTGCTTCCAGGATTTGTTCAAAACAACATGCAGCACACTTGTGTAGTAACCATTTAGCTTTTTCTCTCAGCACTTCGTTAAAGTTCAGGTGTTTCAGCCATACAGTAGCACTGGATTGGTAACAGTTTGGTAGAATTCCTGTTTTATTCTATCTAAGAGATTAAATCTATTTACATAAAATTTAGATATTTTAATGGTGGCATTTAAAGATGATATTTAGTCATATCCAATTTATGGAATCTAAGAAAAAATTAATTACAAATTAATAAGGAGAAGTTCTCTATAATTAACATTTATTAGTCATATTTTGGCTATTTTAAACAAGAATAACTTTGAAATTCATTGAGTAAAAGAAGCTAGAGTGGATGAATTATGTTTTGTTTCTTCCAAAATTTTGATTGTAATTGGATTTAAATTTTCCATAACTTAGGTCACAAGAGTGTTACATTTGGTAATTTCTCTTCATAAAATGTTTTTGGGCAATAATGGTTTCTTGGCAGTGCCAAAATTCTCATCAAAAAGAGGATTGGGTTTCATTATACCAGTAGCAAGGAATGATCTCTGACCTGAACAATCAACAAATCTAGCCCTTACAAAAGAGTACCAAATACACTAGTATAATTACCAATTGTTACAGAAGTGGAATCATGACTTCCCTTCTCTGGACTAAATCTTTAATGTTCAACTGAAGTTAATTGCATATATATATATATAAACTTACCCAACTCCTCTGCATGAACAGGATGTGACACAAGGTCAATTTTTAAGCAGTTTTACAGGTTTGAATCCAGAGTTTTCTTATACTGGTGGCTATACCAAGGTTAAGGAACCTAGTCTGCCCTTTTATTTAACCATAGCTGGAGGGAGAATAGTTGGATTCATACCTATCCCAAGTTCATTAGCACTCTGTGAAATTCAGCTTTTGAACTTGGTTCAACATTTCCCATGATGATATCAATTTCAGCACAAGTGCATCTATTTATATATATATATATATAGAGAGAGAGAGAGAGATGAAATTCTGTCAATCATTCTTATTAAAAATTCTGATTAGCTTTATTTTCTGATTCTTGTTGCTTTTTGTTACAACTTGCTAGAGCTATCACTTCAATGAAAATCCACATTAAAAACAAGAATAATGAATAAGTTCTCACTAAGGCACAAACTCAAAATCCTTTCTTCCTTAGGGGAAGCTTGATTCCCATACTAGCTGCAATACTATTTAATTGACAAGTGTATGGATGGTGAAGCAGAAGTCCAAATAATGCCTAAAAAGCCACTAAATACCCCTGTATATAATTGGTTATTATTGTACTTGTTATTGTTTAACCCACTGTCACTCATTATTATTAATAATTTTGACTAAACTCACTGGGAGCTTATACTTTATTCTTGTTTTCAATGCCACATTGTTTCTTGTTGCTATAGAAATGACTACCCATGGGAATTATGATAAAAAGCCATTAGAATTAGGGAGGTGAAAAGTATATGAGTTTAGATTATAAACAATAATGATTGAAATTATCAGTGTCTATAAATCTCTTTAGAATGTATACTCCATCAATTTTTAGAGGTGAGAACAATGATTGATTAATTGATTTTAATGGCATATCAATCCATTCAGAGTTATTTTAGGTCTAGAGGGTAGGGGGTCGCATTCATTGTATGTTTGCATTTAATTTTTTTGTATAGTTGTTTCAACAGAACTCTTTTGCACACTGTCCAATCAAATTCAATTAATTTTTAAGCAGATCTATTTGACTCATGGAAGAGACCATAACAGATACTACCACTCTGAATCAGAGTGGACCAGGGAGTGATAACAAGCCTTATATTTTTGAACTGTAAAAAAATTAGTTGCAAAGAGAAATTCTTGATGTTATTTTGCTTGATGTTATTTTTCTTGATGTTATTTTGCTTGATGTTATTTTTCTTGATGTTATTTTACTCTTTTGCACACTGTCCAATCAAATTCAATTAATTTTTAAGCAGATCTATTTGACTCATGGAAGAGACCATAACAGATACTACCACTTTGATCATTTTTGCACATGTGTAAACAGAAAAATATCTACCGACTTGTCTTTCCATGGAATTTATTTCATGTTTTTTAAGAATTAAAAGCAAAAGCTTCTTTTCAAAAGGAAAAAGAGAAGTTCTTTCTTGGAAAACAAATTGAATTTAAACCTGTCTCAATTTTCTTTTTCAGCAAAAATTGTTTTAGATAAAGGGAATTTTCTTTTTCTTTGAAATGCAAATTTATCACCAATCCTTTGACATCAATATGTTGTATAGCAAAATCCTTAAATCAAATCTTAAGTTAAATTCAGTTTTAACAGAAAAAGAATAGTGGCAAATGTGATGATTCTGATAAGACTAATCAATTTACAACAAACTATGATTATCAGATGAAGGATTTTTCACCTGTCATTTGTAGCATCCACTACTATCAGCTGAGTTTGAAAATTTCATACATATTTAGACCTTGTTTACTTTTGTGGAGATGTCTGCAGTTCAATTTAAGGGCCTCTACAGCCTTAGAACTCAACTAGCTAGTAATCCAAAACTGACTATTGATCTTATAAGATGTTGGGTGTTTTTCTGAACATTGTTAGAAAAAGAAGTGCATTTATAAGCCTTCAAATACAGGATGCCTCATGTGCCTGGTAATAAACCCAGTTATTACCCCTTTTAGATGTAGGAGCAGGTGCTAATTAGAACTAAGCTATTTTTTTATGTACCCCAGCACACAAAGACTGAAAAAAGGCTGAGAAGTAATAAATGACCTTTGAGAAGCAGTGGACTCAAAATAGATCATGATGATGATGATGATGTAAAGTCACATTGTGTTTTCAATACAAGTTGACTATTATTCCAACCAAAGACACTAAAACAGATAATAGCTGTGATAAACCAATTAAAAAAGTAACAGATAAAAACCAAAGCCTTATAAATTCTTGAAAATTATGAGAAAATCTTTTGAAATGAACCTTATGATAATAAGGGAACAGAAATGGGAAAAAAACAACTGTATCAATATTTCAAGTGACAAATTGATGAAATCTCATACAATAAGACCTGGACATGACTAAGAAGGATAAACCTTAAAAGAGAAACTGAATCCCTTCTGATAGCAGCACAAAACAATACCATAAGAACCAACAATAAAGTGAAAACAGAAAAACACAACAGAATAGTAAGTGTTGGTTATGTAGTAATTGAGATGAAACAATAAATCATTTAATAAGTGAATACCGCAAATTGGTGCAAAAACAGTACAAGACTAGATATGACTGGATGGGAAGGTGATCCACTGGGAATTATGCAAGAAATTGAAATTTGACCATACTACGAAATGGTATATATAAAAACCAGAATCCATCCAGGAGAATAGGACATACAAAATTCTGTTGGATTTTGAGATCCAAATGGATCACCAAATCCTGACCAAAAAACCAGCCTTAGAGCTTGTTATCAAAAAAAAAAGAGAACCTGTTAAATAGTGGACTTTGTCATCCCAACAGACCACTGAGTGAAAATCAATGAAAAAAAGAGAGACAAGTACTTAGACCTTGCTAGAGAACTAAAAAAGCTATGGAGCATGTAGGTGACAGTGATACCAATTGCAATTGGTACACTTGGAATGATCCCCATAGGCTTAGTAAGAGGGCTGGAAGAGTTAGAGATTGAAGGACAAACCAAGACCACCCAAACTTCATTATTATTAAAATCATCCTGAATATTGAGAAGAGTTTTGGAGACTCAAGGAGACTTGCTGTCACTTAGACTCCAGGGAAAGACCATCAGCAAACACTGGTATGAAAAACTTGCAAGGAATAACAATAATAACAATAATTAGAATAATAATTGTTGAGACTGGCCAGAATACTAAGAAGAGTCCTGGAGACTTGAGGAGACTTGTTATCACTCAGACTCCAGTGGAAAACCATCAGCTAATGCTGGTGTGAAGAACTCTCAAATGAGTAAAAAATAATCTGAAAAAAGAGTGGAGAAATTGGAAATCAGAAGAACAATCAAGACCATACAGACTACAGCATTGTTAAGATTAGCTAGTATACTAAAAAGAGTCTGAAAGACCTGAAGAGACATGCTATTACTTTGACTCCAATGAAAGACTACAAGTTACTACTGGTGTGAAACATTTATAAGGAATAAACTACTAATACTACTAATACTACTACTAATATTAATCATTAACAAATGGTATATGTACACACTGGAATTGGACCTAAAAAATGAGACATAAAATTATTTGGGATTTTGAGCTACAAACAGATCTCCTATTCTCGGCCAGATGACCAAACCTACTGATAGTTAACAAAAAAAAAAAAAAGAACCTGCCAAATAGTGAATTTTGCCATTCTGGTTGACCACTGTGTAAAACTGAAGGAAAGCAAAAAGAAATATTAGTACCTAGTCCTTACTAGAGAACTAAAAAAACTTTGGTACATGAAGGTGATGGTGATACCAATTGTAATTAGCATGCTCGATACAGTCACTAATGCACTGATACAAGAACTGGAGGATCTGGAAATTAGAGGACAAGTGGAGACAATCCAAACTGCAGCATTGTTGAGATCATCCAGAATGCTAAGAAGAGTCCTGGAAACTTGAGGAGACTTGCAGTTACTCAGCCTCCAGTGGAAAACCATTGACTGATGCTGATTTGAAGAACCCTCAAATAAGTAAAATAATAATGAAAAGATAATTCATTATCTCTAATCGCATAAATGCAATTTCTCTCCTCATTTATTCCATTGATGAAATACTGTTACCCTACATATAATATTGTGACATTGTAGCAAGCAAATTCAAACTCCAGTCGAGCTATAGCATTCACTTTCAGGCTAACATTTTTGGAAAAGGTATGATCCTCCTTTTATTCTCTCAGTTAAGGGTTAAAAAGCACTCCTACTATCCTTCTACAAGGAATGGCTTTGGTATTAAATAATCCTCAAAGGTTGATCTGGCATTAAAAAAGAAAATGAAGCTAAACCTGTATTAAGCAGAGAAACAGTGGGAAGGTTTGAGAGGCTTGGTTTGACAAGTTACACCCCCATTTTGAACATAGTTGATATCCATGTTTAAGACTAGCCCAGCTGCAATAGCCTCATCCACTCCATCTACTAAAATACACTAGAGATTATTCCTGAAGACTGAGCACAGCCGAAAATAGAGGCCATAGACATAGGATATTGATTTCTGATAACAAATTCTGACTCCGGATCCTGCTGTCTCCATTTTTGGATTCATGGGCCAGAATGAGTGCTGTGCTAGGAACAGAACAATCACCATTCCTCAACATTTCTCATGTTGCTTTTACTGCTATGGTAAAGGTAGTTGAAAAGAGTGGGGTGGGTGAAATATTGATTTTATTCTTTGCTCGTGACTTTGTTGCTGCTTGCATAGATTTTGTGGTGAGGGCTGTAATGGTGGTAGTAAAAGTAGAAACATCATTTCTTGGTTGTTGTTATTGTTGTTGTTGTTGATGATGATGATGATGATGATGGGTTGGAAACAGAATTAAATGAAATTCTTTGCTACACAAAGAATACAAAAAGGAAGTGAAAAAGATAGAAAAGAGAAAGGAAGATAAGTAATAGTGGGAAGTGAATAGAGAAAAAGAAAGAAAAGAAGAAATAAAAGGATTTGTAAGAGACAGATAGACAGACAGACAGACTGTGTGTGGGAGGTGGAGTTAGGAGAAAGAAGGAAAAAGGCAAAATAGTGCAAGGGAGTAAATGAAAGAAAAGTTGGGGGGAGTAGAGAGAAAGAGAGAGAGGGAAATATTTAAGGGATCTTGAAACCATAAGAGTTGGAGAGTGAGGAATAAATGTTGAAAATCAATGGGGAAATGATAATAAAGATGTTCAACTGAGAGAGACAGGGAAATAGAGAGAAAAAATATGTTGAAGAAAAAGATATTTTATAAATTCTTTTTTTTGGTAGACTTCATTCCTCTTTAACCACTTGTGTTTTTTCTCCTTCATTTCCTCCTTAATTCTTCCAATTCCTTTCCTATAATATCATAATATAGTTTTTTTAGTCAGAAAATGTATGTGGTTTCAGCTCAGAAGAGTTGACAATTGAACAAATACTTTACTCTGATCTTGGATAGTATTGCAGAATGTTATACATTCAAACAATCAGGCAAATGGCACAGATATAGACTTCTGTTACTACATTAATAGTTCAATGTTTTTCTTCTGAAAAGCATTTTACACTCTCTCTCTCTCTTCCCCCCCTCTCTCTCACTCTCTCTCTCTGTGATAATAGACAGAAAAGAAATATCAAGTTCCAAAGCAAAAGTAAATGAAAAATATTATCTGAGGTGGAGGTAAAGAAAGAAATACTCTTACTATTATTGCTCTCCACCCACTATCTCAGTCTATCTACATTGTTTTATATTCATCTATCTCTCCTACTTTTTTCAAACTTATCCATCCATCAATCTATCTAAAGCTTTGCGTGGTGCAGTGGTTAGCAAGCTAATGAATTTGATGCTCACTGGGTGTCACATATACCTTACCTTGTGCTAGACTAAGCATTTGGGGCTCCCTGCATGGGGGTAGAGTAACAAGTTATGATAGTGGATCATCATTAGTGAATTTGATTTTTTTATGCCATATACATTTAGCCTTGTAACAAACTTAGGTAAATCATTCTAAATCCTTACTTCAGTCATATCTAAGTAATACACACACACACACACACACACACACACACACACACACACACATATATATATATATATATATATATAAGTAAATGTGTGGTGCATAAGGGATGTCCCTAAAGAAAATGGAATCAGTGCACCAAGTTTAAATTTTGAACAAGGTTATGTGCATTTCAATTTATGCTAATGCCTTTGTGAAAGGCATGAATCCTTCTCTTCTTCCACCAGCTATGAAGAGATAATAGGGCAGACTGTGTTCTCTAGCTTCGGTGCAGTAATCAGTTTACAAGTTGAACTGAAACACCTATATTCTGATTAATAATTTACCTTGTGACATTTGTTGCCAGTGGTGGAGAGGTTGGACACACACACACTCACACACGCACACATTGGCGTAGTGGATAGAGTGTTTGCCAGTGATCCAGGAGACTGAGGTTCAATCCTAGGTCGAGTCACACCAAAAACTAAAAAAAATGGTACTAGATACCTCCTTGCTAAACACAGCATTTTAAGGTATGGATCAAGGGTAACAGGAATCCAAGGAAAGGAGTAGCACCCTCCTCTATACCTTGGTGTGGTAAGTGTTGAAAAGGGAGCCTTTGGGTCATCCTTGACTATGGTTGCCAACTTATATATATATATAAATATATAAAATGTCCCTCTCAATCAAACAACCCAGTTAGCTGGGTCAATAGAATACACTGACTTCATCTCTGCAGAAGGGTGGGACACCCCACTACAAACTAGTGTCCTGGATATGACATTAAACTATAATGATGAAGCTCCAGTAATGCTTTAGGGAATGTGGAGTACCTCTTCATTGACATCACTCTCAGATCCACCCTGGTCTGGAGTGTTAGCATGAGATAGGGTCCTTTCAATAGGTCAAATAGAACTCTTTGACATTTAAACTAAGTGAAAACAAATCACATGCTAAATTGAATTGTTAGAAATAGAACAGTTTGATCATTTAACTGTGTGTATCAACAAAATGTGTTTACAAATCATATATTTAATACATATGTAAAAATAGGATTTGGTATTAAATAACCAACAATGGTTGATATGCCATGAGAATAAATAAAACCAATTAGAATAAAAAACCAATGTAGTGTATTGCAATCAGTTTTCATCATATATAATCTAAAACCAAAAACCCTGTAATATAGATTTAAGATAATACACACCAAGTTAACACATGCAAAATACATATTTAATAAAATGTGAGCTGTAAGAATGTTAAAGAAAGAAGTTGATTATCTCTTGGGTTGTAGCAGGAATGTATTAACCATTTAACAAAGTGAGCTTAGGACACCAAAAGAGACAGGGGAACTACATTTTTTTTTTCTATGACGATTTATCTTGTTGTGACCAGACCATATTTCAGGTAAAACCAAATAGACTAATATAAAACTGCCATGGAAAATGAGGTAAAAAATCCATGCACTTTTTTTTGTTGAATATTTCTTGTAGGTTGGACATGTAGCCTAATGGATAATGATTTTATTTCATTCATATTTAAGAACATTCTCGGATGTCTGAAACTTTGTTTATTCAACTTTCACTTAACACTCAGTCTCTTGCACTATCAACAACAATGTGTTTTTATTTTAATATATTATATGATATTGATTGTGTGAAGTTATAAGTTGATCATTGGTTAAATTATTTCATATTTACAATATAAAGGGACAGATATTTTTACTATATGACCCTGTTGTGTTACCAAATTAAAAGCTGTGACTTTACATCATGTTGTTATCAGGGTAGGAATGAGTGGGCCCCATTGTTGACATCAAGTCCTGATTTGTTGGTCCCATTAGTTGTATTCAAAATTTATTGCAAAGATGATAATATAAAACTGAAGACTTTTAAAAATAATTATGCAACCCTCAGTTCAAGCAGAATGCAACACAAAGTCAAATTTGATGCAGAGTTTAACAGGTTTGATCCAGATTTTTCATTCTCCTTGATGAGTTGCCATTCCAAGGTTAAAGAGCTCAGTCTGCTCAACTATTTACCCATACCTGGACGGAGAATTGTTGGATTTATACCCTTCTGGGGGTATCAGTGCTGTGTGAAATGCAAACAGTCTCTTTCAGGATTTGAACTCTGGTCATTGTGTCCATTTCTTGTAATAATAACCCTTACACTACAAGTGCCTCCAAATATAAAACTAAAATTGTTCAAAAGAAAATATTTCACATGAATAATGGAAATGTCTTGCAGGTGAATAATGTATTAATTGGCCACTGCTCAAAGGATACTTTAACAAGGGATGGGTCAAATGTGAGAACCTACACACTTTTATATGTGAGTATGTTCTCAAATTGTCTAATCTCACAAGTTTTTGCGGACTGTATCAAAGTAGGTTAAAGTTATATTTACAAATCAATAGGAAAGCAGTGCTATGTAAGTATAAAAGAAATATGTATTTTAGAGTTCATTATTTAAATAATTTTATCCATCTTTCATTTTCCTTCATTTTATATATATATATATATATAAGTGTTTGTGTGTCTGCAGACATATATGTATATGTACATGTATGTGTGTGCACATACACACTTTTATAGGTGCTTAACGAGTAATAGTTATTGTTGTAGGATATACACTTGGCGACCTGAGTTCAAATCCTGGACAAAAATGTATGCATTTCACATGGTGCTAATACTTTTGGAAAAGGTATGAATCTAAGTATTCTCCTAACAATTATGGGTAAATAGCAGGAAAGATTGGGCTCTTTAAACTTGGTATGGTAACAAATCTAGGCAAAGGAAAAACTCTGAATTCAATCCAGTTAAACTCCACTTAAAAAGTAATATGGTCTTATCCTGATTGTGTGGAAAGGTTTGTAAATACATGGACACTTTTATAGTCCTTTTAATTAATACAAAAGCTTATATATATATATATATATATATATATATTTATATATATATATATGTGTGTGTGTGTGTGTGTGTGTGTGTGTGTGTGTGTGTGTGTATGTGTAAGAAAGTATTCTATATAATTACAACGCTAAAATTGTAAGTAATCATATTTTTTATACTGCTCTGCTTCCAAGCATTTCAGTGAAGTTGTGAACACTTCCATTTCTCCATATTGTTTTATATATATATATATATATAACTATAAGAAGGAGTTTGTATATTAAAACAGAATATAAAAAATGTATAAAAAAAACAGCAGTGCAATCAATAAAGCTGAAATCAAATGTTAACATTGAAGTCAGGTGCAGTTTGAACAAGTCTGCTTGAATCCATTCATGGTATATATATTAACACACAGACAACACAAACATACACATGCATACACACACCTATACTTTCACACACAGACACACACACAGACACACACACTCATACACACACACACACATATATATATATATATATATATATATTTGGTGAAATGGTAGATTTTGGTGAATCTGACAAGATGATAAAAATAAGTGGAAAGATGGATTAATCAGTCACTTACAAAGAGTTTAGTAGTGATATTTCATTCTTTATTCAAGAATTTCTTCCAACTAAACATTTTTTTGAGTTTTTCATGAAAAACTCAAAAAAAATGTTTTGCTGGAAGAAATTCTTGAATAAAGAATGAAATATCACTACTAAACTCCTTGTAAGTGACTGATTTATCCATCTTTACACTTGTTTTTATCATATATATATTTGCATACAATATGCATACATATATATATTTGATATGAAATAACAAAAAAAAAATAGCAAATGCATTGACAAATATTTTCATTTTGGATGGAAAAGTAACACCCATAATTTGATTAATGTAGACAAAACTTTCTTATATAATGAAAAAGATAATTTTATTTTCATTAAGAATTTATAATGACCTTCCTTCTGTAATACAAATGTCATAAAAATTACTTAAAATCTACCACAATTGTTTCCAAATAAATCTCTGAGGTAGAATGATTACATTTATGCCACCAACAGCAGTAAAAAAAAATCTTTCCATATATATGCTTTCAAATTTAAGAAAAGTTTGATTAAAAATGTGGACACAATTTTTTTAAACCACCAGATTCTAAATTTTTTGATTATATTCACATTCATTGGTTCCACTCATGCATTTTCATGTATATATACGAGAAGGTTTCTATTAAATTAAAAAACACTTTTTGATGGTCTTTTGTCAAGCTTGTATTACTTAAGGTTTTACCTCTTAAAATTATATATATAGATATATATATATATACAACTTGGCTTGATGATGTAACAATGGTCCATCATGATATAGATACTTCTATAAAAAAGGATTCTAATAATATTTTTATATTTCGTTGATAATTTAGATGATTAAAAAATACATTCAGTTTTAATATAACCCTGTCAGCATGGCTTTAAATATATTGACTACATCCTCATAAGACCCATCCCCACAAAAAATGGGTATCCTGGGTATGATACTAAACTGCACCAAATAGTGAGGCTCTAGTTCTAAAGATCTAGTGAGTCTGGTCTACTCTTTCATTGACATTATTTGTAGGTTCACTCTGACCTGAAGTGGTTGTACCTAAGGGTCAAATGGATCTGTATGTATTTAGTAGGACTGTGTGTAAAAAAAAACTCTTTAGAAATAGCTATATGAAAAATCTCAATAGGAATGTGATTCCCTAACCACTGGGCATAAAATAATGCTTGATGGGTTGATTCCCATTAAAATCAATCAATCACTTTGAATATAAAAACCCTCAAAATAATGATTGATTTGCAAATTGGACTAGAAATTGCTTTATTCTCTAAAGAGAATTTTAATTATATATATATATATATATATATAGGTATATCAATAAGACCATTACCTAATGAAAACACCCTTTATTTTACAAAAGAAATATTCATTTTTCAGCATAATCTTATTTCTTGTTGATGCACTTTATTTCATGGCAAATGTCAATCAAAGAGATTGAATATTATACAATGAAAATTCTAATTTAAAATTCAGCTAATAATTATGTGTTGGGCAACTGAATTACATTTTCTCTGTTTTACTAGTTGGGAATTTCTTTCATTTGTCTGAATTTGATCAAATTAAGAGTTGGTCACTTTGGAGACAGCGCAACTTACCTTGCAGAAACAAAAAATCAACACTGCTTACCTTTTAGTAAAGGCATACAAACTCATTTTTTCTTATGCTTGCTTAGAATGTTTTCTTCATAAATTCTGAACTAATTTTTATATGCACACCATATTATAGATGACTTACCTACAAATTAGAAAAAAAAACAAAAAAAAAAAACAAAAGCATGATTTAAAAGTAGTTTAAATGAATAAAATAAAGATTTCAATACATTAAAATCATTCAAATGGTCAATATAATAAATATTATTAACATATTTTATTGGCATACAACAATAACAGAAAATTTTAAAGGTTAATAATAATAATAATAATAATAAAAGGACCCTCAGAAAGGAGCTGTCCCCAGCAACTATAAAGCAATACCATGTTTACCTATGATATGGAAAATCCTGATTATACAGATTAAAGAAGAAATGTATTACTTGCTCGAATGCTGTGTACTATTTCCAGAAGAATGGAAAGGATGCTGTAAAGGAAGAAAAGGAACTAATGACCTTCTATATATAGATCAGCACATCCTCAAGGAGGCCAAAAGGAGGAAGAAAAATGTTACCATTGCATGGATTGACAATAAAAAAGCCTATGATATGGTTCTGCAAACTTGGATGATAAAATGTCTGAAAATGTACAAAATATCCAACAAAGTTTTAAACTTCATAATGAAAGTCATAAAAAACTGTAAAGTGGAATTAACAGTGGGAGAACAAACCCTAGCAGAAGTGAAACTCTGAATAGGCATCTTCAAGGGAAATTCACTTTTGCCACTATTATTGCAATGATGCCATATTATTATATATGGAGGAAGGGCTCAGGAGACTACAAGTTTACAAAATCATAAGCAAAGATAAACCACCTTATGTACATGGATGATATCAAGCTATTTGCAAAAAATGAAAAAAATCTGTTGACCCTGATATGAACAATAAGAATATACAGCCAGGATATAGGAATGGAATTTGCCATTGATAAAATGTGCCATGCTTATAACAAATGGGGGGAAAAGAGAAATAGAGAAAGGAGTAGAACTCTCAAATTTTGGGACTTAGAAGCAGACATCATCAAACAAGCAGAAATGAAAGAAAAAAATATGAAAGAGTGCCTCAGAAGAACCAGAAAACTTTTTGAAATCATGCTCAGTAGCAGAAACCATATCAAAGGAATAAACACTTGGGCTGTCCAACTTGTAAGATGCTCAGGACCATTCTTAAAATGAACAAGTGAGAAATTCTGATAAATGAATCAAAGGATAAGAAACTTGATGACTATGCATAAAGTCTTACATCCAAGAGATTACAAAGAGTCAATATGTGCCAAGAAAAGAAGGAGGAAGAGGACTTGCCAGCGAGGATTGTGTTGATACATCAATACAAGGACTCAAGTTCTACATTAAGCAGCAACCAGTAACAGCATTGGCAAAATAAGAGCAAACAAAAAACAACAAAAAATACAAAACAGAAATGGGAAGAAAAACAAATGTATGGGTATTTAAACTGACGAACTGCTGAGATTTCACCAAAAAGACCTAGACCTAGCTAAAAAAGGAAACCTTAAGAAAGAAACTGAATTTTTTCTAATAGCAGCATAAAACAATTCCATAAGAACCAATTATATTTTGGTGAAAATTGAAAATATACAACAGAATACTAAGTGTAGATTATGTTGGAAAAGAGATGAAATGGTTAATCACATAGTATGTGAATGCAGCAAACTTGCACAAAAGCGTGCAAGTCTAGGCATGACTGGGTGGGAAATGTAATCCACTACGAACAGTCCAAGAGATTAAAATTTAAATATAATACCCAGTGGTATATTTACAAAGCCATATCTGTCCAAGAGAATGAGATGTATAATATTCTCTGGGATTTTAAGATACAAACAAATATTTATTCTCAGCTAGAAGACCAGATCAAGCGTTAATTTATAAAAAGTAGAACTTGCTATCTTGTAGATTTTACTGTTTCAACTGACCACTGAGTGAAAATAAAAGAAAGTGAAAAGATTGACCTTGCAAGAGAACTGAAAAAGCCATGGAACATGAGGGTGATGGTGATACTAATTATAGTTGATACACTTGGAAAAAAAGACTGGAAGATTTGGAAGAAAAATCGAGACCATCCTGATTAGTTAGAATACTCAGAAGAGTCGTGGAAACCCAAGGACACTTACTGTCACTCAAACTCCAGTGTAAGACCACCAACTAATGCTGGTGTGAAAACTCTCTAGGAGTAAAATAAATGTAATAATTGGAAATCTCAGGAAGAATCCAGAGCATCCAGATTACAGAATTCTTAAGATCTGCCAGAATACTCAGAAGAGTCCTGGAAATCTGAGAAGGTTTGCTGTCACTCAGACTACAGTGAAAGACCGACAGTTAAAACTGGTGTGAAAAACTTTCAAGATGGGTATGATACCATAAGGACCAATTATATCAAAGCAAAAATTGATAATTTGTGACAGAATAGTAAGTGTTCGTTAAGTGGAGACAGAAATCATATGATAAGCAAATGCAATAAACTGGTACAAAACGAATACAAGATTTGGCATGACTGTATGGGAAGGGTGATCAACTTGGAATTGTGCAAGCAATTCAAATCTAACCATTCTATCATATGGTATATGCGCAATTCGGAAACTGTCCTAAAAAAATGAGATGCATAAAATTCTCAGAGATTTTGAGATAGAAACAAATCACCTAATCCTAGCTAGAAGGCTAGGCCTAATGTTATTTAAGAAAAAATAAGCCGGTTATCGAGAAGATTTTGATGTTTAGGTGCACCACGGAGTGAAAATGAAAGAAAACAAAAAGATAAACAAATACTTGGATCTTACAAGGGGGCTGAAAAAGCTATGGAACATGGAGGTGACAATATTATGTGCAGTTGGTACGCTTTGAATGGTCCCCAAAGGCTTGGAAAGAGGACTGCAGGAATTGAAAATCAGAGGAAGAATCAATCCCATATAGACCATGTTACAATCAACTAGAATACTCAGAAAAGTCTTGGAGACCTGAGGAGACTAGCTGTCACTCAGACTCCACTGAACGACCACTACTTATAAATTCTATGAAAAACTTTTTAGGAGTGAAATAAAAATATTTATCAAGCTTTGTAAAAATGTTTTTTTTTAATTATAACCTCACGTAAATATTCTGTATTTCTTTGTTTAACAGTTTTCTTCAGCGAACTATTTTATTTTAAGCAAGTTTAAAGATATTTTGTTCAAGAAGAGAAAAGCGAAAATAAGAAATTTCTGTTTGATTAAAAAAATGATATAAAAGGAAAGATAAATCTGGAAATTGATCTGTATTAAAAAGAAAAATATGTCCTGAAAGTAAATGTATTTACAAATCCATAACGAAATATTCATGAACAAATTTATCAAATATATAAAGGCAATGAAAGTCTTACTGAAAGAAATACAAAATCATTTAAAGTGATATGCATAACAACTGCTCACAATATTCAAACATTGAATTTTATAAAAGAATTTACGCAGAATCAAATATTTCTTGAATCAGCAAACAGAAAACCCATCCCAATGTATAAGTAATATAAGTGGTTACTTAGGGTTAAGTAGCTACCAGAGCCCCTTCCAGTCAAAAAGCACAGGATTTTTTTATGATTAATTATATCTGCAAGTACCATGATTCTCAAACTATCTCTTGTGGTATACAAGCAGAATATTTTCCCAGTGTGCTACAGACTGGTACCATTTTTGTGCCATATTATTATTTATTTATGATCAAGTTCCAAGTATTACTATCAGTTGTATTTTATCACAGCATGTGAAAAGAATAATAGTAAACAATGTTATATATATGTCTTATCATGGTAAAGGTGAAATAGAGTTAATTATTTATTAACCAAAGTGGTACAGTCCAAATATTATAAGTCTCTTGCTGCTGGTGTTATGTTCGAAGTTGGTCTTACTACTGACTGAGATCTTTACGTACTGGTAGTTAATAACTTGTATATTAGCACTGGTATGTATACCACTACTTTGAGTAGGACTTAGTGTGTATATTCATATCACTTATACAATAAAACAATTTTAAAAAATTACATTTGTCAAAATTTTTTCAGATATATAAGAATAGATGACTGAAATACCACTTAATGTTCCATAAAGTCTTTGTTTAGCTCTACATCAAGTACATTGTACCCATAAACCATTAAATTGATGATTAGGTTTAGATGCTGCTTAACTTTGAGGACTCCAATATTGTAACCTTATACCAGACTAAGGTGATCCTTGTAAAAAATAACAAAATGAAGAAGTTAATTATTACCTCATTGCTTAAAAAAATATGTCTTAAACTTACTGCGTAGCACACAAAATGATAACTGGAATTGCTTAAGAAAAGTTTCAAGTGCTTTATCAGAGTAATAGTGCTTTGAATTAAATTTACTGATGTCATTACAAATATAAGATATGCACTAGGCTTTTGCTCTGTGTGCCATCCATATAAATCATGTATAATCTGAATAATTATTTTCTAGACCCATATTAGGGTTGGCTATAGAAGTAAATGCTGGAACTGACCCTGACAAACAGTCTGTGATTAATTATATTTAGTTGATTTAATTTGGTTATTATATTTAATCTGATTGAAATGGTCTCTTTCAGTAGGCTGGTTGTTTCATATATATATATATATATATATATATATATATATATATATATATATATATATATATATGGGAGGTGTTTGAAGTTTAATGATTATAATCATTGGAAATGAACAAAACTGTTGGCATTTCATATGTCCTTGAGAAAAGTATGTAAGCAACAATTCTTCCTCCAGCTATCGATAAATAGTTAGACAGATAGGCCTCTTTAACCTTAGTCTTAGAGAAGGAAAACTCTGAATTTAAACCTTTTAAAATTCACTTAGAAACTGACCTTGTGTTGCATCATGCTCATTCAGAGTGGCTGGTATATATATATATATATATATATATATATATATATATATATATATATTATTTGGTCCAGTTAAACCGGAGTTGGGAGTAATTCCATCAGGACAAGAAAACTATTCAAGAGTGAATATTTAAATTTTCCTGGTAAAGAGCTCAATGTAACAGACAATACAGAGCAATAAATTCTTTAAGAAAAACAACAAACCGGTCACATTAGGATTATAAATTTATTTCCATCCTGTTACGTGTTTTTGAAATTTCAAAAACACGAAAAAAATTTAACAGGACTTCTTCAGATCCTATGGATAAAAAAACTAGAATAGACAGAGAAAAAGGTGGGAGGGTATAGAAGAGGGGTGAAGTGTTATCTCCTCATTTAGCCCACTTCCGTTTTTATTTTAATTTCAGTTAGAAATGTAGTAAATTTATTTAAAAAATTTTTATTTTTTATTTTAATTTTTAAATTCTTATTACATTTTGACTTAAAATACAGATTTGATATTAAATTAGATTTAAATTTTATTCAATAACTTTACGTAATGATACAGTAATACTTATATTAGATTAAAACCAAGATTTAATTAATTTTGAATTATTTTAAAATTTCACAACTATTTAGAACCTATTAATCAGTTACACTTTTTATGAGTAGTACGTATATACGATATGTTTTTTCACAATTTTCTATCTAACATTTTATTTTATTTATTCATTTACATTAATTCTCAGTTTAACTCAGTTTTTTATAGATAATTAACTTAAAAAATTTAACTCTATGCTTTTTTTATAGATAAATAACTTTAAAAATTAAAAAAAAAAAAAAAAAAAATAAATATGTAAATACATATGATATTTTGAGATATCAAAGTCTTAATCTTGCAAGATTTTAAATCTGAGAAATTTTTTTTTGAAAGCATATATGTTGTTTCTTTCATATTTAATGCTTAAGAAGGGGCATGAGGTGTAATGGTTAACATTGTCAAAAATGAAAATGATATTCCAAGTTCAAATCATAGACATGACTGTTTTTTTCCCATTACACAAAGGGAAAGGTATGAATCTACCTGTTCTTTTAATAGCTATGGACAAATAATAAGACAGAAGTGGTATTGCAACTGGTCAAAGAGAAGGAAAACACTGAATTCAACAAGCTGTATTCCATTAAAAAATTGTTCTTGTATCACATCCTTTCTACGATGGAGGGGTTGAGTAATTACATACACAGTTTCCAGTATATTTTTTGTTGATTATTTATTCAAGCATGAACAATGAGTCCTTTTTTCTTCCATGTTTTATAATAAAATGTTTTTTATGATGCCAATATAAAGTTTGTTAAATAAATGATGCCCCAAAACACTTTGCTCACAAGAAGAAGAAGAAAGACAAAATTTAATTTTCATTACTTATGTGGGTTCAAATAATTAAAGTGTTAGTAAAGAACTAGGAATGAAATATGAAACTTGACTGATCTTAATTAAAAGCCTTCAGCAAAGATCCAAACTCAAATAAAATCAATTTGAGAAACAGTTCAAGATCGTTACTCTTAGAATCCATAAACTGCACCCAAATTAAATAGCAATAGTTATTTGAAACCATATAATGGCTAGCAAAAAAAAACATTGAGTTTGACATTAAATAATCCAAATTGGAGTGACATGTCTAAACCCAACCAACCAACCAGCCAACAATGTAAACAAGGATATATATATTGCAGTTAACAGGCGAATCAAAATGTATAATTGCACAGAATTCAAACATTTGTGCAGTTATTTTAATAAGTTAATACAAGTTAAAATATTCAGATATATTTAAATTTTGAAGAGATAATTTTATTTTAGAAAATAAATAACAAATTCTCATACAAGTAAAATTTGAAGTTGAATTTCTATGATTATTCTAATATTACAATTAATTTTATAATTTTATTTTTAATGTTATTATTTCAAAATTGTTTTCATTTTTGAATTCAAAGAATCTGGTATTATGGTAACATAATGTAACATGACTTATGTTACTATAACAGCATTACTTCTGTTGACAATGTTATAGCACCTTCTAAAGATGAAGAAAAAGTCTTATGCACAACACACACACACACACTCACACACACACACTCACACACACACACACACACACACTCACTCACTCACACAAATATGTATATATATATATATATATTACGGGTATATATATATATATATATTAAAATGAATAGTTTCCCTAATGTTTGCAAATTTGGCATTTAGTTATTTTTTTTATTTCATATACCTATGCTACTCATGTTTTGTATATTTCAAACTGTGTTTGAATTCTCACTGAGTGTAATTCCAGGTTTTGTGTCTGTGAAACAAAAGAGACATAAAACCTGGAATAAAAGTCAGGCACAAAACCTGGAATTACCCAAAGAGAAAATTCGAACACAGCCAGACTGCCTGACAAGGACTGATATATACAAAACACATGTAGCATAGATATATGAAATAATAAAAAAAAACTAAATATAAAATTTGAAATAATTTGCAGACCCATTAATTATAAAATATTTACTTTTCCCTCATGGGATCAACAGCAATCTTTACACACATACACACACACACACACACATATATAAACACAAATCAATGCAAAATAATATATATACTGGTTAAAAATAGTGTGTGTGTATATATATGTGTGTGTGTGTGTGTGTGTATATATGTATATATATATATATATATATATATATACTTACTCTGATGTAAGATGATATATATATATATATATATATATATATATATATATATATATATATATATATATATATAGATGAAAATTCTATTTTATACAATTGGATTATAATCAATGTTAGCAATGTTAGCAAATGATTTAACGTTATAATCGTAGTATCAGATACATTAATTCCTGTAATATAAAATACTCAAGTATTCATCTGTAATCTCTGGTTTTTTAAAGCTCTGACTTATTTGATTATTTCTTAAATTCTTTGTCTTGAAAGTTTTATCTCTTTCCGAGGAGAAATAAAATACATTACTTATTTGAATTACTTACAACTATGTCTGATTCATTATAATTTATTATTTATAATTTCTCTTAATTACTTGATGCTGTCATGTAGCTTTACCAGAAATACAGCATGTAAGAAAAAAAGAAAATGAGGCTAAATTTAGAAAAATAAGATTTACACAATAACTCACTCAAGTGCTGGGATGTCATTTTCAACATGAGTTGACTGTAGATGTTTAGAAAACAAAAATATTGGGCTAATAAAGGTAACCATTTGTGCTGTGGTGTACATGTTCTCAAAGTGTAAATAAATAAAAATTAGCTCTATGTCTAGATGACATTTGTGAAGATTAATGAGTATATGAAAAATTTTGTCTGTGGTTGGTCTTAAAAATGAAAAATCCGATCCAGGTCAAACTGTATTGATTTTAGCAGCAAATCTGACCAGTCAGTAGCCACAAAGAAAAATCAATAGAGAGACATTTGAGGATATGGTATAATCCTGAGTTTTTCGGGTTTTTTTTTTTTTAGAATTTATAATTCTGAAAGAAAAATAGAATGATCCTCAAAATTACAATATATCAATGATATCATATATAATGAAATATTAGTTAGATGTTAAAGGTTCATTCTTCTTTAAATTAAAAACTGTTTTAAACTGCTTTTTGTGCATTTTAAATATTGTGCCAGAGACTAATTTTTTTCTTGATTAAACACTTTAGCTATTTAGTTTCCAAAGACTTTTGTGAGCAGATGTTTTTTATGGCATTAAAGTGAATAAAAAATACAGGAACTGAAAAAAATATTTTGTGTTAAGTTTCAGATAAACGAAGCATAAGGGGTAGTGATTCATTCACTGGATATTTGAACTTTGTCAAGAAAGCAATTTAATTTCAACCAAAGAAAAGTTTACCTAGAACAATAACACCTTAGTCCCCCACCAAAGTATTTTTCATGAGACTTCATACATTTATCACTTTTCAAAATAGTCTTCAAGTCCTCTTTTGTAAGAACCATCACCTACCTCATTGCAATCTTCTTAATTTCATCCAATAATGATTGTAGTTTTAGGAAAAATCAGAAATGTAAACATAGACTGTACTAGTGGTAGTAATGGGGCTGATAAGCTAGGTGTCACAATGTTTTGCCAGAAAACCCTACATGAGACATGAAACATGTACTTGCATAGTTATTGTAAATTTGATGGTCCCTCAATATATAAGCTCACTTCATTGTTGCCTGCTGATTAATTCCATTGATAGGAGTCTGCTCACAGATGAGCAGTAAGGTTCCCTTTGATTGGTTGCTCAACCAGTTCTCAAGATATTCAAAATGGCTGAATATGTTCTGGACATATGCATATTATTTTTTTTTAATTTTTCGGCAGCATATAGATTACAAAGAGATAAGAGTAATTAGAATAGTTTGTAAAGAGAAGAGAAAAAATGGGTAACAGAATGAGGGGAAAGAGAATGTGAGAATAAAAAATAGAGTAAATGAAAAAGGAAGCTGTGAGGAAAGGAGAGAAATCTAGAGAAAGTTGGTGGGAGGAGACCCAGTATGGTTAGTGGAAAGAAAGGATAGAAAAGGCAAAGAATAATGTAAATGACAAGAAGTTTAGAAAGAGATGATGAGTAGAGGTTTAAGGAAACTTGAGTAGGATTTAAGTGAGAAGGATAAGTGCATAATTTCTCCTGAGTAAATATATAAAGAGTAACAGAAAGAATGAAAAGGGTGCAGTAGCAGAAGGTGGAATAAATATTATAGTAAATATTATGACAACCAAAGAAGTTGATTGACTGTAAACTACACAGAAAGAACAGATGACTGTCTGTTAATATTATCATTATGGTTACATAATGAAGTATAATCAATAACTGCCTACAATGAATTCAATGACAAATACTAAACAAATAGCATGTATTGCGTTATCTAATGTTAATAAAAAGGTGTGAACAAAAGTGTGGATCTGTTCAAATGCCAAAAATGTGCCAGTTATAGAAAGTTTGTAAAATATTTGCTAATCAGTGAATTTTTATAATATTTTTGATAATTAACTAAAAAAGGATGAAATTATTTCAAAAGAAGTTTCCAATAAAAATTTTGAAGTTTTCTCTCAAGCATTAAGCCCCTCTCACCTTGATTAATTTACAGTAAATAGATGTGTATAAAACATTTCTTCCCCAAGATTTTTCTGCCCAAAAGTTAGGGATGTGTATTATACACAAAAACCATTTAATTAACTTTTATTCAGTCCTCATATTCAGGATGGGATGACAGAAAATAAGTTGTATCTATAGTCCCAACTGTTTTACTCTGTAACAGAAATATTCACTGGATTGTGTGGTTGTTTATAATCTTTTTCTCCTAATGTAAGTTTATTTTCACTGCCAGCTTGTATTTTTTTGCAAACATGTCCATGTGTTTGTTCTAAATATTGTATACATTTTGTGTTTTAAGACATAATGTAAACTATATAAATTCTTATTTCTACTTTGTACAAACTGATAAAAAGTTAAGTAGATGCTAACTTTAGGTTAAATTTAGCTGCTATAAAGTCAGTGTATATCATACATGTAGTCTAAAGTTAGGGTTGTGTGTTATATATGAGTGCATATTATACACAAATAATTACAGAAAATAATTTTTAAAGATTAATGTGTAAGAGTATAATTTTCACATATTTTAACAATAATTAACTGGATAAATATGTTCAGTTTACTTTTTAAAAAATAAGGGGGTTGGGTTGATTGGGTTGGATGTTTTGTTTTACAGCATATCAACCCTTTTTGGGTCATTTAACACTGAATTAAGTAATTTTGATAAAAAATTCAAACAATCCAGTTTATTATAAGTACAGATTTTTGCTTACATGTAATTGAATATCAAAACAGCTCTATTTCAAACAATTCAGTTAAACACAAGTACACAATTTCAATCTCAAAAAACAGTTCTATTTCAAACAATTCAGTTTAGCATACAAAAACAGTTCCATTTCAAACAATTCAGTGTAGCATAAGTATGCAGTTTAAAAGCCAAAACAGTCCTATTTCAAGCAATTCAGTTTAGCATTAGTACATAGTTTAGTTCTATTTGACTCATAGATAGGCTGATATCAGGTGATACCACTCCGGGCCAGAGTGAACCCGGGAGTGATGGCAAAGGAGGGGTGCTCTGCATTCCCCAAAGCTCCAGCATTACTGGAACCTCACCACTGTTTAGTGTCATATCCAGGACAATTTTTCACCTATTTTTAGTAGAAATATATCCAGTGAAAAAAAAAGGAAATATATTCACGTTAATTTATTCTTGCCAAATGATTGCCAAATTGACTATTCAAAAACATTCTTTCATTGTACATATGAAGCTTATATATTCTCACTCAAATGCAAAAGTACTGATATGACTAAAATGTTAAAAAATATTTAGGACAAGTATTTTTTATAGATTTTTATCTTTTTTTTGCATACTTAAGAACAGTACTTTTTATTATTCTTATGAGAATTGACTTGAGAAAGTGTTTTGATAGAAAATTGATAAAATCTTGTGGTATGACTGAAAAATGTGGTGTTCAGTGTTAATAATAATTATGGTTTGACCTTGAAACAATGTTTGATTTAAGGCTACCATCTGATGAATAGTTTGTTTGCTGCAGATCTATCTATCTATCTATCTATCTATTTTTTTCAACTTCATGAGTATAAAAGGTACATTCAATAAGCTATAAAATTTGTATTGTAGGAAGTCATACATAGCAGTCAGAAGTGGTTTGGTTATATCTTTAAAATTTTTACACAATCATTTTAACAAAATATCAGATTTTATCATTGATTTGAAGCTTTTTAATTCTTTTTCTTTCATATACAATATAAAAGTAATTTTATTTAAAGTATTCATCTTGTCAGATAGTGAAGATGTCCCTATATACCTAATTTCCTTTTATTTCATCTGCAGAACTTCAGCTTTTGACTGAAAAGTTCTTGAGCTTCCATGGAAGCCTGCAAAGATAGACTTAAATCTTGGTCCAATGTGCCTGCTTCATTCAAACAGTCTGCTAATGGAATTCTCTGATGGAATCATGGCAGCTACTTCCGGAAAGCCTCAGATAATTTGACAGTAAAGGTGCAGAGTTCTGTATTGATTCAATTTTTTTTTTCTAGACACTATATAATGTACTCCATTTATCTGATATCCTTGCTTGTATGTAGAAATCCATCATTGACAATATTGAAGATGTAGTTTTTTTTCTTTCTTACATAATGTTACATTAAAGGTCTATAATATCTTGAGTTTGGTGTTGGGTTTGTGATGTTAATGGATTGATATGCATAAGTTCTCTCATTATATCTCTGGTACAGTGTAGGTTTGTCTTATCAAATACATTTAAGTGAGAGAATAATCAGTTTTTATTTCAAATCTTTCTTTTTTTAAAAAAGGAAGAAATCTCTTGGTTATAATGGTCAGTGATCTAATTGTAATATGATAATAAGAATAGCTCATAATATATATATATATATATATATATATATATATATATATATATATATATATATATATATATATATATTTATATATATATTGAAAAGGAATTGAAAAGTTATTGAACAGGGAGCCTTCAGGTCCCTCTCGACTAAAGGTCGCCAACTTAACTTACTTTTATATATATATATATATATATATATATATATATATATATATATATATATATATAAATTAGAATAGTGTAGACACAGAATCAACATCAACATCAACAGTGTTTGATGAAAGTTTCTTGACAATGGCCAGGTTAAAAAATAACTATTGACTCTATGTTTTGCTATCTTAATCACTGATATTGAGCAATCTTTATTCATAAATACAGTAAACTTCAACATTAAATGTATATTACCTATTTTCGTCAAATCAATCTTGGCTGGAGCTAGATTGCACCTCTGTGGAGTGGTAAGACCCCCCTCCCCACAAGTGTCCTGGATATGACACTAAACAATCTGATGGCGAGGTTCCAGTGATGCTCGAGCTTTGGGGAATGTAGAGCATCCCTTCATTGCCATTGCTCCAAGGTCCACTCTGGCTCAGAGTGGTAGCACCTGATAGGTCCCTATTTATTGGTCAAATAGGAATAATCTGAATACTTATGCTAAACTAAATTACTTGAAATAGAACTGTTTTGATATTTAAACTGTATACTTATGCTAAACTGAATTGTTTGAAATGGAACTGTTTTTGAGATTGAAACTGTACTTAGGTAAAACTGAAGTTTTGAAATAGAATTGTTTTGACATTTAACGGTGTGTAAACAAAATCTATGCTCATACTAAACTGAATTGTTTGAATTAGAACTGTTTGACAAAACTGAATAGCTTGAAATAGAAATGTTTTTGACAATTAAACTGTGAACTCATGCTAAACTAAATTGTTTGAAATAGAACTTATTTGTATAAAAATGGATTTGGCATTAAATAACCTACAAAGGTTGATATGCCATAAAACCAAAACAACCAAAACAATTCTATTCCCTGTCAACTACAGGCCAGAGGTCTGAAGATCTGTAAGACAAGGGGAGTAATGCACTTTATCCTGTTACTCTGGTCCATAATTTTTTCCAAGGGTTTTATATTCAGGGTTATCTTTCCCTTAGACTAACTGCCCTACTAAGACTAGAGAGCCTTCCTTACTATTTTAACAATAGTTGGGAGAAGAAATGAAAAAATACTTTTCCTAAAGGCATTAGAACCAAGTGATTGCAGTCTCAGTTGGAAATTGGATTTGGTTTGCCAATTCCATTTTTCCTGCTGCTAACACCACCTGTGCCTCACTACAATGAATCTCAAGATAATAGATTTTGGCTTTCAGCTTTAACAACTTATTAGATAACTATGAACTGATTTTGGATTTAACAAACAAAATTTGATCTTCTTATTTACCAATAACAGATGTGTCAATATTGATTGAATATGTTGGTGTGAAGTAATGGCATATCATCTTTCATGGTTTATCTAATGCCTAAGCCATCTTTGCAGAAGAACAGTAGTGGTACTATTTAACTTATAGCTCTGAGGATAAGGGAGTTCATGCCTTTCTCGAAGGTATTTGTCCAAAGTGAACATAATAGTGTGACTGGAGTATATTTTTGGTTATGTCTGCAGATGTACTGAGATTGATATTGTTTATCTGAACTCAATATAAAATGAATTGACCAAGATGTCATTTAAATTGAATTTTGTCTGTGATAAGTTATATATTTGAATATTTGTTTAAAAATGTTTATTTGGTTAGGGACAGATATTGTGGGACAAACAAAATTTATGACTAGCGAGTGAAGATGAGGAAGAATATTGGGAAAAAGTTTCCAGTTTAAAGTTTTCGCATTATCCAAGCTGCAGCAGCATTTTAGAACACATTTTTGGAGGCAGTCAGTCATCCTCACTGGAAATGGATCCAGAGACCTGAGTTCAAATACTGGACAAGGCTATTTGCATTTCACATAGCACTAAAATTGTTGGGAAAGGTACGATTCCAGCTATTCTTTCCCCAGCTATGGACAAAATAAACTGTTTCATCTTTGTAAGCAATTGGTCTATGAGAATAAACACTGAATTCAAACCCATTCTACTTTACTTAAAAATTGACCCTACATCATTTAGGATTAGCACAAGAAATTTGAAACACCAGAATGTTAATGTAAGATAAAAGTCCTGGGATGGTATTTGTATCTGAAACAACAACTTTGTTATGTTCATGCTAGTTACCTATGCCACCCATAGAAATTCACAAGGAAGGCAGGTTAAGAGTTACAAATTCCATGGCAGACTTTTAGAAAAAGTTATGGAAAAGGTTTAAAATGAATTGTTACAAATGCAGTTTAGTGTAAAATTTAACTGACCAGGTCAAGTAGGCATTTTTTATGCTTGAATCAAGCAAAATGAATTCTATCATTGTAGTGTAACAACATATATGAATACATTTTGTGGAAATGACTGCAACTAGCCAGTCCATTAGAACAAGAAATTTGAGACAACAGCATGTTTGTGTAAAAGAAATAATTCCTGTATGCTATTAGTATTTAAACAGCAATTGAAATATCTTGCTGTTCGTTATTTCCTCAGCTCATAAAAATACACACAAAGAGGGCAGGTGAGGAATTACGATTGTGCATGAGGCGCTTTGGAAAATTTTGTGAGAATGAATGAAAATAATCTCTAACAAATTACAGTTATTGCAACATCTAAGTGACCAGGACAAAATCACACTTTATGGTATCTGTACAGAAATACTGGAACATTATGAAGTTAATGAGTGTGTAATTTTCAGTAATGAAGTTTTGTGAACATGAATATCTTCAATTGTTTTTAAAATAAATTTTGAAACTGTCTATTTCTATTCTTGAAACCTTGCATTGTAATAAATAATATAAAATTATATATTGAAATAATTGCAAGAGTTATTTATTAAAAAGTTCTTAGCATAATTTAATTTTAATGTACTTTTAATATTTATTTTTCTGATATATTACATAGGAAAATCTTCAATATGTTAAAAGTGATCAACAAAATGAATTATTTTGTGATCAATATTGAGTGATCAATAAAATTAATTTTTTTGGTGAAATTATCCATAAAACTGACATCAAAACAGTTAGTGCTGCTGAAAACCTTAATAATTAACTTGAAGTCTTCCTCTACAAAACTGTGTATTATGATTGTCTTAAATATATTCTTAAAATAAATCTTTGAATCTATTTCTTTAATAAATATCCAATACAATGAAGACATGAAAATAATCAGAATCAGTAATAATAGAAATTGAGATTGGAATTACGTTCCATATGGAGGTGCCTGTGGTGTAATGGTTATAGTTGTAGGAAATGGACACGGCGACTCGAGTTCAAATCCTGGACGAGAATGATTACATTTCACATAGCACTAATACCCTTGGGAAAGGTATGAATCCTATTATTCTCCCTCCAGCTATGGGTAAATAGTAGGACAGACTAGGTTCTTCAGCCTTGGTGAGGCAACTAGTCTAGGAGAAGGAAAAACTCTGAATTCAAACCTGTTAAACTCCACTTAAAAAAAAAAATTGACCTTGTGTTATATCCTGCCTGAGTGGAGGGGTTGGTACTATTTACCAACCCCTCCGCTCGGGCAGGATATGACACAAGGTCAATTTTTAAGCGGAGTTTAACAGGTTTGAATTCAGAGTTTTCCTTCTCCTAGACTAGTTGCCTAACCAAGGCTGAAGAACCTAGTCTGTCCTACTATTTACCCATAGCTGGAGGGAGAATAATTGGATTCATACCTTTCCCAAGGGTATTAGTGCAATGTGAAATGCAATCAGTCTCGTCCAGGATTTGAACTTGTATCGCCGCGTTCATTTCCTACGGCGATAACGACTACACCACGGGCACCTCCTGAGTGGAGGGGTTGGTAATAGGATTAAGTTCCACATAGGCTTACATTTCATTTCTGTAAGGTGCATAAAATTAGTTCCAGTAAAAATGAATAAAACAATGTATAATTAATTTTTCATCTGCTGTTAGAAGGATGAACTTTCTATTTTTGGAAATGAGTGGAATATCTCCGAATTAAATAAAATCAATTTTCTGAAATAATATTAATTTCTTGGAAATGACTAATATTCAACTGAGTTTTGAAAAAAACATATGACAAGCACAAAAAAAAAAAAAGATATAGAATATTTTAGAGGCAATCTTGGAATAAAATTATATCCCTTTATGAATGAAATTTTATAAACAATAAACAAATACACCCCTGACAATTTTTAATAACTGGTTATTTTTTCTGAACCAAAGGAATTATAATTTCTTATGGAACATTATATAATCAAAATGTACATTATCAGGTGTTATTTATTGCCAAATTCTACAACATTGGGATTCTGTAGCTAAGAATTAAATAGTATATATATATATATATATATATATATATATATATATATATATATATATATATATATATATATATATATATATATATTGACGTAAATATTTTTAGACTGTTACAAAATCATATTTTTGATGGATTGGTTTATTGATTTTAATGCCTTGTCAACTTGTATCAAGTTATTTTATGTAAGACAATCCATTCATTGTACATTCATATTTCCATTTTTTGTTAAGTTGCTTCTTAAAAGATTTTTGCACACAGTCAAATTGAACACAAATAATTTTTAAACAGATCTATTTGATCAAAAGATTCGACTCTAACATGTACTACTACTCAGAGTCTGAGTAGTTGTGGGAGTAATCTCCTGAACTAATGAAACAATATACTATGAAAATGTATGTTCTTTGGAATTATTCATTGTGAAAATCTATAAAACTGAAACCGAACAAAAATAAAATTGCCAAAATCTATAAGGTGTGTACTTATTTTTAGACTATCATGTAATCTGCAAGATGAGCAAGGCATGCTGAGCACTTCTTGTTAAAGTTAGGATAAATTTATAAACATTGTCAGATGGACAACTACCCATGGACCTATGAGTGTTGGCTGACCAGGTAACCATAAATTCGTCTGCTCTATGTTGAAACAGGATGGCATCTAGAAGACTTACTGAGAGTGATGGCCAGTAGGGATTGATGCCAAGAGAGAGTCAAAGGAATCTGAGATCTCAGCAAGTTTTGATGATGATGATAACATAGTCATATTTTTTGGTTGCCGTGTTTTAGTGCTGTAGAATTTGTTAATTAATAATACCAACTAATATCAGTTTTGCTTGTATAATGTTCCACTAGAAACACTTACTGATGAGTAATACTGTATGTAGATATACTATAGCTTTGGTATTAATAAATAAAGCATAAAAAGATTCAAGTACAAAGTATACTGGCTTTCAGGGTGAGGTTTGTTAAGGACATCCTTTCACGTTCCCAGTATCAAATTTTTCTACTCTTGAGTTCAGTTATGACATGTGAATTCTGGACTCCCATAAATTCTTATCAAATACCTACTGCTTTAAAACAAGAAGAGTATGACTTACTCTTAATGAAGGTATGTGTGGTCTATCCATTATCAGCTTAGGAAATGGTTCCTGTTACCAGAATTCAAATATTGGATGAAACTATTTGTGTTTCTCTTCATACTAATGCCTTTAGAAAAAATCACAAATCTGTAAATAGTAGTGCAGACTAACTTCTTTAGATTAAGGAGAGGGTAAATTCTGAAATACTGAAAGCAGTAGCAAATTCTTTCAATTTTACCCCATAAACCATTTTCTGTTTGTAAACAATTTCATTGCAATGAGTAAATGATATTGCAGACTCGGCTTACTAGCCTTGGTAGGGCAACTGACCTTGAAGAAGGAAAACTCTGATTTCTAATCAGCTATGATAGGTTTAGTAAACTAGCAGATTATAACAAGAACCGAGTGATTCTGCTATACTTTGGTTGATTGTGATCAGGCATCTATATTAAACTTGACACAAATGTGAGTGGCTTTAGTTGACCAGTTCGATGAATAGGGATTGGCTTGGTTAAAGATAGAAATACAGTGAAGAAAGACCCCATACCAGACTTTAGAATTACTAAGCAATGCCATCTTCTCATCTTGCCACTGGCTGAAAGACGTTATCCTTTCTCTGGTTTCAATTTGAGAATAAATTAAATGTGTTGACAATGTGTTACATCAAAACACTGTAGCAATGTTGAAAGTTTGGTAAAATCAATCTCCTCTCCAAGAAACATTTGAAAAGTTTCATTAGATTACATGGTACAAGCAGCAATATTCTCTGACCTAACTAATTAGAGAATGTTCAAGTAGGTCTGTTTTTTGTGAGGCAAAAGGGAACCAATTGCCTAGCTATTTACTATGTACAGAGTGGCCACAAATTTTGATTTTTTGAAAAGATATTGATTTACTCAAAAAGGATAGTTTAAAGCTTGAAACTTTGAGAAAAGTCTTAGCACAAAAGCAACGTTGTAAATATATAAGCTGTTTATAAGAACTGGAAAACATCTGTGGAAAATAAAAACCCTAATAATTAATGACGTGTAATTGAAAACTTTTTAAGAAAAATTATAGCACATATAAATGGTATAATGCAGCAAAATTGAATGATGTGGCAAAATCCTTACATTAACACTTTTGTGGCTGCATTTTCCAATTTTTTTTTCCAATTACACATTTTCCAGCAAAACATTTGACTGTAGTTATGCATGGTATAAAATGCTAACTGTTGAAATCACCTTTCAAAATTACTTAGCAATCCCCTTATTCCCCCAGCTATGGGTTAAATAGTACCACTATTATCCTTCTACAAGGATTGCTTTGGCATTAAATAACCTACAAAAGTTGATATGCGATTAAACAAAGAAATCAAACCAATCCTCATCAAGGGGAAAATATAGACTAGAATATAAGAGGTAGTCAATGCTGGACTTACCTACAAAAAGTTAAATATTGGGTGTGTGCTCTAAGCTGTAGTTTATTTAGTTTATTGTTGGTAAGTCCAGCAATGACTACATCTTATATGCAAGTTCACACACACACACACACACACACACATATATATATATATATATATATATATATATATATATATATATATAATTTCTTCCTAATCATTAACACTGATGTAAGATTTTTTTAGAAAAGGGCCTCAAATTTCATATAGCATAAGGCTTTATAAAGTGAAAGTCCTGCCTTGGATGTAATATGAAATTCAACTATACTTTTTGTACACCATAGTTCAAGGAATTTGATTTGAGTCACACAGAGTGGTAAAAGGGTTAATTAGATTTTTTGGTACTTTTCAAGATATCAGTGAAATTCAAGCTAAAAACATTCAAGTTATAAACATCAAAGTTTTTTTTCTTTTTTAAAACATATTTCAATTACTTAAAGTTTTTTTTCAGGGCAAACTATTTCTGATAGTACAGATTAAAATATAATGATGAAAGAATTGGTAAAGATATCAAAGAAAAATATTTATCTTAAAAGTATAAAGATTTAAGAATTTGTAAAATCACTTACAAAAAAACCCTATTAAATTATTCTGTGATTTATTATACTTCATAATTTCTGTTGATAATATGTTAATTTTTGTTATCTTTATTGTTTAGATGAAGTAATATTATTCATTATTATTGTAAATGTTTTCTTTCCCTTTTTTAAAAATTTTAATTGCTTTTTATTGAAATTAATTTTTCTATTAGTTTGCTGATTCCTTTCTCTCTGCTGCAAACTTTTAGGCAATCAGTAACTCTAGAGAAAGAAAAATACTAGCCAAAAATTAGTGATGGACACAACTTGAAAGATCAATATTATTTTTCTTTCATAAAAATTGCTAAAATTAACAGATTAAAAGCCAGAAATTACAAATGACAAAATAATATTTCAGAGAATCTTCATATTGAGTCATTGTTCATAATATGGCACCGGCATTTGTAATACAGGGCAACTTGGAGTAGTTTGGGACTTTCAGAAGAATGAAATTAAGCTGATAAAAATTGATAAATAAGTTAAAACCTGAAAAAAAAGAAATAGATAAATAAATAAATTTTCAAGTGTTCATATAGAATGACACAAACCATTGGAATTTCAGAATCAGTGAAGTAGGAATTCATTTTCAGAAGTGAAAAATTATTTGGTGACCCTTTTGAATTGGTATTGGTTAATGAATACCTATTCCAAAATTTGTTCATTCACAAAATGAATGTCAATTAAGATTAAAAAGTATCAATTCAATCAAGTTGTTTGAAGCATAGTAGAAGTGAATTACAGAGATAATTATTATATGAATAATGATATTTTTATGATACTGCCATAATAATGATAATGAAATTTACATGATAGGATAAAAATTGTCAGGGATTTAATGTGATTTGAATAACTGATTTGGTCATGGTTTTTGGGCATAGCCAAACCTATTTTAACATCAGCCCATACAGCAATAATAAAGTTTTACTTTTTTAATATGCACAATATAAAAATAGGTAGAATATTTGTATTTCATTTTTATGAAACAAAATTACTACATACCAGTCAAAAAATAAAATGATAGATTTCCATCAAAATTACTTAATTTAGATTTTTAAAAATTGACCATTCATTTGGATATTGACAGATTTCTTTAAGAGTCAGCTCATTTAGTAACCAAAACTATGGCATTATAAATTTTTTTTTTGCAGTTCTGTGTTAAATAAAACAAAATTTCAATATATCTGTAAAGAATAAATGATATATCTATTAAAAATGCTTAAACCAGATTTTTGAAAAATCAAATTAATCCAGAAGTAAAGAAATAATAAAATTTTCTGTATTTACCATATTCATAACTGAGTGTATATTTTTAAAAGAATTATCCAAAATTTTTTATTGTAAAGGTCCTAGAATTTTACATATTAATAAAATGCCATTTAGTTGAGAAAAGACTCATGCCTTTTTAAAAAATGATTCTCAGAATTGTTAAATACATTTTTTAGCTTTTTTTTTACTTTGTCAAATTATATTGTAGACTTTTCAAACAGAAAAATTTTCTTACACTACACTCAATTTTTTCTCAAAATGTTCTTTTTAAGCCAAGATGTTCATTGTCAAATGTGCTTACACCAAATAAGATGACACCTAAATGCTTGCACCTAAATGTATGCAATCAATCTGATTGTAAGATGGTGAACCATTAGTTGCAGGTACTTGCTTATAAAAATAGACAGAAAAGACAAAGCTGAAGTTGAATCATATTAAAAGTTGTGAGTAGATTACGAGGTGTAAAAGGAAGATTTTGGTAGATAAAATCAATAATCAAGAGTAAAATAAAGAGTTTTTGGTAAATTGATATAAAGATGAATAACAAAGACAGAATATCAACAAACAAAGAGTTAAAAAAGGAAAGAAAGAGAAAAGACACAAACAGTGAAGGCCCAGAATTAGTGAGAAGAATCAGTGAATGCATTAGAAAAAGATAAAACATTAATGTTTTGAGTGCATAAAACAAGAACAGCAACTATTCCACTGACAGATTATTGAATGATGGTATTGGATAGTTTTGTAGATGTCATTGGATTTCAGTAATACCATTTAGTTATACCATGCTCTCATAGCTAAGATTGTAAAACAGCTGTTGTAGAGAACTAGGCTTCTGCAAGACAAAGAGGGGGCATAAGTTTGAGTCTCACAAGGATTTATTCTTGTTTCTAATGAATGCCATTCTTTGCCATTGTAGAAATAATGATCCCAGGGAGCTCCAATAAAAGTCAACTAGAATTAGGATGAAGGATGATACAAGTCAAAACTATTGATAATAAAGGAAAAAACTGATTGAAGAAATGAAGAATGGAATGAGAGAAAGATAAAGAGGGAGAGAGTGTAGGGAGGGATAAGAAAGAAAAGAGAAGTAGAGAAAAAAGAAACAAAGAAAATAACAAGAAAAGAAGTAACATTATGAAAAGATGAGTAAATTTTGATGACAAAAGATGGATAGAGCAATGAAAAGACAGAATATAAATGATATGGAAGAGAAAATAATTAAAAAAAACAAGATGGAGTTGAAATGGTAGGGGGAAGTTTACGTCAATGAAAAAGTTAGGAAAACATATGGAGAGAACAATAAAAAGAAGTTGGTGGAGCAGTAATTTAAAAAAGTCAAAAAGTGTAAACATGAGAAGGAGAAAGAAAAATGAAAAAGAGAAGGGTGAAGAAAAAAGAATAGAATGAAGAATAAAAGAAAGGAAGATAAAAAAGGGATAAATGAAGAGAATTGTGAAAAAAGAGAACTGAGTAGAAAAAAAAGGGAAGAGAGAGGAAAAAAAGAAATGAATAAAAAAAAGGGAAATAAGAGCAGGATGAAGAAACAAAAAGGGAAGGGTAAAGAAAAAAGTGAAAAATGAAGAAAATTAGAATATATCATGAGTATTTTTGCTTTTTTACCTAATTTTGCATTGAGGTTTCTTTTAAAGATTATCTATGATTCTGTAATAGTATCAATATCATTTCTGTATATAATATATCAGTATCAATACTATTTAAATGTACTTAGTATTTCAAATGTAATGTTATATATAAGTTGTCATAGTCGGTGTGTGTGTGGGGGACCCAAAGGCTCCCTTTTCAATAGCTACTACACCAAGGTGTAGAGAAGGGCACTACTCCTAGTATTGGAATTCTGGTAATTTTGAGTGACTTTTGAACTGGATTTCAAAAAAGCTGTTCACAGAATTCAAGAAGTGGAAGGAAATGAAACAATATCAAACTGTAATGGCAAAACTGGTTTAAATGTTTTAACAGTTATAACTTGCTTCTTGAAATAAAGTCCAAAAGTAGTAAACTGTTAGTTGTTGCTGATAATGCTTTACAATGCAAGGTAGAAGAAAACTTGACTATCATCAATTGAACATTTTTAGAACAACTAGTTGTTGAGTAGATCTTGGTTTATACTGTAAAGACTTCTCCAAACCAATAAAATATCTCTCTCTCCAGTCGAGAAATAGAGGGTTTAGTAATTTACTATGCTTTTGTTAAGCTATGGCATAAGGTCATGTGAATGAGGAACCTGATGAGACTGGAACTTGCTCATGAAGGTTTGCTAGTTGTGCTTGCTATTCATTACACCACCAAAGGTAACTTGAGCAATAGAGAGTTTATACTGTAATTTACCAAGCTTTTTGCTTAGATGTTGGACAAAGCCATGTGAATGAGGCACCCAGTGAGACTCGAAATCATTCATGTAGGTTTGCTCATCTAGTTTGCAAACCATTACACCACTTGAGACATTCACAGAGAGTTTATATGGAGCCCAGAAGTGGAGTTCATTTATATTTGTAGGTGAGACAAATATGTTGCTGTAGTTAATAGGATCTACTAAGTTATAAGGGGAGAAATAATATCAAGAACAGTTGTAACATATTCACACCTATTATTTTCTTTTTAAGTTTAAATATTTGGTGGAATTTATAGGTTGATCAGCTTTCCTGGGGTAAGAACTTCTTGCAGATTGCAAGAATCTTCTTTTCTCTTTGTTAATACATCAGAAAATTGAAGTGTGGTGTGGACTCATTTTATAGGTTGATTAACTTTTCTGAGTGATTATTATTTGGATCTTAGCAACGTTGATTGGAGGTCATTTTTTTGTGGACTTCTTTTGTTGAATGAATATTTTTATGTTGAGATATATTCTGTCAATACATTGCTGGGTATCCAATTTGTTGTATAGCTATTATTATATATCACTTATGAGATTGCTAAGATAAATGGCTTCATTAACTACATCATGGATTGAAAATGTTTCAACTGATAAAGTCCTGAACACCTTGCATTTAATCTTGTTTGAAGTCTAAGTTTGTGGAAAACCCCTCTGTTGTTAACCAGTAAAAAATATCATGATCCAGTGCACTTGGAATTCCATCTGGGAGATTACCCCATGATGCATCACAGAAGATATCTATTCTCCCTTCTTTTAAATCATCAAGATTTGGAAAGCAAGTATTTATTTGCTTTGTTGGCTCTCAACAATTGTTCAGTTGTTTGATACTGCCTTGACAAAGCATCCTAACTTAAGTTTGGTTATGTTTGAGTCAGTAATCAATTTAGTTGACCAATTGTTACTCTTAACTTCTGTATTTCATTCCTGTTCAATGAGTATGTTATGTTACTTTTTCTACTTGAAAAAACTGGAATTTGCAGCATTTCTGTTATGTTTTTATTCTGGTTTTCCTGAATTGCTTTGCTTTTCTCTTGTGACACATCCAAAGTGATTCTACTGTCATCAATTTCTCCTTGAATTTTATCTTCATTTGTATCATCTTTCCTGATTTCATATTCCAGTTTAGTCAAATATACTTCCATCATTTCTTTATCTTGTTCATTCATTATACTCATTTAATATTTATTTCTTCATATGAATTTTCCTCTCTTATTCCTCACTTTAATTTCATTGCTTTCTGGTAAGCAGACTTTTATTAAATCTAGGAATCCGCATGTTTTCCTTTTGATTTTGAGTCATAAACTTTCTTGGCTCTGAAATTTGCTCTTCCTGTCTCTAATTATCTTCATTTCCACATAACTCTGGTATATCATTGGTGTATTCTTCTTCATGTATTAGCTTATCATTTTGCTTTTCTTGAGGATGATTGATATCTTTTGTAACACCATATTCCCAATGAGTTCCATCAATATTCTTTTTTGTCTGTCTTTAATTTTGTCTTATCATCTGCCTTTATCACCTTTCATGTTGTAATTCAAACTGACTTTCATGCCTGATGAAAACAACTTTCTCATCCTGGCTAATAATTTTGTCTGAACAATGCCATCAGTTGCTATTATTTCTCTTGTAAAACACGATTTCCTTCCAGCAAAAATCACCCTCCTGATATTCTTACATTATAGTGCTATGCCTTTTTGATTCTGTCAGATGATTCTGCTTTTGTCTAAGTTCTTCTGCATGCAATACATTACGATGTTTGATAACTGTATCATTTCTGCTTCTTGTAAGGCTGGAAGTTGATTCTCTATAGCTGATAGTAAATTTGGGGTGGTTACTCAGCACAATTTGAATTGGACTATATCAAAGGTGATTTTTCATTGTATTTTGCATTGAACTTCTCAGACAAGAACAATGATTTGTTCCATTTTGGGATCTTCCATCATTTTCTGAACACAAACATCTATGACAATGATTCGTTTCACATACTATTTTGAATCACTTTAGGGATATTACGACTAATGAACTTACTTTACTGAGTCTAGTAAAGGGATAAATAGAATGTAAAAAGTAAACATCTTTATATTGTTTTAGATTAATTGTCACCATATCATTATATTGCCTAGCCAAAGGAAGAGATACCACTAAACATGCAGAAATCTTCTTGAATCTTTAACAAACTTCACTCTTTTCATAAATATATTCAGTTAACTTATTACATTCTTTATCAAGTGTGTCTGCATTTTTATAACTTTTTAGTCAAAGAATGAAAAAACTGGTGATATGATTTATGAATCATAATTTTTGTTGCAAGTTTTTTTGTTCAACCACCATGACTATGTGTGCTATCTCAATTTTTACTCCCCATTCTTTCAGTAGAATATGATAATGTCTAGAAGATGTATGCAATTCAAAAGATCTTCCATTGACTTCCAATGTGTCATTTGTTATATTTTATTTGAATTCCATTCTCTTCATATCTGGTGACACTGCTTTTCACAACTTCAATTCTTAAATTTATCTTTTGACCACTGATAATACAAGGAACCTCCATGCCTTCATCAGACTGGATTTTGTTTCCTGCATCAAACTTGAATGTTGTTCCATCCGCCAGATATTTAACTTCTTTTCTTTCACATGCCAATAATAAGGCTTATTACATCTCTTTCCATTCACACCTAGCAAGTGTTTTACTCAAAGCACCCCCCCCAGAACAACAGCATTGACTGTTTCTTGCATGAAGATCTGTTTATCATTATGTGAATAAGCACTTTCTTTGTAAGCTTCACTAACATTATCATTTCCCTTCATTTTGATGTTTTGAAAGTGCTTTCTTCCTTATTTCTTTTTCTGTGTGGACAATCTTTTGTGACATATATAATTGTTTCACACACCAAGCATTTGAGGTAATTATTAACTACATCATGTGGATTTCTGTAAATGTAGTGCATTCTTACTTTTCTTCAATATGCTACTCTTCCTTATATTCTACCTCTTTAGAAACCTGTATAACTAAATTGAGCTTCATTTAATTTTGATATCTGTCTCAAATCATATCCTAACCATGAACCACTGAGGCTGTATCCTTTGAATCTTGCTCCTCAATTACTATTTTTAATTCAAGACACTTGTGTTTCCTCTGAGTCTGCTGTGTACTCAAGTTCTTCTTTAATAGCTGCCTTATCTTTTTTTTTTGTCTATATGACATTCCTTTGTTTACAAAGAATTTTCTGAGGGCATTCTTCATTTGTTCATACATTTCCTCTTTCTTTGTATAGCTAACTGCTCTAAGAACAATTTGTTTTTCGTTTTTATCCAATCCAACACTGTTGATATGTTGCATAGCTGGATCTACCGCAGGTAAAATGATGCCTTGCTTTTTCAGCTCTTTGATGTTCTTCTCATAGAAATTTAGTAACTGATCCATGGTACCTGACTCCTTGATTCTTATATGAACACCATGTTTCATGTACAACTCCAAAATCATCTTTCTTAAACCACTTACCTAGGACTGTAAAAAATTTCTCAAAAACATTCTGATCTTCAGTCCTGATGTCTTCATTTTGCATGGCTAATTTCATCAATTGCAGATTAGACAACTCACTCATGACTGGCACAAGAAATTTGAAACACCAGAATGTCAGTATTAGATAAAAGTCCTGGGATGGCATTAATATTTGAAAAAACAATTTATCAAGTTCATGCTATTGGCATATATGAATACATTTTGAGGAAATGATCACTGACTAATCAGTCCATTGGTACAAGAAGTTTGAGACTACAGCATGTTCGTGTAAAAGAAATAATTCCATTATGCCATTAGTATTTAAACAGCAATTGAAATATCTTGCTGTTCGTTATTTCCTCAGCTCACAAAAATCCATACAAGGAGAGCAGGTAAGGAATTACGAATTGCGCATGAGTCTCTTTGGAAAGTTTTGTAAATAATGGATGAAAATAATCTCTAACAAATTACAGTTATTGCAACATCTAAGTGACCAGGACAAAATCACACTTTATGGTATCTGTACAGAGTAAGTAAAGTTGACGACCATAGTTGAGGGGGACCAGAAGGCTCCCTTTTCAAAAGCTACTACACCGAGGTGTAAGGGAGGGTGCTACTCCTTTCCCAAGATTGCTCCATTTTATCCTTGATATGTACCTTTCTTACTGAGTATTGAGCCAGTAGGTATCAAGTACCATTCTTAAAGTTTTTGGTATGATGCAACCTGAGATTGAACCCAGGTCTCCCGGACCATTAGCAAACACTGTACCCACTAGGTCAATGAGCCGGTGTAAGCTGGCGACAGTAGTCAATGGTGACTAGAAAGCTTCCTTTTCAATAGCTACTAGACCAAGGTGTAGGGGAGGGTGCTACTCCTTTCCCTGGATTACTTCACTTTACCCTTGATACATACCTTATGTTGCTGAGAGTTCTGTAATATTATGAAGTTAATGAGTGTCTAATTTTCAGTGATAAGTGAACTGTAATTTTCAGTCATAAACTTCAAGTTTTGTGAACATGAATATCTTTATTTGTTTTTAAAATAAATTTTTGAAACTATCTATTTCTATTCTAGAAACCTTGCATTGTAATAAATAATATAAAATTATATATTAATAAGATAGCAAGAGTTATTCATTAAAAAGTTCGTAGCATAATTTGATTTTAATGTACTTTTAATATCTATTTTTCTGATATATTACATAGGAAAATCTTCAATATGTTAAAAGTGATCAACAAAATAAATTATTTGGTGAAATTGACCCATAAAACTGACAAGAAAACACTTGGTGCTGCTGAAAACCTTAATAATTAACTTGAAGTGTTTCTCTACAAAACTGTATTATAATTGTCTAAGATATATAGTTAAAAATGAATCTTTGAATCTATTTCTTTAATAGATATCCAATACAATCAAAATATAAAAATAATCAGAATTGTTAATAGTAGCAACTGAGGTAGGAATTACTTTTTAAACTTTAAGGCATCAAGTTGTACAACCATTTACCTCCTATCTTACAAACTATCCAAATGAGTCTGACATGCTTGGGAAGTAAGGATGAACACATAAGCAATGTTCTCCTATGGACAAGTACACATGAAGACATCAGTGTTGGCCAACCAGAAAAACTTACATTAATCAGCTCTGTGTGGACACTGAGTGTCAGCTAAAGAACTTATAAAGTGTGATAGCAGATAGGAACAGATGGTGTGAGAGAGAGAGTTAAAGGAGACAGTAGTATAAGCATGCTTTGATGTTGATTATGATGATGAAGGCATCAAGTGACAAACAGATTTTTGTAAGATGCATTAAATTAGTATCAGTGTGAAACTGAAAGACATTTTCTAAAAAATATTTCTTTTTTCACTCTGTTTCAAAAATCAAATTGATTTTTGAAATCATAGATTTCTTTTTCAAATACTCTCTACATCATCATCCAGATGTACCGACAGCTTAGATTTCCCTCTGTCTATCCTCATCATCCATCACTCTTGGTAGGTCTTCTAAACTATATCTTATGTCCACACAGAACTGATGTAAATAAGTTCTTGCTGGTCAGCCAAAACTGGAATGTCCATGTAATGAAGTCCATAGAAGAACATCATTATTAGTTCAGCTTTGTTTTTTTTAATAATGCCCAACATATACTGTTAATCTTTCTTGGATGGTTTTTGAGATGAAACGTTAGAAGCCTTACAGTTGTTGTTTTGCGAGGTGTTGCTTCCTGGAATTGTTCAAAATAGCTTGCAGCATTTTTGTATAGTTCCCATCTTGCTTTTTTCTCTATGTGTTTTGTTAGCATCCATGTAGTGCATCTATATAATAGTACTGACACAACCAAAGCTTAGAAGAAATCCTATTTTTTTCTAATTGGATATTAATTTTTATTTTTCTACATTTAATCAGACCTAATACTGGAAAGAAAGATAATGTGGTGGATGGAAAAAAGAAATATCATGAAATTGAAGAGAATAACAAATAAAAGTTCTAGAAGAGATGACAAATAGAATAGGTATCTAAAAGAGAAACAGTTATTTTATAAATTTGTGTGAACCTGTAAGAAAAAACAAAGCAGCTGCTGTTTGGATTGAATAATATGTTGAATTTTTTCTTTTATTGCAACAATCCTTGGGCATCATGGAATAGAGTCTGTATCAGTGAAAGCAGTAAAAGTAACAACACCAGGTCCAACATAAGTGATAATAAATTACCAATTCTAGTTCACATATGGATACATAGTTTTATATATATATATATATATATATATATATATATATATATATATATATATATATATGAATATGAACTTATTTATATATTAAAGTAAGTGAAAAGAAGTAAAAAAAGTAAAAAAAAGAAGAAAAAAAAACAAACCAAGTGGTTGAAATGCACATATTGCAGGCTTTCTACATAAGAAAATTTGGTGCAAGGGTGCAGTAAAGTGTTTGGTGTGATATAAAGTGAAAGATTAATAAGATTGACAGCAAGAAAAGTGCAACTATGTAGAAAAGTCAAAAAAGATGATTGCATCCCTTCATCAGGCAGGTGAGAAACAGAGAGAGAGAGAGAGAGATAGATAGAGAGAGAGAAAGATAGATAGATAAAGAGAGAGAGAGAGGAAGGAGAGAAAGAGAGTGAGAGAGAATAATCTCAAAATAGTAAAAAAATAAATCAACATTTTGCTACTTCGGAATACCTTTGTATTTTTGTGTATATATGTCAATATCTGTGGTTATATATATAAGTATATTTTCTCTCAAAATTTCTGAGATGCAGAGTTATCATTTATATTATATACATTTCTTTCACTCCTGTCCTCATCATAATTGGTATATTCACAATAGTTTGGTCATTTTTTTGCCCTTGTTGTTTTTCTTTCCACCGAATATGTTCCCCAGTTATGACTTATGACTTCCACTTAGACTCCATCAAAAAACTTGAAGCTTTTGTCCAATGGGACAATTCAGAGATAATTTTTATGTCTTAAAATTACCACCCTGTCATTAGGGGCTGTATAATATGTTGACAGGATCTAAAACAGAGGAGTAAGACTTCCCAACAAGTATCCTAAGTATGACATGAAACTACATCTGATGGTGAGGCTCCAGAGCTTTGGGGAATGTTGAGTAACCCTTCATTGCCATTACACGAGGGTTCACCCAGACCCTGAGTAGTAGTACTTGATAGAGTCCCAGCAATAGGTCAAATAGAACTGTTCAATAATTTACTAAGGTTTTTTTTATTAATCATGTGAAACCATACGGCAGGGTCGAAATTATGGGTATTAGCAGAGAGTCTCCATATTGTGGTGGCTAACATGCTGGACTGTGACTGCATAGTAATTTAGTTTGAACTCCAGTCACACTATTACATTCCCTTTCAGACTAATACCCTTGGAAAAAGTATGAACTCCCTTATTCCCCAAGCTATGTATTAAATAGTACCACTACTGTCCTTTTACAAGGATGGCTTTGGCATTAAATAACCCATGATGGTTGATATGCCATTAAACAAAGAAATCAAAGAAACCAAACTAAATTATTTGAATTTGATAAAAATAGTTGGTAAATAGAATTACAAATTCTAAATAGCAATCCTTCAAACCATTTCACTGCATGTATACAAATGTTCACTAACAACTCATTTAAAAAAAGTTACTTAAAAACTATTCACTTCCAAATCAAATATAAACAGGATTTGGTATTAAATAACCAACAAGAGTTGATCTGCCATAAAGTACCAACTAACTATCTACCAACCAACCAACCAACTTTAAAAATAATGTCATTTTGTCTCCCTTTTCAATAAGAGATATTTTAAAAAAAATGATTGGAGATCTCTCTAGGTATGGACAGTAGAATTATCTAATCCTGTGGATTAAATAAAGGGCTTCCTGAAGGTTATCAACTATGGCAAAAGAGACCTAAAGAAGGCTAGATGGTACTGCTGCCAAAACTTTGTGAATATAACAGCCAATATGTGGACAATAGTACAGACTTGTAAATAATATAAACATATTTTATTTGCGAATAAAATAAAACAAAAAGCACCATCCATAAGTTGAATTCATTAAAATAATTTGAGGGTATAAAATCACCAGAAAATAATTACTGATCAAATAATATAGGTTTATGTAAATATTTTAAAGTAAAGATTGGATGATATTTGAGCAAAAATTCAGACAAAAAATTGAAGAGTTTTGTTTATCTAAATGAAACAATGATTCAGTTTTATTTCCTTCTGGATCAGTTTTATTTATGTTTAAATAGATGAACACATTTTTTCCCAAATATGTAATAATATCACATGATGTTATATTATAATATCTAATATCTTGGCAGTCTCAGTTTGAATTTTAGGTGATATTAGAAAGTTTATGAAGGAAATCATCATGGTTATTAATTACAACTACAACTATTTTTCATTTAAATTTTAGGGTATTTATTTTATCCCAACTCACTTGGATTATTATTTCTATAACAACAAGTAGTGTGCATATCAGAAACAATAATAAAGGATAATCTCCTAGTGAGATTTGCATCTTCTTCCATCTTAGGGAGGCCTGGTTCTTCAAAGCTGCTGCTTTACAGTTTAAGCTACAAAAACATCTGATATATATATAACATCTATAAAACTACCCAATACTCTTTTCAGGGTTGTGTTTTTTTCTGCAATGCATTCTGTAATTTTTAAGCAAAATATTTCAGATATATCCATGGAAGAGATCAAAATTATAAAATTCAAATCCCAAATTGTTCAATCATTTGGATAAAGTTAATAACTATTATTTTTGAATTTTTAAATTCTTAAATTTCATGAAAGTTGACTTTATTCTCAAAGAATTTTGTTGCCATTGTAAAGCAGTATAGACTTACTTTGATTGATTGATTGACAGTTTGATTTTAATGGCATTTCAACTAGTCAAAGCTTATTTTATGTGTAGAGGTTAGGGAATCATGTTTATTGTACTTTCATATGACACATTTTTTGTGTAGTTGTATCTTAACTTTCTTTTGAACAAATAGTTTTTAAACAGATCTATAGATGGAACCCTAACAGGTACTACCTCTCCAGGTCAGAATAGACTTAGGAGTAATGGCAGTGAAGAAGTACTCAACACTACTCAAATCTCTAAAACTGGAGCTGCACTATCAGATGCAAAATAGTGTCATCCTCAGGACTGCTCTTTTTGGGGGGGTTCTTACCTCTCTACAGAGGATACAATCTGCATATTCTAAACCTCACCAACAGGGCCTGAACTTGATTTGAGTATTGCCAAAAATTTGCTATTTGTATATAATGTGCTGATATTATTCTAGGTACTAAATTTTATTAAAAAACTTGCACATTATACAAAATAAAATATAAAGAATTACACATTCATTTAATTATATAGTTTCCGATTGAAGAAAATGTTTTGGATACAATCAAATCATTGTTTCATTTAGTTGAAGATATTTCCTAAATTTTATGATGAAAGAAAACAGGCTGACATTGGAATGAAAAGAAAGAAAAATATCTTTATGGAATTGTTTTGAATGAGTTATTTCTTTCTCGTTTTAAAATTTCTGGAAATAAAAATGAAAAACAAAATGAAACAAAAAACAATAAAGCAAAACTGGAATTAAAATTTAAGTAGTGAACATAAATTAGTGATAAGGATAATAGATATAAATAAAAATGAGTCTGGATAATATTGCTTAAATTACTTCTCAGGAAACTAATGAATGCATAAAAAATAAAAGGGGGTTCTTGGAAAGTAATAAGAAAAAGGTAATTTTGATAATGAAACAATTGACTAAAATATTAATATCAATAATAATAGACTAAGATTATAATATTTATTTCAATATAGTATTATGATGTCATTATATATTTTACATAATATTTTCAGTATTAGAATATAATCACAGTGTAATAATATAGTGAAAATAATAAGATATAAAGTATAATAATAGCTGAGTAACATGAATATGAAAATAAAATATAATCTAGGGAAATATAGAGAAAATAAAGATATAATATACAACATGATAAGAGAATATTATAATGACTTATTTATCAGAATATTAAAAAAAAACAATAATGTAAAATGATCAATGAAAGTGATATACCATATTATATAATATATTGTTATAATAGAATAAAATTCTAATAAAAATCAATAATTACAAAATATGATTAAGATAAGAAGAGTATAAAATTATATAAGATAAAACAATAATAACAGGGAAATATTATATTGAAATAATTATTGGAATTTTAAACCTAAAAGCAACTAATAGCAATAGAAGGAAGTTTGAATGGATGGTGTCTGATAAAGTATTTAGAAGAGTAATTATAATAAAATAGATTTTTAACAAAGACAATTAGATTTTATCTATCGAGAATTTATAATTTGAATGAGAAAATCTGATATGAAAACTCAATATGCTGATATCAACAAAAATGTTATAACAGTTTTAATGAGGATATGAGAGAAAAACAAATAAAAATAATTATCTAAATGGTAGAAATAATAGTAAAAATATAAGTTTGGCAATGAATTTAAGAGAAAAAAATAATTGTAAGATCCAAAAAGGCACAAGTGATTAATAATAATAATAATAATAATAATAATACAAAATCAGAAGAAAAATATCATGAAAGGAAGGAAGGAAATGAGTTGTAAGGATATCATTGGCAAGTGATATTAATTGAAGGCAATAATAATAATAATAATAATAATAATGATAATAATGATAATAATAATGGAAAGAGTCAAACTGGTTGTGCAACTACTTTGGAAGCATGATAGCAATTTGTCAGGCAAAAACCTTCAAAAACGACAAGTGGAATAAAAGTGAGGAAAACAAGAAGAGATAAAAATGGAGAAAAATTCAAGTGTGCAATCAACTATTTAATTATTCTTTTTTTCATTATAAAAGCACTGAGGTTAGAATAATTGTCAAGCAAAAAAAAGGTTTCTTTAAGAAGAATGTTTAAGTTTCAAAAGTAAGGTACAGAAACAACAAATCTGGAAGATGTTGGAAAACTAATGTCGAATGGTTCTTGTTTTTAAAAGAACAACTTAATATCAATTATTCTAATTGTGGACATTAGTATGGGTCATAATAGAACACTTGCACAAAGGTAGTCACAACTTTTGGCTCTATGAAGCTTTAGCCAAGTGGAAATTTTATCCTAAATTAGAGTAGGATATATATATATATATATATATATATATATATATATATATATATATATATATATATATATATATATATATAGTATCAAATATAAAGTAAACACCAAACAATTTTTTATAAAAAGTCAATTGTCTTCTTAAATAGATACCTGTATTTTCTAACTTATAATCAAAGATTATATAAGCATAATGGATATTATGACCAAAATCTACACCATTGAAACACTGTAACCAAAAATAAAATTGCACAAAAATATACATATTATTTCTGAATTGCTGCATATTCATATTTTTGGTTGCAGAGTTTCAATGCTGAAGAGTTTGACAATAGATAATACTTAATAATATCCATTTTGATTGTATAATGTTCCAGCAGAAATGATAAAATCCTCAAATCTTTGGTTTTGAAGAAAACTAACTTTTTATATAAAAAATTTTTTGGTAGGTACTTATTTATGGTTGATATTAGATTCATAAAACTATTGCTGCTAAAAAAAGCAGCAGAGCTTCAAACAAAGACTTCATCAGATCATGACCTAGAGGTCAGGCATGATTTTAAGGCCAAAGTATCATATGTATATATATCATATCTATGTTATATGTATATATATTATTTATGTATGTGTGTCATGTAGGTGTGATTGTTATCATCATTGGAAATAGACACATTGATCCAAGTTCAAACCCTTCACAAGGCTGTTTGCATTTCACATAGTACTAATACCCTTAGGAAAGGCATGAATCCAACTATCCTCCCTCCAGCTATGAGCAAATATAAGGGCAAATTTGGCTCTTTAACTTTGGTATGGCAACCAATCTAGGAGGAGTAAAATACTGATTTCAAACTTGTTAAACTCCACTTAAAAAATTGACCTTGTGTCATATCCTGCCCATGCAGAAGAGATTGGTGAATATATATATATGTGTGTGTGTGCATAAGTCTATATGCATATGTCTATGTCTTTTTATGTGTGTGTGTATATGTGTGAGTAAATCCTGAAGGTTTCTCACTCTCATTAAAAGTTGATCTTAGCCCTCAACTTTTGTAACTTATTAAAATTGTGGAAAGCCAAGGTTTTGAGTGGCTATTCCTAGAGCAGAAGGTTCGGTGCAATGCAATATTACAAAATCATTGTTTGATACTTGATGTGAAGTAAATGCAAGGCAAGTAAATGTCCCACAATCCTTAAATTTTTATTAAGGTCAAATTAATAAGTTTTCTGTCATAAGGGCAAACTAATTTCTTAATTCAAATAGTAACAGCTTTAATTGGTTCTGGTTATGTTTCCAAGAAATGCATCTTTCAATAAACAACGTTTCCCATACAAAGAATAAACACAAATCTTCCAATTAAGGAAGCAATCTTTTTATATAATTAAACAAAATTGCTTAAACTGAAAATAAATTGAAAGACAAAGGTAAGAAATTTGAAGGCAATTATTATCTTAAACAAGGTTACTTGAATGTCAGAGACTCCAGTCAACTATTATTATAACATTTCAAGAATTGATAAGATTCTTATTTTAATTGATATATTGTCTAAGGTGTTTTTTTCTACTTTGGTATCCATTCTTTCTGTACAGGACTTTTGAAAGTTGAAAAAAAAAAAATGAAACTAAGTCAGTCAATAGTTATGTAAAAATATGGAATAAAATGAAAGGAGAAATGCAGGTGACCATCTCACCTTTCAGCCGCCGAGGCAATTTGATTCAGGTTCTCAGCTGTTTCTACAAAAGCAGATAATTAAAATGTATCACCAGATGAAACTGAGATCGTTAAGTATTTATGTTTAATGGAGGTCAGTAATTTTAATGATTTCTAAGAGCTTCTTACAAGTATTTGTTATGACTTTCAGAGTTGAATCGTTTTTTTATGGAATGATTTTCATTTAAATGAAAGTAAATGTTTCCTTCTCTTTAAGATATGTTATTTGATCTTTGATTGGTAATTTAGCTTGGCTTGGGGCACCGAATCCAGTGATTAGTAAAGACTCAAGCATAAGCACTTATATTAGAATTTTAGTTGAAATATGTTACGTATAAACAATATAGATAACTGAAAGGATTCACAGCTGATAGCTATGGGGGTTGTTAATTTTATTCTTTTCTGTATTTCTCTAATTAAAATAATCATCATTTTATTTTCCACTCGGTTGATATTTTTTAGTATAAAAAAAATTCAAAGACAAGTTTTTTTATTGTTCATTTTTTAAATCTCCTTGAAAAATTTGGTTTCATTGAAATAATTAATTGAAAAAGCAAACTGCATATTAACTATGAAATGTATTGAAATCATAGACTGGTAACCATTATGTCAAGATTATTGCTTTGGTTCCATAATAGTTTGTAAATTTAGTGAATAAATTTATTAGCAAATGTAACAATCATTATGAGACAGAGTTTGTAATTCATTTTGATTCTGTTCTTAATACATTAGGTACCATTGTTCCATTTATGGGACATTACAAAAATAGCTATATCTATAATTTAGATCTTATCAGTGGCCCATAAATGGTAAAGAACTTTATACATATAGCAAATATTCATATGAATTTAAAATTTGTATTTATTATTTTTGGAAAGCTCCAATTCTAATTATTAAAAAAAGATTTTCTCTTGAATGATTTCAGTTGGTATTTGGTAGATATTCAGAAAAAACTTTCTCAGTCTTTGTTTTTATAAGAGTTTTGTGATATATATATATATATATATATATATATACATCACAAAACTATATATATATATATATATATATATATATATATATATATATATATATATATATGTAAGTGTCTTTCAGATGTTGTTTATTGTCTTCTTTACATCCCAGCTCATGTAAAAGTATTTATTAAGGTGAAGAAAGACCTGATATAGAAAATATGATTAGTGTCGGCCAGTATGTTGAACAAGTGAAAGAAAAGATAGAAGACATTAATAAAACCTGGGCATTAATAGTATTTGGTAATGGGGAAGAAGAGCAGAAACTAGTGATAGAGAGAGAGTGAGAAAAGAGAGAGAGGGATAGACAGACAAACAGAAAGAAAGAGGAGAGAGAAAGAATATCTGAAATAAAATAAAGCTGAATATCTTTATTCCTTTGACTTCAGCTGAAAGAGAAGCAAAAATGATTTTTATAGGAACTGATTTGCATTCTTTTTAACCTAGAAAATATAATAAACAAAATTTCATACTTGGTAAAAATATTTTGGATGTAAAAATAAAAAAAAATGTAACCAAAGCATTTGAAAAGCATATATCATATTTGATTTCTTTGATCACTGAATCACCTTTAATGACATCCCCAACGTCATGATTGTTTATCATGGTGTATTTTGTGAATATTTTGCAACATATTGGATCTATTGCCTTTGGTAGCATTTCATTACAAGTTCTTTTTTGGGATATATTTCAATATCAAGTTATTACTCTTTCATTTGTGAACAATATATCCAGCAAAAGGATTTCTAAAATACTGGTGCACATAGATTTAGGTCCATAATCATATATTTTTGAACTGGTATTCAAGAAAAGAGATTTTTATCAAAGGTTTTATTTATGCATGAACCCAGTCTTATTCCCAGATATTTGTTCTAGCTTTTTATGAACCAAACCCAGAAGAGGTACAACAGTTCTGAAAGAAAAATGATATCAGTTTAATTTGTTAATAATCTTTTCATAGCATTTGAATCACCAGTTATTTGCGATAATTCTGAGTGCTTAGAATTTACATATGATATGAATAGAGAGAGACAAAGGTATAAATCATGGTAGAGTAAATTTTCATAGGAAAAGCTTTAAAGTATTCAATTTATCATAGAGTTATCATTTACCAAGCTTAGCTTAGTTTGGCACAAGACAGAAGTATGGGGCATCTAGTGAGAACTACTATCAAAGTTCAGCTCACTTAGCTCACAAACCCTTATACCAAACAAGGTGCCCAAATTTCTCAGAGGGTTGGATTAGTGGGATTTGCAATTTGGGCATCTATAATGGGATAATGATTATTGGTTTTCTCTAGAACAGTGAGTTTCTGTCCTTGTCAGGAACCATATTTGATGGTATAAAAGAGCTCAATCCTTTCTTCTTTCAAAATGAGTTAAAAATGTATACTGAGTTTTATAGACCAAATTCATGAATCTGGTAGATCAGTGCTTATACAAACTATATAGACAACCAGTACATGAACTTAACTTTACTCTATAATATTACTTTTAAATAAGGCAATCTTAATTTCCAAAGAAAATGGTATTTGAAGTTCTCTTTTAATATTTATTATCAAAGTCAAGAAATATTAATTTCAGCTTATTTAATATAATTTAACATCTCATAATTAATATAATTTAATATCTCAGAAATGGTACAAAAGAATAGATAGAATCTAAAATTGTTTTACTTTTTTTTAACCCGTTTGTAGAACTCCCATTAAAGTTCTTCCATTTGGTTTCAAACCTCAGTTTAAAACATAATTTATTATATTATATTATTAATTATTCTTAGGTCTGTACATATGAATATGGAGATCTGATAACACTTCAAATCTTGAAGATATTGCTGATCCTGAAGAAAATGCTGACTCTGGATTCCATGAAAATACTGCTGATCATAAAAACTTTCCTGATCCGGCACTTTGGGTTCTCCTGCCTATATTATCTATCTATCTATCTATCTATCTATCTATCTATCTATCTATCTATTTATAAAGTTGTTTGTCTGGGTCTAGTTCTATATTAAATTGCATGACAAAATTAACCAGTTTTTCTTGTCTCCAACAAGTTTTTGAGTAACTTACTCAATAACTCAACAAAGGTAATGACTTTTTTGAATGACTGTTTCATTGAAAGCTTTCATAATAACTCTCAGTCATGATAATTTTGTCACCAATCTTGAATTTCGAAAGAACTAGCAACATTAATTCTGTTATAAATTGAACTTCTAATCAAAAAGTTAATAATGCTTTTCTCAAAAATAAGATAAATATATTTACTAACAATGGTGATCTACTTACTTCGAAAACCAAACCTTCAATTCTTTATTCAAGATTTTTTGGTTATTATAAGTTTATATTTAATTTATTTTGTTAGATATATGTGCTGTTAGTAAATCATTAAATTCTAAAACAGAAATTAATAATGAATCTCAGAATATTATCTATATTTTCAGTTTATGCAATTATTATTCATATATTCCAATTAGATTTTCATGGTTACAGTTATTATAAAATAGAATTAACAGTTTGCTTTAAGGTAATATAAGATTAGGATGATTAGATTGTTATAAATAAGATTAGGATGATTATTATCATACTGATCCTTATTTTTGATCATCTTGAGGAAATTTCTGAGATGAAAAACCAAAACTTTAACTTGTTGTTCATATTCCCCAAATCATTCCACATGTCACAAAAGTAGAGTTAAGTAAAAGGCTGAGTGTATTTTTCAACTAGAGAATTTAATCATTTCAAGGTAAAATTTTCCATAAAGGATTAAAAAAAATTTAAAAAAACCATTGTTTCTAAAGTCAAGCAAAAGAAATATCATATATACTGGGACTGTTAGTTGACTTTAGTAGATGGAAATTATAAGCATACCAGTTCGCCTAGGCCAAGCTTTGGACAAATATTTACAATCACTAAGTCTGAATCTCACATATGGTGTGAAACCCCAATATTAGTATCTGCACAAGAAACAACCATACCCAACAAAGAACGAATAAAACAAAAATGTCTTTGGCATAAAAAGAACCCAAGGGTTGACATGCAGAAAAATTCAACCAACAAACCAAAAATTAGGCTAAAATTTAGGTCTAAAAAATTTACATGATATCCAAAACATATGGCTATTAAGTCACTTCAAATTCTAAATGAATTACAAATTGTAAATGCAGTCCCAAATCATTTAAAATTTGGCGAAGATTTCTCATGATTTTATAACAAGTATTTTGATACTGTAATTAATAGCATATTTACACTTGAAATATTGTTCAAAACCCCTTTTATAAGATCCATATCAAATTCCAGATGACAGAAATGATCAGAATGAAATAATGAAAAATAATAGTTCATCTTTTTCCTTAATGAGTTGTTCATCATATTGTTTTTTTTGTTTCTCATCTCAAGATGACATTGATTCTACAAGAAATCTTCTCACATTATCAATAATCAGGTGTTTTCCAATCTGTTTTTATGATGTTCATTTTGTTGTAAAGGTGTCTCATGATGAAAAAGATCAATTGGCAAATTACTCAATCAATCTTTATTTACAGGGAAATTCTTTCTAGCTAATGCATCATTAGAAAACAAAGAGAAATTATGAAAAGCACCTCCGATGAATAAAAAAAAAAAAAGAAAATGACACAATATATGAATAGATATGTGAGTGTAGATATATATGGATTTGTAAAAGATAGAAAATGTTGGAACAGGGAAAATGTATAGGTAAGAAGATTAAGAAACATAAAAATGTAATGAATACAAATCAGTAGATCATTAAAAGCAAGAGTTAAAAACTTACTAAAAAAGATTATTTTATGAGTATTGTTTGCATATATATAAAAGCTAGTTTGTATATATTTGTATAATCTCTATGATCATATGCATATATGTAAATGAATAAGTCCATAGTCTAATGATAAAAATAAAATTGATTTTACACAACAAATATTCAACATAGTCTCCTTCTATATCAATTTACTTTAAACATATATGAACAGAACATTATACAGAGAAAATACAAATCCCATAAATTGAACATTCTATAATGAAAATTTTCAATAAAGAATATCCGGTAATTATGTGTCAGGTCATGGACTTAATCCACTCTTGTATCTCTCTCTCGCTATACACACACACACACACACACACATATATATATATATATATATATATATATATATATATATATATATATATATTATCATGCTCTGTTGGTCTGCATTTGAATACTTTTTTATTTACAAATTCGTTTTTTGACAATTTGTTTTAAAACCACACACACACACACACACACACACACACATGCACATATACTCATATATACCCACAATTCAAACAATGTTGAAGATGCATGTATGCATATATATAGGGAATATATGTATGGAAACTCATATTATATATATTTATATGTAACTGAATGATTAAAAAAAATTTTTAGGCATTAATATTTACTCACTACTAGGCCATCAGTCTAATCAGTAGAGTGTTCGCCGATGGTTCGGGAGATTGGGGTTCAATCCCAGGTCAAGTCATACCAAAGCCTCAAAAAATGGTACTTGATACCACCTTGCTTAACACTCAGCATTATAAGGTACGGATCAAGGGTAGTAGAGCAATCTAGAGAAAGGAGTAGCAGCCTTCCCTACACCTCGGTGTAGTATCTATTGAAAAGGGAACCTTTGGGTAAACTTTGGCTAAAGTCACCAACTTTAATTTACTTATATCTCATGACCTCAAAAAGGAATTTATAGATACAGGGATTTGAAAAAAGGAAGCATTAATATGTTATATTTTGACCTTCGACCCGGCCCAAAAATACTATTCCAAGGTAATACACCGGAAGGAAGTGACACATTCCAACGGCCAGTAATCGAAAGAGATCGCGTGGGCGGATTAAGGTTTATGATATGGGACAAGGTGAAGGTCTCATTGTGCCATTACAGTCATGCACCGGAAGAGAGTAACCTCTGAACTGCATGACAGTTATTTCCGCTTGATGACGATTAAACATCCAATTCAAAGATCCAGTAGGCGATCGTGTGGGTGTTGAGTTATTATTTAACTCAGTTGAGTTTGGGGTGCCAAAGCAGTTGCCAGCAGACTTCCAGACAGTAGAGACCAGATGTGGTAGGGAAGGCCACACCCAACCGAGGGTGCACTCGGAACCCCCCGATGCAGTTGCCAGCAGAATTCCAGACAGCCAGAGACCAGATGTGGTAGGGAAGGCCACACCCGACCGAGGGGGCCCTCGGAAAAGCCCCGATGGAGTGGACCCCAAGACCTCTGGTTGAGCATCTAAGAGAACAAGAAAGACACAGCGTGACGGTCATAACAGTGGGGTCAAAATATGAAGTTTACGTTCGGTCTCCAGCATCCTCTCACATGCTAACCTTTCGAACCCTTGCAATAAAGTGAGAGGTGAATATTTTTCTAAAGAAGTCTTCATGCGTCCTTCATTCCTGCGTTTTCCTTCCTGCGTCCTTTATTCTTGCCTCTGTTATCATTGCGTCGGTATGTATCCAGTATATATATGTATATTTCTGCATGAATCAGCAGATGACTATGCAACAAATGAAGGTTTTGTCAAACATAATTTAGATACTAATCACAACTTAAATTTTCTAAATTCCAAAAATGTTGATTTATATATATCATAAAAAGGCTGAAAAATTGTTGAATCAAGTTTCATTTCAAACCACAGCATTATTAAACAGAGATTCAGCTTTTTTAATTCCTCTCTTTATATAGCCAGATTAAAGCAAAAAGTTACAAAATGGCTTATTTGGAAAAAATTTACTTTCATCATTTATATATTCTTAGATAGATAAACAGATATTTGAATTAAACTGACTGGAAGAGACAGAATGAAGCAAACTAATATTGATAGATGTGTTAATGAATGTTTAAAATAGATAGATGTGAACAAAATAAGATAAATATGAACACACACACACACACACACACACACATATATATATGGTGCCTTCAATTAGTTTCCAGACTTTTTATGTACAGGCATTTAAAATTGTCGTAGACTCTTGAAAATTTAGTATGTTATTGCTATACATCTTATGAGATGACTGACTAATTTTTATGATTTCAGGTTCAAATGAACAGCTACAGCAGGAATTGGAATACACCCTGGAATTGGAATGTCACTGCTGGTGAATTTCAAAAAATGCAGTTTGGACGTAAGGACACTTTAGAAGAACCATATGCCATAAAATTCTGTTTTAAACTTGGAAAAAATGCTACAAAAACGTATGGAATGCTTCAGACTGCTTTTGGAGCATCTTGCATGGCTCGAGCATCAGTTTTTGAGCAGCATAAGAGATTCAAGGAAGGCAGGGAGTCTGTGAGGGATGATGAGAGTTGTGGGAGGAGCATGGAAGTCAATACACCAAAGTTGATTGGCCAAAGGGTTACGGTTAGGGTTAGGGTTACTATGTTGAGGTTTTAAGGGAGTTCAGGAAGAGATTCCTAGGGAAGAGGGCAGTACTTTTCAAATTGGGTCAGTGGCATTTCCACCAGAACAATGCATCAGTCCAAAACTCCATCCTTGTCACAGACTATTTAACCAAGATGGGCATCAAGACAGTCCTCACCCTCCCTATAGTCGAGACCTTGCTCCCTGTGACTTTTGGTTATTCCCTAAGCTCAGTGGCTGTCGTTATGAGACAATTGAGGAGATGAAAGAGGCTGTGATGAAGGTCATTGACACGCTCACACAAGAGGACTTCCATGGGGCCTTCTAGAAGTTATTGGAATGGTATAACACGTGCATTGCAGTCGGAGGAGATTACTTTGAAGGGGACTAGAGTTTCATGTGTGTACTATCAATAAAAGTGCCCAAACGAAAAAAGTCTGGAAACTTATTTAATGAGCTTTGTATATTGATGCAATGATTGCTTCTTCAAAGAAATAAGTTATGTTTTTAAAATAAATTTTTGAACCTTAATTTCATCATACGAATTTTAAATGGATTGCTGCCAACATAAATAGATTGTCCAAAACTTTCTCATTTTTTCATTTCATTTAAAAATTCACATGCCATGATAAAGGTTTAATACTTTCACATTTTAAAACTGAAAATTTTTGCCTTTAAAAACTGAAATGTTTAATGTTGGCAAAAAATAAAATCATCCACAGATGATCTGTTTTTTTTTTCATATTTGTACATTTTCATGCAGATATATATGAATGTATTGCACACTCAGTTGTCATAAATATTGAGAAAAATATAGAATGTATTTTCTTTAACAGTATAAAGTTACATTTTAATTAGTGTTTACTTATCAATTACTGACATACATATTTTTATGTATGACATTAATAGTGTTTATGAATTTTCAAATGTTTCTCCAAAATTATAAGAAATATCAAAATATTTTTATTTTTTGCTTATTGGAGAAAGGGTTTTAGTATGTTTAAATAGTAATGCAAGCTGGCTCTTTAATCTTAATATAGTGACTACATATAGTAAATACATACATGCTCTTTCATAATCTAATAATTACTTAGTACTTAAGATGAAGAGAATTTCGGGGAATATTTTCTAAACTTATCTTTAAATTTAGTAAATATCTTGTTGATTCAAATTCTTTATAAGAACTCTAAAAATGTCAATGATTAATCATGATATCACATCATAGAGAAATTTTTATTAGAGCAATACATTTAAAATTCTCTTACAGGTAATTTTCCATTCAATTTGCTACTGAAAGATAATTCTGTGGGGTCTGCTTTTGTACTGAATGCCATTTTTTAATAATCCAAATTCTTGATGTAATTATGAAATATTTTTAAGGACTTTTTATTTCTTTTTAAATAAAAGCATGAACAGCATCATGAACCTTTGGCACAGTGAGAATCCAACATATTTATGGGTTGTCTTGCACTTTGAAAAGATTGAATCTATAATCATGTTAATATCTTAGCAAAAGATTCTTCATATGAAGGCAAATTATTCTTTCAAAGAATTGGCCTGTTCTTTTATTGATCTTTTTCTAAAATTTCTTGCCTTATTCTTCTGGGATATTATAATCCTATCATAACCAGTGTTGCATTTTAAGGGTCTTGAATCTATTATATATACATTTTTCAATGTTTATTTTAAACTTTCAGAGTACTTCTTATATTCTGTTCTCTGTATCTTCCTTCTGAATGACTAGATTACAATATATTGCATGTTATAATATGCTGCCATAGTTTTACCAAAGAGAGTTATAGTGGGGTGATCAAGACTCATATTCACTTGCACATGTATGGAAATAAAACTGTACATCTTGCTTGAGGCTTGACTACCTATCTGGCATATAAAGTGATCAGTAAGCATTCCTTTTGAAAAGACATGAAAAAAAGATAAAATCAAATGAGCACTTGTTGATTGACTATTGGAAGTCACTTGGGATTTGAGACATTTGGTTTGATTCAAAAAGTGTGTTTGGACTAAGATAGAGAAAAGGATTCCTACAGAAACAAGAACCTTCCGAATTCCCAGAATCTCTAAGGGTGGGGTCCAACAACTGCATTTGTAAAATAATAGTGTAATGTTACTGGAGATTCAAAGTAAGTTGACAAGACCTAAAAGATGAAAGTAAGTCACTTACTTTCATCTTTTAGGTGTTGGTTTTTATATTCTGATGAAGGATAATTACTCTTTTTAACTGTAGCTAATTGCAAAAAACAATAGTCATAATAATTATGTTTGCTTTCATTTGAGTTTGTCTTTGATTCAATTACTAATACCATTTACTGCATGTATATAAGTTGTCACCTTGCAGTGGTGTAATGGTTAGCAAGTTAATATAGCAGATCAGTTATTACTAAAAAGTGAGATTGGTCTTCACTAGTTGTCCCATAATTTTGGCTTTGTGGCAAATCTAAGCTATACTTATTTTTTCTCGCATCTTGTTGTGATGTAACTGCTAATGTTATTCTCACAAATCCCTGAGAATTGAGTTTGATCCCCACTTGATGTCCCATATTTCTGGCCTTGTGTCAAACTAAGCTTAGTTTTGTAAATGACTGCTACAAGACTATAATTGGTATCTCTGCATATAATATGGCATATACATAACAACCAAACTTTCTTGGGTAAAATATTGTCATAATTTTTTTGGGAAAATTGTATACCTGGAATATTTTTTCAAAAGAAGATTTTTAAATCACACATGCACATACACAGATATATTTGTTATTTAATGGTGAATAAAGTATAAATAAATTATAATTACTAAAGTATTAATCTTATGCAACAAATACTTTTTTTCAACATGATTTCCTTCCTTGTCAATGCACATAATTCAGTGATGAATAGTAATCAAATATATCAAATGATAGACAGTAAAATGAACATAGCAGACATAAATCCTCTGTCATATTATATTGGACAAACTACAGCTGAAAGCCATTCCTGTTTGCATTTCCCTTCACGCCAATGCCCTTGGAGAAGGCATGAATCCATCTGTTCTTCTCCCTGTAGAGGGTACACGGTATGACAGACTGGGTTGTTTAGCCTTGGTTAGGCAACCAGTCTAGGAAAAGGAAAACTCTGAATTCAATCCAGCTTTACTCTGCTTAAAAGTTGACTTTGTGTCACATGTTATTCATGGTGGAGAGGTTCAATTAATGCATACAACAGACAAAAACGCTTGATACTCTGAATATTTTGAATAATTTCTACATACATTTGACAAGGAAATTATGTTCCTTAATTTCTAAATAAGAAATAATTTAAAAAGTCTAATATGTTTCGTTGACTGTCCCTTTTAATCAAGCATGGATTAATAAAAAACTACCTCCCATATATATAAATAAGAGAGAAAGAAAGTGAGAGAAAGAAAGTGAGAGAAAGTGAATGGAGTGAGCTGACTGAGATATACACATGTATATAGTGAGAATAGTTTTATATGAACATAGTTAAAGAGATATAAACATATGAAGATATATATATATATATATATATATATAGATAGATAGATAGATACAAACAGACTGAGATAGATAGATAGATAGATAGATAGATAGATAGATTTTGTCTTTTTATCTTATTGAATAATCAAAAAATTAAGTGTATGTATACCCGTAACAGAAAATCAGGAGATCCTATTGAATAAATTTTTTTAAGTGACTAAGTCTCTCTTATATCAGAATGCTGAAATTTTTAAAAAAGTTGTGGCTTTTAAAGATGTAGACATAATGTCAGAGTATTAGAGAGAGAGAGAGAGAGAGAGAGAGAGAGAGAGAGAGGGGATATTCAGATTCATTGATTGTTGATTGGTGTTTTATGGCATATTTACCAACTGTACTCACTTATTTCATACCAAATCCTCGATATATATATATATATATATATATATATATATATATATATATATATATATATATATATATATGTTTGTGGGTGTGTGAGTGTGTGTGACTTGTAAGTGAATAGGTTGAATGTAAATTTGTTTTTAAATGAGCTGTTAGACCTCATTTGTTAAATAGTTTCAAGTATAGTGATCAAACACTAATAATTCTATTTAATATGAAATATTTGTTTGCTCACAGTTGAATTGTTTCAAGTACTGCTATCAACCATTAATAATTTCATTTAATATCAATTATTTGCTTGCAAATACTTAAATGGTTTCAAGTATTGGTATTTAATATTAATAATTCTATTTATCAAGTAGTCCTATATAATATAAATAATTTGCACACAGCTGTTTGGTTTCAAATAACAAATAATTGAACTGCAAATAATTGAACAGTTCTATTTGATCCATAGATTGGACTCTAACAGGTATTACCAATCCAGGTCAGAGTGGACCATGGTGTAATAGCAAAGAAGAGGTACTCCAGATTCATCAAAGCTCTAGGATTGGAGCCTCACCATCAGATAGCATAGTGTCATACCCAGGAGTCTAGTTTAGAGTGGTGGTGGTGGGGGGTCTTACCCCTTTGCAGAGGTACACAGTATATTCTACAACCCCAGCTAACAGAGTCGAGATTATATATATATATATATATATATATATATATATATATATATGTATATATATATATATATATATATATATATTGTCATCTACAGACAGACTCTATATGCATATCTACTATTTTTAATGGCTATTGGATTCAAATGCCAAATCTGACTTCAGTCAGTGTTCTGCTTATATACAATCACAGATATCTCTTTGAGAGGCATTAGAATATATGACATTCAAATAGCATAAAGAAAATGAAGTCAACAAAGAGGGAATAAAATAAAAAGAAATAACACTAAATGTAGTAATGTAATGGAGGTAGACATCATAGAAAATGGATAGTTGGTCTAATGGTTTTATATACAATGAACAAACATGTTACACTCAGAATTAAATAGATCAATGCTCTTAATATCAACATGCTACACCTTCAAATCTCTTAATAATAGTCTGACAATAAATATCCCTAATTAGCATTAATGGGATTAAAATGGGTAGTTGGGGGATGTGTAGTTGAAGTTAATCCTTATATGAAAGTGAGGCATGTTGATGGAAATGAAAAACAGGGGCAAAATCTCAGATTATCAAAAGTCAATGTTAATCCCTTACCTTTTTCTATTATAACAAAATATGGGATAAGGGGTGATAATCTCTTCAATCCAAAAATTGTTTCAAAAATTGTTTTAAATAAATTTTAGTTTATTTTGCAGTGGTGCTCATATAAATAGTAAATGAGTACATCCTGGTAAAATGGTTATCATCATTTGACAAGAGTTCAAATCCTAAACAGGGCTGTTTGCATTAAATACCCTAATAGCTCTAAATACTTTTTGGAAAGGTATGCATCCAACTATTATCACTCCAGCTCTGAGTAAAGTGCAGACTTCACACTTTAATCTTGGTATGGCAACCAATTGAGGAGAAAAAACTCTGAATTCAAACTAAAGAGGCTCTTTTCTAATTCATCAAAACTACTTTCAAAGCTCTTCTTCCTTCTCTTCCTCTTTCATTCTTTATTATTTGATATGTACTTTAAGCAAAAAAATTGCAAAATTAAAAGGAAAAAAGAAACTAATAAAAAATCAGTAATGACTATATGTGTTTGTGAATGACTGTGTGTAAATATATACAGATATTGAAGTATATAGAATGTTTGGAAGTCAATAATCTATATTTAGGGTGATTTAAAAAATGTTAACACTCTTGTGGGAATATCTATCTGTATAATATAATTTCAAACAGTTTTCACTTGTTCACCATCCCTGTCAACATATTTTTGAATTCTGCCACAGACAATTAAAAAAAAATTAAATTTTTATGGGAGTATCTTTATTAGAAAAGTACAACTGATATGATGGAGACCACATCGAGAAGATTCCAATAATATATTCATATGAATAGTGAACTGGTGGAAACTTTAAAATTCATAATATCATAAAGATACTGCTTATGTTATCATTTTTAAAACACCCTGTATGTAAAAGTTGTTGTCTCAAAATTTACTTATCAGTCCATGTTGTAACAAATTATTTGAAACTAATGACTAAGAAATGGTGTGATTTAAAGAAACACCAATAGTGTGAGAATCCAGCAATATAACCATTTGGCTGTACAAAGGCTCGCAAACATGTAATAAACAAGATTCTAATTTCTACAATGCATTGTTTTTAAAAGCTTTAGTTAAAGGTTGGTATATAATGTTTCAACAGAGTCGCATTCTTTACTCTTTTTCCATAAAATTCTTTTCTAATCCAAAAGTAAATTTAGACTGATTTAAAAAATTGTGTTTTTTGATTTAGAAAAACAATCAAAATAGAAGCTTTTAGTGTAATTAATCCAATTTATTTCCTTCACATAATTTTCTCTTCTAATTGAATTAATTTTCAAAGAAAATTTAAAATTTAGAAAAACAAAAGAAATTTTATGTTCTTTGATTTCAAGCATGTGCATGAGAAAATGAGTCATTAAAAATTCATTGTTTCTCCCTAACATTCAGTTTCGATGTTTCAGTAAGCAGTGGAGCAAACATATTTTTTAAATAAAGTTTCTCGGTGAATAGACATTAAATTAGAAAAAAGAAGAAATCTTAAAAAATTAAGAAAAAAATTATGATTAAGTTTTGCACAGAATTGCATTTCTAAAAATGATTGGCAGATTTGAATAATAAAGATTTTATAAAACCAAGTTTTTGAGAGACAACAGAGAAGGTAGGTGTATAACAAATAGATACATACATAAATAATATCATAATTTTCTTTACAGGTTCTCTGCTAGTATTTATATATTTACAATATAATATTTATTGATATTATAACTTTTTCTTCCTGCTCAGTTAGCTGGAGCTGTAGAACACACCGACTACATCTCTGCAGAGAGATAAGACCATTCCCCTCCACCAACGCATGTCCTGGATATGACACTAAACAATCTGATGGTGAGGTTTCAGTAATGCTAGAGCTTTGGAGAATGCTGAGTACCCCTTAATTGCCATCGCTCCCAAGTCCACTCAGGCCTGGAGTGGAAGCAGCTGATAGGGTTCTATCTATGAGTCAAATAGAACTAAACTGTGTACTTATGCTAAACTGAATTGCTTGAAATAGAACTATTTTGACATCTAAACTGCATGCTTATGCTAAACTGAATTATCTGAAATAAAACTGTTTTTACATTTAATGCTATGTATTGCCCAGTTTGCTGGGGCTGTAGAATACACCGACTGCACCTCTGCTGAGGGATAGAACCCCCCTAACAAACGTCCTGGATATAAAATTAAACAATCTGATGGTGAAGTTCCACTGATGCTGGAGCTTTGGGGAATGTGGAGTACCCCTTCTTTGCCATTGCTCTCTGGTCCACTCTGGCCTGAAGTGGTAGCACCTGATAGCACCCTATCTATGGGTCAAATAGAACTAATCTGCATACTTATGGTAAACTGAATTGTTTGAAATAGAACTGTTCTTGACATTGAACCTGTACTACACTAAACTGAATTATTTGAAATAGAACTGTTTTGAAATTTAACTGTGTGTAAACAAAAACTATAATTATACTAAACACAATTGTTTGAATTTAAAACTGTTTGATTAAACTGACTCGCTTGAAATAGAATTGTTTTGACAATTAAACTGAGTACTTATCCAAAACGTAATCATTTGAAATAGAAGACTTTATTTATATAAAATGGATTTGGCATTGAATAACCTACAAAGGTTGATATACCATAAAGCCAAACAAACAAACAAACGAACAAACATTTTCCTCATTATATACTTGACTAATGATTTAAAAATAACTTAGTGAGGTAATATATGTATATATAAGTACATGTGTATGTATGTGTATGTGTGTTTCTGTATGTGTGTGTGTGTGTGTGTGTGTGTGTGTGTGTGTGTGTGTGTGTGTGTGTGTGTGTGTTATAGTGTCTTTGGCAAACTGCTCTCAAATGCTTAGGCAGTAGCCGCAGAGAGCAGTTACTCTCATTGTCAATCTTGACAGCATCAAGACAATCAAGATATCAACCATCAAACAAGCAAGCATATGCAGTCACACACACACACACACACACACACACACACACACACACACACACACACACACACATATATATAATGTATATGAGTATAAACACACATACATTTATATAAAAGTTATATATTCATACATGTACATATATATATATATGTGTGCATGTATTTATATATATATATATATATATATATATATATATATATATATATATATGATATTAAAAATGATGTCTAATCGATGTTATCTTTTATATATATCTACAAACATGTATATAAGTATGTATATGCAAGTGTACTTGTAGATATTTACACATATATGTATGTGCCTATGTGTATTTGTGAGTACATATACCAGCAAACATTGGCCAATATCTTATTAATGAATGACATTAAAAAATAAGAAGTCAGCTTATCTTATAACCTCTGAATTGTATGGCTTTACTTGTTAGCACATGAGGCTATTTTAGTGAATTCAGTTCTCAGTGTTGCTCCATACTCCTGGCCTTGTGCCAAAACTGAGTAAATCTGAGTAAATGACAGTAAATAATATAATCTCTTCAGGCAAATCATTCTCTTCTTGAGTTCAAGAAAATTAACACATCTTAACCCTCCCACCTTAACCCTCAGACATAAAAAATGCTAAAATTACATTCAGAACCAGAATTGATTACCGTGATACAAAAATATTATAATGTATTTGCATTTATAGAATGAGGAAAAATATAGTGAACTATAGTCTAGTGACTATCACTAGACAACCATGAGCTGTTTCTCTTGTTACAGAAGTCCATGATGATATTGATGCTCCTATTTAGGAAAGAGTGACAAATTCTATTTAGCATTTTGTATTTAACTATATTATATCAAACCTTTGAATGGTTATCCTATTTACCAACCCCTCCGCTCAGGCTGGATATAACACAAGGTCAATTTTTTTAAGTGGAGTTTAACAGGTTTGAATTCAGAGTTTTCCTTCTCCTAGACTAGTTGCCTCACCAAGGCTGAAGAACCTAGTCTACCCTACTATTTATCCATAGCTGGAGGGAGAATAATTGGATTCATACCTTTCCCAAGGGTATTAGTGCTACGTGAAATGCAATCAGACTCATCCATGATTTGAACTCGTGTCACCATGTCCATTTCCTATGACGATAACCATTACACAATGGGCACCTTTGAATGGTTATAAGATTATGTTTAATCTGAATGCAGAGTTCGCAGAATTATTCGTTTACAAATTGGACAGGGAATTACTTTATTGTTTAATAGCATTTTAAGGATATTGCTCTAATACAAATCATGCTATGATTGCACCAATTTTGTTGGTTTACATTTGTTTGCACACTAGTATTGCTATTGTTTTTATACAGTTAAATGGTTTCAATTATTGCTAACACAAATAATTCTATTCAGTATTAATCATTTGTTTGCACACAGTGAAATGGTTATCGATTTTGCTATTAGCACTAATTATTCTACTGAACACTATTCATTCATTTGCAGATAGTCAAATGGTTCCAAGAATTGCTATGTACCACAAACAATTCTATTAGACATCAGTCATTACACACAGTTAAATGATAAAAACAATTTGTAAACACATTTTGTTGATAACATTTTTAAATGAGCCAAAGCTCATTCTTTTAAACACTGTTAAATGGTTTCAAGTATCTCAGTCAAACACAAATAGTTCTATTTACTATAAATCATTTGTTTGAACACAGTTAAATAGATATCAGCTATTTTCATCTAATGTGAATAATTCTATCTTGTATTAATCATTTGTTTATAGAAATTTACATGGTTTCAAATATTTCAATGTAACAGTAACAATTTAACATCAGTCATTTGTTTGCATACATATTTGACACATTGATACAACCCTATCAGGTGGTACCACTCCAGGTCAGAGTAGACCTGGGAGCAATGGTAATGAAAGGGTACTCCGTAGACTCCAAAGCCCCGGAACTGAAGCCTCACCATCAGATGGTTTAAAATTAAAAGATACCCATTGTTGGGTATCTAGGAAACTCTGTCGAGATGCAGTCAATGTCATTCTACAGTCCCAGCCAAATGGACTGTGAAGTATTATAAAATATGAGAATTTTGTAATACATGATTTTAGACTTTCATTCTCTTGTAAATTTAGAGTTAATTTTGATATAATCATAAAATATCTAAAAAATTATAATGATTACTTAAGTAAAAAAAATCTGTTTGCATTCTAGGTTACTGAAATAAGAAAAAATGAATGGATATTAAATTATGTAAAATGAATAATGCAAAATAATATTTTTATAATATATTGTAATTTGTAAAGCCATTATTGGCCTAGAAAATGAAATCAGCAGATTAAGTTCAAAACTCAGTTAAAACTGCTGGTGTTCATTTGTTTCAATATTCTTATAGATTGTACGAATTCACTCTCACTGTACTCTGTCCTTTCACTAAATATTATGACAAAAAAATGTCATATCACTGGTATGTCATGATGCTTGACTAAAAGATATAGATGAACTCTTGGGCAAACTTCTTTCCCATGACTATCTTATCTAAAATTATCAGTCTTTGACTTGCTAATTTATGATTACCAACATTTACCTTGAAAGTACTGGCATTTAACATTCCTAAAAACCCAGCGTCTCACAAAGCAATTGAACGGTTAAGTAAAATAAGGCCTAAGATACTGTAACTGTTATTAAAATTGTTAAACCAAGTTTAAATTTTAGCTTAGGCAGTTTGTGATTATTTCTCACTAAAAGTGCTTAGAAAAAAGTATGAATAAATTTCTCCTTTGACTCTATCCCATTGTTGGGTATCTTGGCAAAAAATGTCTTGTTAAGTATGCTATGATATCTGAGTGAAGAAGAAACTAGGTGATTGAATATACAAGCGAACCACTTTCTAATAACCACCATCCAGACAATAATAACTGTAAAATGTTCTTATATCAATTGATAACCTTGAAGGAGGTCAGTAAGCATACATGCATTTTGTGATGCCTAATGTTCTTTCAGGACAATCTTTTAGAATTATAGAACTTTTTGCTACAGGTTTGGTGGTGCTTCATGGCATATCAACCCTTGAGGCTCATTTAAAGCCAAATCCTGTTTATACAAATAAACAATTTGTAAGTGAATAGTTTTTTGTAAACATTTTAGATGAGCCAGAGTTCATTTCTTTGCACACAGTTAAATGGCATCAAGTATTGTTAACACTAATAATTCTAATATTAATCATTTGTTTACTCAAAGTTAAATAGTTTCTAGCATTGCTATTGAACATTAGTAATATTATTTATCAAGTATTCCTGTCTAATTTAATATTAATCATTTTTTTGGTACACAGTAAATAATATCAATGATTTGTTTGCACACTGTTAAAAGGTTTAAGTATTGCAATTTAATACTATAACACTAATAATTCAATTGAATATTAATCATTTATTTGCACACTTTTAAAATGGTTTCAAGATTAATAATGAGGACTAACAATGCTTTTTTAAAAAATAGATAAAATATGAATTCAGCTTTGGTATTTAAAAGAAAGAACTTCACCCTGTTAGCAGGGGCTATAGAACATACTGACTGTACTTCTGCAAGATGGACCTGGGAGTAATGATTATGATGGGGTACTCTACATTCACCTGAGTTCCAAGACTGAAGCCTCAGCATCAGAGGTAGTTTAGTGTCATATCCAGGATACTCATTAGGGAGTATTACCCTTCTGTATGTCAGCATATTCTAAAAAGCAGAGTTCTTTGTGTAAAATACCAAAGATGAATTCATATTTTATCTATTTTTTAAAAAAAGCATTGACAATCATCATTATTATTATTATTAATTTTGATGAATATTTTTCTTCATCTTCTTAATTTTAGTTGTGTTTTATCGCAACTCACTCTATTTCTACAACAGCAAAGAGCAGCATGGTTTGGTAACAACAATGAAAGATAAATTCCCATTGAGACTCAAACTCATGTCCCCTTTTATCTCTGAGAATCCTATTTCTTCTTTCCACCGACATTACCAACTAAGATATGAAAACTTTTGACATTACAGAAGTCCAAATAACATCTATAAAACCATCAAATTCTCATGTCTTCAATCTGTCAGTGTAATGTTTATTGCCACTTTTTTGTATTTCAGTTGTGTTAACAGTATAATTTATTCATTTACTAGCTGAAACATTGTTAATTATTATAAGGCTATGTAGCAAATCTTTTAGTTTTTCATGTTCCTGGGAAGAAAGTATTATTTTTTAATTTCTCATGCATAAAGTAAATCAAAAGGACCTATTTATCTCTTCAAACTTTACTTTTTGTGATCTGGGCAATAAAATTTTCAAAACATGATGGTATACTGGATTTTGGAACTGATATGTCTAAGTCATTTACATCACAATCATGAATCTGGAAAAAATATAAACATTTTTTTTTAAATTTAGTGTGAAAATAAATAAAATTTGATTCATATATTGTTTTATTCAGACTTGTGGTAAATGAAAATGGGCAAATTTGCCCATTTTTGCATTGAAAATATTTTAATTTCTAAATTTCATTACCCAGGGCATAAAAGCAAGTTTTGAAAAAAATAATTATCATTTACTTTTATAATATAAACAATTAAGAAATAACATAATATCCAGGAACAAAATTTGCATTGCATGTATGTTACCGACAAAAAACATGTGAGTTTTAGGCTCATTAGGAATTTATTTTTCATTGTTGCTACTCAAATTCTCTATTTGTCACTGTTATGGAAATAGTTAATTGAATGATTTTGATAAAAAGTAATTAGGATTATAATATACTTTTATTTTTTAATGAAGCCCAGTCAATCCTTATTCTAAATTATAATTATCCTTCAGCTTTCAAATTCTTGTTACTTTTTATTGAGACTCTCTTGGACATCACTTCTATGACAATGAGGAACAGCACACACTAGAAACAAGAATAAAGAATTATCGCCAAGTTGTATAAGAAGTCACATATTCTTCTGTCCTGAGGAAGCCTGTTTCCACATGTTGGCATAGTTATGAGATAATGGATGGTATACCAGAAGTCCAAATAACAACTGCAAAGCTGCCTGGTACTTTGTCTCTGATTGGTCAGCAATTTATTTGTTGGTATTGTTTCATGTACTAGTAGTGTTTACAGTATATAGCAAAAAGAATAATCATTGATTCTTAATAATTCAAGCTCCTTGTTTTTGATTTTAGAACAATGTTTCCCAATCTGTTTGCCAGGACACACCAAGTAAGTAAAGTTGGCGACCATAGTCGAGGGTAACCAGAAGATTCCCTTTTCAATAGCTACTACACCGAGATGTAGAGGAGGGCACTACTACTTTCCCTGGATTGCTCCACTTTGCCCTTGATAGGTACCTTATATTGTTGAGTGTTAAGCAAGGAGGTTTCAAGTATCACTTTTAAAGTCTTTAGTATGACGTGACTTGGGATTGAAGCCAGGTCTTCTGAAC
>OY757910.1:58456201-58463701 GCA_963585895.1 Sepioteuthis lessoniana | reverse complement strand
CACACACACACACATATATATATATATATAGTGAGAGAAAGAAAAACATGAGAAATCCCCACACACAATGCACATACACATGCACACATATATATGTATAACACTATGAATATATATGTGTATTTACATATATATACTTATGCATACATATGCATATATATTTGTATAGATTTATCTACTTCTTGATTGCTCTTAGACTATCTATCAATATGTTGATGTATGCACATGTGCATGCGCATATGTGTGTACGCCCAAGAATACGCATATATGTATGTGTGTGTGTGCTCAGACAGATATAAATAATCTTTTTAACTAAGAGGTTTTGTAATGGTACATTTCTTGGTGAATCTTCCAGATACAAAATAAATGAATTAAATTAGAGATCATTTAATGAGAAATTTTAAATAACCGTAAAATGAAGGCAATCTAAATTCTTAATTACTTTATCCTGCAATCTGCATTATATGTTATATACTTATCCAAAAACCTTCTCTAATGTTATGCTACCATGTTTGTCAACATATGGAACATATGTTTCTAACAGTTTGCTTTGTTGGTTGGTTTGATGGAATGTCAATCTTTGTTTGTTTTTCTTATGCTGAAGTCACTCTTTTTACAAGAAATTACACGGTCTCAAGTAGCTAATAATAATCATTTACAAACAATCAAAGCTTCAAGTAACTCTTCTTAATACAAATAATTTGTACACGGTTATATGATTTCAAGTATTCCTATCGGATATATACAATTTACATACAGTAACATGGTTTCAAGTAACTATTCCAATTAATGATAATAATAGTTTGTTTGCACACAGTTTATATAGTTTCAAGTAATCCCTTGTAATGTCAATGATTTTCAAACAGAACTATTTCACCTATAGATGAGACCCTAAAAGGTATTCCAGGTTAGTGTTTAGTGTAAACCTAGGATAATGTCAATGAAGGGGTGGCTCCACACTCCCTAGGGTTCTAAAACTGGAGTCTCACCACTGAATGTAGGACACGGCAATTTTTTCAGAGGGCTTTTATTCCTTCACGGAGGATGAAGTCAGTATATTCTAAGCAACACCAACAGGGCTAATATATGTTTTTGATGTCACTAAAACAAGTAAAAACAAATCTAACTTTGTATTTGTATACATATGTCTGTGCATGCAAATGTGTGTGTCCTATGTGAATGAATTTTGGAGAAAAAAGTTATTATAAGGAAGTATTGTGGTTATTGTCATAAAAAGATGGATTCAGTGAGTTAAGTTGTTTATATTTCCCTTTGTACTAATGCTCTAAAAAAAGGCATGGATTGATCTTTTTTTCTCCCCAGCAATGGGTAAATAGTTTGGCAGATTTGGTCAACATCTATAAAACTGAAATACTGTAATATTTTTTAAGATTAATACTTACATACTCTATATTTGTATATTTAAGTCTCTGTATAAGTAAGTAGTTTAATAGAATTGTTGGTTGTCTGTTAGAGACCAGTTATGAAGAAGAAAAACTCTGAATTTACAACAGCTGTCAAAGGCAATGTGAAACCTGCACAGTTCTTTCTTCCAAGAGAACTCTTTATGAAAAGGGTCACCATAAATCCTAACTTGCTGCAATAGGATCATCCAGGTGATGTACATATTTTTATGTGAGCATTTATATATGTGTATATTTATATGTGTGCATTTCTATGGATTTTTTTGGTGTGCATGAAGTTTATAAGTATGTTTTTGTGTATGTATATATATATATATATATATATATATATATATATGGGGAGATTTCATGTGGTTTCTTTGTCTAATTGCATACCAAATTTCATGGGTTATTTAATGCCAAAGATATCCTTATAGAAAAACAGCAGTGATACTATTTGACTCATAGCAGGGGAATAAGTGGTTTCAAGGCTTTTCATAAATGTATTAGTCCAAAAAATAAACATATTAGTGCAACTTGAGTTTGAACTCAGTTACTCCAAAGATGCAGTTGAGCATGTTTGTTATAACATCATGGGAACTCCGTCATGTGTGTGTGTGTGTGTGTGTGTGTGTGCGTGTGTGCTTGTATGTGCATTTGTGTGCATGTATGTGTGGGTGTGTGTGAGTGTGTCTGCATATATGTGAGTGTATGTGTGTGTGTGTATGTTTATATGAGGTTGTGTGTACTTATTACATTTGTATATCTCGATATATACTAATACAAAACATATACTACAAATACATTTTATTGCCTCTTTCATTTCAAAAGTTTATATCAATAAACATATGAATAAAACATATGAATAAAATCATATGAATAAAGGCGGAGTGTAAATAAATTTAAATTAATAAAAAGTCCCCAGTAATAAGTAATTTTCTTTGCTAAGAAACATTTTCACTTTTATCAGAAACTTATAAAACCCAAATTTCAGCCCAAAAACAGAAATGACATGAAAATAGCATATACAAAACTGAAATACTGTAATATATTTTAAAGATAAATACTTGCATCTGGATATGAACATTTAAGTCTATGTATAAATAAGTAGTTGTTAAACTCCATTTGGATTCAGACAATATGGTTGAATACTCTGACCAATGACGTATTTGTGCCATATGTCATCTTATATCATTTACTTTCCAGTCTTTTAAAAAATGCTTTTTTAAAATGTATATTCTGGAAAAAAAGAATTGCATACATTTTCTTTGATTTTGTGAAACAGAATTTACGACTATTTCATTCTCTATTACATAATAAAAAGTTGTTTTTTACCATTCACAAACAAATCTATCTCTTTCTATCTTCTGTCTCTCTTTCTCTCCCTATCTCTTGATTTTAGTCTGTTCCTATCTATCTATCTATCTCCATGAACAATTCTATGTATATGTGTTTGTGGGTTACAGTTTATCAGCTAAATTATTTTGATTCACATTGATTTACTGTTTTTGCAAAAAGTACAGTAATACACATACTAATATATATATATATATATATATATATATATATATATATATATATATATACAAAATAAAATATATACAAAATGATATATGTATACAAGATAATTACATGCATACCAATGTTCTTATATGGGAATATGAATAAGTATATATATATATATATATATATATGCATGTATATATATACTTATTCATATTCTCGGATAAGAACATTGGTATACATATAATTATTTTGTATACTTTAAATTTCATTGTAATTATGAGAACACACTGTTTTTATTTAGTGTAAAGCAGAATTATTATCGCATGTGTGTGTGTGTGTGCGTGTGTGCGCGCGTGTGTGTGTGTGTGTGTGTGTGTGTGTGTGTGTGTGTGTGTGTGTGTGTGTGTGTGTGTGTGTGCGTGCGCGCACATATGCGCGTATGTAATTGCAACACACATATTTGTATATATGCAGAGACAGACAAAAAACACAAGATCAGCAGACAGCCTAGCTGTGTAATTTTGACCATATGGAAGAAACTGATCTGAATCACTGTCTCTTGAAAGCATAACTTTTATTGATGTTATTACTAATGATCTATAAATATTGTTTGTGAAACTCATTGAAAAACCTTTAACCAACAATAAATTGCTAGTTATCTTTATAAATTCTTACTTTTATCTTTTTTTATCTTTTTTAATGAAATATCTATTTTAGATTTTATTTCTTTTGGGCAATAAGGTAAATCTTTTGGTTTTTAGTAGCAACATATTGGTAAGTCAGATACTTTTTTGTGTTTTTTGTAAGAAAAATAAGGGAAAAATTGTTTTGTTGAACATTAAAACAAATTCATAAAACAAAATGACTGATAAAACAAGTGCATTTCTTGTTTTATGGAAAACAATGATTCTCTTTTACTGATAAAGTATTTATTTTCCTGTGCATTTGAAATTTTTTAAGAAAGATATATTGCATAATAATTTCTTTTGAGAGTTGAGCAAAGAATCAAAGATGACTGAAAACATTTTCAATTTAATTATTACACAGAATGACTGTTGTAGATGTTGTTCATATTTTGGTGAAAATGACAAAGGATAAAAAAGTAAAATATTAAAAGAAGAAATTATAGCTGATAAAGAGAAACAAGAAAAAAGATGGAGGAAGAGAAACAGATTTGAAAGCATGAATGAGAATGAGAAAATTTTAGCTGAAAAAAAAAAATGAAAGTTAAAAAAGGGATTAAAGCATTCAAGAAGAAAGAAAATGAAGGAAATTATCAAAAAGTATTTGGAAGAAGATAAAAGTAATAAAGAAAGAAAGAAAGAAAAAAAGAAGTGGAGAGAAGATGAAGTCATCAGGAGAAGAAAAATATAAAAGAAGAATATAGAAAAAAAGAAAAAAATTAAATAAAAAATGTGGAAGTAGAAATTAAAAGATAAATGCCAGAGAAAATATAGAATAAAGTAATAAAAGCAGAACTGAAAGAAGATTGTATAGATCTAAAAATATTGGAGCACAGGATGCAAAATTGCATTTTCCAGGGACTGCAAGATACTCACCAGATGGTACTTGCTCTCTGTTTCAATGCTCTTCTACCAGGTCATCTAAAAAGCCAAGTACCTAAATATGTCCAGTGAAATGTGTGTAGGAAAAATTCAGACGCAGTTGCAATACTGCCAGCAGCAGCAGTCCAAGGAAGAGCAGCAGCAGCTTTGGTATAAACACTTACATAATAAAACCTAAATGAAATACTCATGTTAATATCATTAAGAATAAGAGGAAATAATAGTAGGAGTAATATTGACAAATATTATCTAATCATAATGGTTATAGCTTTATCATTTAAACTTTATCAATACCAGTTAATTAAAAAAAAGGAGAAATCCGAGAAATCCTATAAGAAAGATTGTAGATGAAGAGGTAATAATAGAGAGATAGATAGATAGATTAATAGATATATGAACACTTATATATAATATTCTATCTATCTATCTATCTATCTATCTATCTATCTATCAGGAAAGATCAATAGGTTTGTCACTTGATATTTAGTTATTAGATGATTTTTTTATCTGAAATTTTGTCTATATGAGATTTGATCAATCTGTTTAATATTCATCATTGAATTAAGTGCATTGATAAAGTTGAACATTATGTTGAATAAATATTTTTGAATAGAAAATGAGTGTTTTTATTTCCTTAGGTAATAGGCTACTCTCTCTCTTTCTCTCTCTCTGTATATATATATATATATATATATATATATATATATATATATATATATATATTGTATCTGCGTGCACACATATATGCAAACATACATACATAAACATTTGTGTCTAATTACTATCATTTTTTCTTCCATTAGATTAATTGTACTTATAGTAGTTTTTCCAGATTGTTTAAAAAAGTGTACTTATATATTTAAGTTTATTTTAGTATATATATATATATATATATATATATATATATATATATATATATATATATATATATATATATATATATATATATATATATATATATATATATATATATATATAATTAGAAGACTTTATAATTGTACTACTAGTACTATTTCTACTCATGACTATTGAGAAAAAAGTTCCCCCCAAAATACTGAAACCTTAAATGTAAACTTAAGGATATATCCATGTATTAGTATATGTTAAGAAAATCTGAAAAATTACCATAGATATGTAAGACGTAAAAATTATTATATATATATATATATATATATATATATATATATATATATATATATATATATATATATATAAAAACAACTTTTAAGCTGTTTTGCTCTTACTTTGAGCACTCTTATCCTTCATCATAAAACCATGAATCCAATTGATCTTATTCTTTTATTTCTGCAACTTTACTGCTATCTATCTATTTATGTGTGTGTGTGTATGTGTGTGTGTGTGATCTGCAGCACAGTCTTTAAAGCATGTTTCAATAAATATAACACACAGTTGATGTTTATTCACCTTTTCATTTAATTTTTCTGGCTGGCTGGTAAGAAGCTACAAATATGGATCTATTTCATCTAAAACTTTATACATTTTATATAGTCTGACTATTTTTTATTCATTGAGTCCAATGAACAAACTGAACTGTGACATCATATAAAGCAAGTTTGAAATCCAGTTGCATTCACTTAATATTCTTTCGAAAGATATGAACTCACAAATCCACCCCCACCAGCAATGGGTTACATAGTATCACTATTGTCCTTCAATAAGGATGGCTTTGGTATTAAATAACCCCTGCAGGTTGATATGCCATTAAACAAAGAAACTAAACCAAACTATTTTGGATCATAATTGGTCATTGTCAATACTTATATATTCAGGCATGTTTCATCAAAAACAAGACAAAATTCTGTTTTCTGCCAGTTTATTCTTTATTTTTTGTATTTTTATTTTGTTTTCTTATAAAATGGAAATTGATAAATATCATTTAATTTTTATAACAAGTTTGTAGGAGAGAAAAGATTATTTCTAACAACAAAGTTGGAGATTTTGAACTTTTTATTGCAAATAATGAATCATTGATGCTTATTTGGATTGGAGGAAGATAAGGATTGAAATATTACATTCCTGAGAGTAATTTTGTCTTTTAGAATGTTTGGATGCATATAGTTATCCTAAAATGAATTAATGCATTTTTATTTTGATGAGGAATGTAACAGACATCATTTTTATTCCCAGTTGGTAAAGTTAGAATAATTTCATGTTGTTTTTAATGCTGAAGTCAGTTTTTGTTTTTGCATGTAATTATTGTGTTTCAAGTAACTATTCCTATTGATCATGTTAAACTTGTAAGCACTTCATACATAATTGCAATATCAACTTTAAAGTAGTTTAAAATCCTTTTAAACATTATTTGAAACTGGTATATTTCACCCTTACAGGTACTATCATTCTGGGCCTAAATGGACCTGGAAGCAATGGCAATGAAAAGATGATTTCATACTCTAGAGTGCTCCGGAAGTGGAGCTATATCACTGGATATAGCTGAGTGTCATATCTAGGCAATCCTTTTTGTAGGAAATGAGGAGGAATCTTAAACTGCTGTATGGAAAGTTGTGGGTGTATTCTCAGCTCTGCCAACAGGACAGTGACTGGAGATATGTATTATTTTAATTTTGAAAGAGTTAGTTGGTCCATAGTAGATTTGTGTGATGTTTTGAGTGCCTAAAAACAAGGACATGATAGAAAAATATCTGAGATTAGGCAGTCAAGATCAAACTGTCATAATTCAAGCCTCTCAGCCACATTTTTGCTATGGTTGACACAAGTTTAACTCTTTTTTAAGTGCATTAATTTTGTTTTAGTAGAGATGATTAATTTAACAAGATTATAAAGTTTTTTTTAATGACAGCTATCTTATATCTATAAGTGTATTCACTTTTATTGGGTTAATGCAAGAAAGTTTTTATATTGGAGAAGTATTAAAAACCTTGCTATTCAAATTGATTTAGATATCCAACAAGGACATTTTGTTATTCCAAATAAATGCATTGGTAAATTGAAGGACTGAGATATTTTGTAATGTTTCTTTAAAATGTTCTGTTTCTTTTAGATTT